>LPNX010356805.1:19218-173474 GCA_001517045.1 Pseudotsuga menziesii | reverse complement strand
AAAAATGGAATGATGACATCATCATTCCATTTTTTCAGGTATTTCTTATTTTTGGGGTAGCGGGGTCTGTCAAAAGTATGCCGAGTGGGTACTCGTTGGATGCAGAATTTAATTCCCCATCCAACAAGATCTCCCGATCGAAATTTGAGTAAAAACACAGGGAGATATGTCAAAAATACAAACAAAAAAAGTAGTTTTTTTTATGATACCTATCCCCAAATTTATATTAAAAAAGTGTTTAAGACCTATACGGTATTTCAAATTTAAAGCAATTTCATTGGCTAACACATGATGACATGGAATTTGAATAAAAGTTAAAAGGCCCATTTTGAGTTGAAATTTCCTCTAATGAATGCTAGTGTTGCCACTTGTCATTTATCCTTCCACAGTTTTTCATTCCTCCTAGTGGTTCGGTGAAAAGTCTTTCAACAGCCTCCTTTGGATAGGTGTCTCTTCATTTAATTATTTAAATAAAATAAATATTCAATTGCAGTCATCCTTGACCCACTTGGTCATAAAAACTTTACAAATTTTAACATAATGTTTTCTCAAATAATTAAAAATAATTATTTTTCAGATCTAGATGGGTTACAAACACCCCCCCTTATGTTCAACATTGTCCTTGATGTTGCTGAAGTTTATTCTAAATCTTCTTGGAACAGAGCTGGATATGCCTCTCGCATATGGCTCTCCAATTCCCAGGTTGTTTCATCTGGACTGAGGTGTTTCCATTACACCTTTACTTGTCCAATGGTGTGATTTCGGAGAAAAATTTCCCTCATGTCAAGAATACAGTCTAGTTCCACCTGAAAATATCCTTCGGGTTCTACCTGAATAACATTCCAGTCGATCACATGAGTAGCATTGTGCACATACCTTTTTAACATGGAAATATTAAATACATTATGTATTCTAAAATTAGGTGGCAAAGCTAACTAATATGCCACTAATCCAACTCTTGCTAATATTTCAAACGGTCCACAATATCTGAGTGTTAATTTAGCACAACTACCCAACTTAAAGGATCTCTTTCTCATTTTACCTCGACAAATACATGATCACCTACTTCGAATTATTTCGGATTTCTTTTAAGGTCTGCATGACTCTTTTGTCTCTCCTGAGTAGTTTTCAAATTGCTTTGTACATGTTTCACTGTTAGTTCCAGATCTTTTAACAAGTCAAGTCCTAACATCAATCTGTCAACTGAATTACAACATGTAATGGGAGTATTACATTTCATACTATATAATATTTCAAAAAGACTAAGTTTAGTCGAATCTTGATAATGATTATTATATGCAAATTCGATTAAGTGCAAATAATCTTCCGATTTCTTGGGATAGTCTCTAACACACATTCGTAACATGTCTTCTAGAACTTGATTGACTCTTTTTGTTTTTGCATCCATTTGCGGATGATAAGTAGTACTGAAATTCAATTTAGTATCTAGTCCTTTAAACAATGACTGCAAAAAATTCCCAGTAAATTTAGGGTCTATGTCAGAAATTATTACCTTCGGAATTTTGTGCAACTGAAAAATTTCCTTCATAAAGATGTCAGCAATGTTAGCAGCCTTATGAGTTGTTTTAATAGGTATAAAGTGTGTTTCCTTGTTTATTTTGTCTACCACTACAATTATAGAATCATTTTATTTTTTTATTTTTAGGCAATCCAGTTATAAAATCAAGACTGATAGCTTCCTATTTCCAATTCGGAATTGGCAGTGTTTGCAAAAGACATGCTGGGTGTTGATATTCAGCTTTAACTTGCTGACTTTCTATACACCTAGCTATATATTCAACAAATTTGTTCTTCATATTAGGCAAAAAATACTCTTTTCTTAACATGATTATCATCTTTTGATACCCTGAATGTCCAGAATAAGGACTTTTATGCACTTCATTTAAAATTAGCAATTTAATTTCTGGTATGTTAGGTACATATAGTCTATTTTTATACAACATTAAGCCTTTTTCATCTACTCTATAATTTGTTTTTACATTCTCATATTCGTTATTAGTTACTTTTTCTCTTAGATTCTGGTATTCCTTGTCCATTTTACTCCTTCTAATCTATCATCCAATTCTGTTTTGTAACTGCTAATGGCAATTATAAAATTTGTTATTGCATTTTTGTTTAAGGAATCAACCACTTTGTTTTCCTTTCCTTTGATGTGTTTGATCTCAAATTCATATTCGCTAGGGAAGGATAACCATCTAGCTTGCCTTGCATTTAGATTTTGTTACAAATATCTTAAGCTTATGTTATCAGACATTAGTAGAAATCTTTTACCAATTAGATGATGGCATCACATTTTTCAAAGCATGAATTATGGAAGCCAGCTCTAAATCATAAGTTGCATAATTATTTTCATGTGTTTTTAGCTTCCTTGATTCATAAGCGATTACGTGACCTTCTTGTGTTAATACTCCACCCAAGCCTTCATTTCATGCTTTCGTGCATATAATGAAATCCTTGTTTGGATTTGTTATTTTTAGTATAGGTGCAGTAGTTAACAATTCTTTTAATTATTAAAGCTTTCTTCACACTTTTGATCCCAGACAAATAATTTTCCCTTTTTTGTGTTATGATTTTATGGGATTCATGATATTTGAGAATCTTTCTATAAATTTATGGTAATAACCTGTAATTTCTATGAATGATCGTACATTCATTACATCTTTGGTAACATGCCATTGAATTATTTCTTTTATCGTATCTAGGTCTGATATTCCTTCCTTGGATATCATGTGAGCTAGATACTATATTTTATCTTTGTAAAAATCATATCTACTGAATTTAGCATACATTTTATGTTCTCTCAAAACCTAGAGTATTATCTGCAAGTGTTTATCATGTTCTTCTTTCGTTTTTGAATAAATTAATATGTCATCTATGAAGACGACTACAAATTTATCTAAGTATTTAATTAAGCCACTGTTCATTAAATACATAAAATTTGCTGGATCATTTGTTATCCCAAAGGGCATAACCACAAATTCATAGTGCTCGTATCGGGTTCTGAAAGTAGTTTTAAAAATATCTTCTTGTTTAATTACGATCTAGATCTCAAGTATATTTTTGAAAATATCATCGCTCTACGTATTTGACCAAATAGATCATGAATGTGGGGCAAAGGATATCTATTTTTAATTGTCATTTTGTTTAGTTGACGATAGTCTATACATAGAAATGTACCATGTTTCGTTTTAATGAATAAGACAGGTGCTCCCAAAGGGGACACACTTGGTATTACATATTTTTTGTCTATCGTCTCTTGTAGTTGTAATTTTAATTCGTTAAGTTATAAAATTTTCATTCGATAAGGAGCCTTTGAATTAGGTACAACTCTTGGTACTAATTCAATCGTAAAATCCAGATCTCTCTTTGGAGGTAATCCTGGAATTTCTTCCGAGAAAACATCAGAGAAATCTTGTAATATTGGAATATCATTGAATTTTAGCTTACCTTATTTATCCATGTGTTCATTATTTATTACATGTACAACAAAAACTTTACATCCTTTCCTTACAGCCTTTTTCATTTGTAACACTGAGATTTGTCTAGCCAAAACTTTCCTACGTATCCCTTTGACTGTAATTTTTTCTCCTTTGTCATTTAAACAAGTAAATGTTTTCTGATAACAATTTAAAGCTACTTGATGTCTTTCCAGCCAATCCATACCTATTAAAACATCCTAAGACCCTAATGGTAATACATTAAGCTTTACTTGAGTTTTGAACTGACTCATAAACATTTCACAGCTTTCAACATAATTAACTACTTTTCTTTTGGTGCATGTATCTAAGTGAACCAACCAAAATTTTCAAACTATTTTCAAAGATAGATTGCATTTTTCTACTATGTTAGGTGAAACATAGCTTAAACCAGCACATGGGTTAATTAGAATAGAAACATGCTTGTTTTGTATCACACCTTGTACTTCTGCCATGGAGGTTTAATGATCAGCCTATCGATTCTCCAAGGCTGCATTAATTCTAGGCATTTCATTTGCTACACCACCTACTATTTCTTCCTCCATAATGGTATGTACATTATTGTATTTTCTTTTTCTGTTTGGACAGTACTTTGCATAGTGAGGTCCCTGACATTCCCATCACTTTACAGGTTCTTTATGTTCATTGTTTTTCACATAATTATTAGGGATGTCTCTGCCCTTTGGTGTTGCAATATTTCGTTGTGTTTTACTTTTAAAATATGTTCCTTGATAATTATTCTTAGAGAAATTACAAGAATTATTTCTGAAACTTTTATTAGACTTAAAACCATTTCTTTTCTGATCAAATTTACTTGCTCTCTTATTCTTCCAGTTAGGTATGCTTTCTCTCTTTTTACTATGTTCGTAATAGAAGTTAGTTTTTCTCATTTCCTCTTCAAGGGTATTTGGATTATCAAATCCAATTCTGTCCTTGAAGCTAATAGAAAAACAACTTAGAAATCGTTGTATTTTAGGATTTTCATCAATTATATATGGTACATATCTTAGTAAACTTAGAAATTTATTACTTAACTCTTTCATTGACATTTAACCTAGTTTAAGTTCATAAAACTCTTTAGCTATTTCTTCATAATATTGTTTAGATAAGAATTTTCTTTTAAAGTGTTTTCTAAAGACTCTCTAGATTAAATACTTTTCCTTAAGATTTTTTACTCTTTTTATGTCCCGCCACCAGATGTCAGCTTTTCTGGTTAGGTTGTAGATAGCCATCCGGGCTTTCAGTCTATCAGAGTAGTTACAAATCTGAAAGTACTTTTTCATCCCCGATAACCAAGCCTTGACTTCTTCATGCTTTTCCACTTCCCCATTAAACATGGGAGGTTTTATCTTTTTAAATTGTCCCAAAATCTCTTCATAAGGTCTGTACTTCCTCTTTCTAGGACTACGGTCTCTTTCACTACTTTCACTAGTGTATTTATATTTTCCTCTATGTGACCTTACTTTAACTGCTGAAGAAGATTTACTTTCATTATCTGAAAATTTTAATTTCTTACACTTGTGTTTGTATGATAATGTTCTAGAATCGGTTTCGTACTCCTTTCTTTTATCTTTACCTCTGTTGTGTATATTGTCTAGTAAAACCTGATTTAGTTCTAAAATTCTTTCGTTATCCATTTTCACAGTTTGTAGTTCATCTTTTAACTCTTTCACTATTTGAAGTAACTCTGAGGGTTTATTATTTAATTTCACATAAATGTTATCTAGATTATTGTGATGGGATCCATTTTTAGCAGATGCTTCAACTCCTTCCATTTTCTACGACATATAATTTATATTTCTGTATAGAAATAGTTTTACAACATGATCAGCATATTTTGTTTTCATGTTTGCATGCGAGTGAGCCAATCAGGCCTAGTCTTTGGAAACTAGCTCTGATACCACATGTAACATCTCCAAATTTTCATAAATAAAAAATAAATAAATAGAGTCTTAACTGCAATTGTATAAAAATAATGAAATCCATATCATGCTTTAAATTTGCGCTTTAGCACAACTCCGACAAACTTCCAAGAATGTGTAGTCTTAAATCCATTAATCTAGATAATCTTTAGTTTGTGTTTATAATTCTTTTTCCAATGCACATAAATGACATATTTTGAAAATATTATTATGTGACTTATCGTCATGCCGACACTACCCTCCTTGACGTCAAATTATGAAAGAATGCCATGTTAATATTTTTGTCAATTACAGTCACTTGTGATTGTTTATTATGTTTTCATTTGAATTCTATTTGTCCCTATTTAGATGCTGGAAAGTGGGTTACGGGTCTACTTCGCTCATATGGCTAAAGCAACCCTTATGTAACTTCTTGTAGGTAGTGATGAAAAAGGGATTACAACCTCATAGATATAACAAGGTACTAAGCTAGGCTATACACAAATCCTATGGCAAAGGTTTAAGCAAAAGAAAAAAAGGAAATCAAATCTATCCTTAACTCATGATAATATAAGCATGCAATGGAAAGGTTATGGAATCAACAATATCAAAATGGTTTGTAACTAAAATGATTTGATGTTTAGGTTCTTGAAATAAAAGTGGCAATGTACATGCCATGTGATGGCTTAAATGTTCCAGCTAGAAAGCATGCCAGTCCCTTTAAGAAAACCTACGGGTTTTAGTGTTCTTTGACTCTTGTTATTAGTCTATTTCCATGTCTTTGGTTAAGCATCATGGTGAAACAGATAGGAAGAGAACCGAGATCTTGGCCTCAGCCTTCGGCCTCCAGGCTATTGTCCTCACCCTCTATCATGTAATATTGCAACAGACTTACTGTGAAGAAGTTAGCTCATGGCCTACAACCTTTGTTTCCTCTCTGCAAAGCTAGGTGGTCTATCATACCTAAGTTGTTTTCTCCGGTGGCACATTTTTCAACAAAAGTGGCAATGAATCCCTTACTGCATGCACAGTCTATTACATTATAGGGTAAGTTTCTTCCTTTGGTCACCTTATCATTTTTGCTATGATGAATATAGTTTATGATTCAATGTTTAACATCTATGGGTTTCATGTGCAGGAGTTTTGGATATGGATTACTGCATTGTATTTTTAATGGTTTCTACGTTTGATGGTGTTTTGGTCCTGGTAAGACCTGTTCCCTTGTTTCCCCGTGCATCTGTGGCTTGTGGAAACTGTGGCTTGACCAGCGTTCTCTTCGATTGGACTATTTTTCGTGTTTCCTTTTCGTTACAACAATGTTAACCTCATTGGTTCTGCATTGTGGCATTTTAATAGTGGTTTAAAAAGAAAAAGTCTTCCTCGACAATGATGTTGAAGGACTGCAATGTATTTAACTTGCTATGGATAAAATAAAAGGACAAAGTTCTAATTGTGAGGAGTGTTTAAATAGTTAGTTGAGTTGTTGCTCCGGCACTTGTAAATGTTATCTTGATAAGAGAACTCTCGTAAGGGTTTATTGTTATGCTTACACAATAGATTTTTTTTCTGAATACTGTCTCTACTTTTGACTCTGTAGGTTTTGTTTTGCTAGTAAAAATCCTTTGAAGGATGAAAGGTCGGTTGTAAAATTTCCAGCACTCAATTATTGCAGTAGTTTGATAAATGTGAAGTTAGGGTGGTGAGGCCATTTATTTTTTTTATAAATATATTATTTTTTTATTCTATTCTCAAAGAGCGATGCCCTGTCAAGAAAACTAGCGAGATTATTTTACTTAGAATTGTAAGGCATTTGCGTTGATAGTGGACGTATTGTTGATTTTGACCTCCCGTTCCAATAATTTAATGATTTAAAAGAACTGTCTCTTCTCTTATGTTTGATTTATCCGAATACCTTCAACAGGATTCGATCTGGTAATCTAGTTAATTATTACTTATTTTTAAAGCTTTGTTTATTGTAATTTGTAACTGGGGTTTTGGGACGTGAGGCCAAAGTATTGTTATCTCTATTGTAGATTTGAAATTTCAATTTATATATACGATGTATGTGATATAGATTGAGTTGTAAGGTTTTAGCATATAAATATATTGATTTGATTTTGGTTTAAGTTCATCATGGATTTTTTTTGTAAGCCCTAGTCATAATATAAGTTTATTCCCTGTGTCTATCGAGGGTTACAGGTTTGAACCCTTGAATGTTGAAATTAGCATTGATTATGGTTTATAATATATATTTACATAAAGTATACTAGTATAGTAATGTGAAATAATACCTTCCCAAGATTCGTTCTTGTAGCGGAAAACTTTGAGTATAATTGTTTAACTGTTGTTTATTACTATAACGTATATTTACATAGATAATCTTTTTAATAAAACTCTGTAGAGTTAGTAAGTTCTTAAATGAGGTTCTGTAGGAGCTTAGAAATTAATTCTTTAAACCCTAGTTTGGTTAATACTGATAAGAAATATGATGACATAATACTATCTAAGTAAATCTCGGGTATACCTAGTGATAAGAGGGGGATTCGAACTCTAGTTGGCAACTTAACATTTCTAATTAAATTAGATGTAATGTAATCAGTACTAGTTGAAAGCGAAATGCACTATATATATATCAATGATTATCATAACATATGACTATAATGATGGATCTTAAATCCATTAGAGTAATATACATCAGAAAAATTGTTTATAATATCATAAGAAAGTAACTACATCTTTTCTTTTTCAGAGCAGATACAATATGGAACAATTACCATTAAAACTCTGTAATGCTACACATACTTCATAAACAAAATATAGATATAGAATAAAATCATAGATAAATAAAAATTAATTTAGAACCTGGATAGTTTGTAGAAGGGGGACAAACACCCAAAGGAGACCGTTCCACCCAATCATCTCCTGAAGCATCCAAGATTACTTGCTTAGGACCCCCGAGCCTATTCACTGAACCACTAGGACAAATATTGTTGTGTAACAACACACACATAACTCTTTGAAACTTAGCACTCAATAGCAGACTTAACTCAACAATTTCACTTTAGCTATCCCCTCATCGAATTTCTTGAGTGCCTGACTTTTCAGTTTGCAACAATCACAAGGTTCATTCACTTGGAATATAATGTAGTGAGCCTCCTACTCAATTCGATGGTATTTATAATATTTCCTAGGTCTTTGGGTCAGTTTTGAAATTAAATGAGCCACCTGCTCAGTTCCTCCTCTTAGGGAACATGACCACATTTTTAGGGATTTTTCTTCCTACAATAGCTATAAAATGAAATGATAGTGCTCCCACTTGTCATTTAGCCTTCCACAACTATTCAATCCTCCTAGTGGATTAGTGGACACTCTTTCAACAGTCTCCTCTGGATAGGTGTCTCTCTATTTAATTATTTAAATAAAATAAATATTCAATTACAGTCATCCTTGACCCACTTGGTCATAAAAAAATTTACAATAATTTTAACATAATGTTTTCTCAAATAATTAAAAATAATTTTTTTCAGTTCTAAGTGGGATACAAACACCCCCCCTTAAGTTCAACATCATCGTCGATGTTGCTTAACTTTATTCTAAGCCTTCCTGGAACAAAGCTAGATATGCTTCCCACATATGGCTCTTCAATTCCCAGGTTGCTTCATCTAGACTAAGGTGTTTCCATTGCACATTTACCTATCCAATGGTGCGTTTCTGGAGAAAAATTTCCCTCCTGTCATGAATACCTTCCAGTTCCACCTGAAAATCTCCTTCGGGTTCTACCTAAATAACATTCTAGTCGATCACATGAGTACCATCGTGCACATACTTTTTTAATATGGAAATATTAAATACATTATGTATTCTAATATTAGGTGGCAAAGCTAACTGATATGCCATTGGTCCAACTCTTGCCAATATTTCAAACTTTCCACAATACCTGGGTGTTAATTTAACACAAATCTCCAACTTAAAGGAGATTTTTCTGGGTTTTACCTTGAAAAATACATCCTCACCTATCTTTTAGAGTTCTTTGAAAAATACATCCTGAGCAGTTTTCAAATTGATCTGTACCTGTTTCACTATTAGTTCCAGTTCTTTTTACAAGTCAGGTCCTAACATCAATCTATCAAATGGATTACTCCATGTAATGGGAGTATTACATTTCCTACCATATAATATTTCAAAAGGACTAAGTTTAGCCGAAGCTTGATAATGATTATTATACGAAAATTCGGCTAAGTGCAAATAATCTTGTCATTTGTTGGGATAGTCTCCAACATACATTCATAACATGTCTTCTAGAACTTGATTGACTATTTCGGTCTGTCCATCCATTTGCGGATGATAAGTAGTACTGAAATTCAATTTAGTATCTAGTCCTTTAAACAATGACTTCCAAAAATTACCAGGAAATTTAGGATCTCTGTCATAAATTATTACCTTCGAAATTATGTGTAACCAAAAAAATTTCTTCATAAAGATGTCAGCAATGGTAGCAGCCTTATGAGTTGTTTTAGCAGATATAAAGTGTTTTGTTTTTCTTAGTTTTTCTACCACTACCATTATAGAATCATTTTTCTTCTTCTTATTTTTAGGCAATCCAGTTATAAAATCAAGACCGATAACTTCCCATTTCCAATTTGGAATTGGCAGTGGTTGCAAAAGACGTGTTGGGTGTTAATGTTCAGCTTTAACTTGTTGACATTCAATACACCTAGCTATATATTCAGCAACTCCGTTCTTCATATTAGGCCAAAAATACTATTTTCTTGACATTGTTACCATCTTTTGATACCCCCCGATGTCCAGAATAAGAAATTTTATGCACTTCATTTAAAATTGACAATTTAATTTCTGGCATGTTAGGTACATAAAGTTTGTTTTTATACAACATTAACCATTTTTCATTTACACTGTAATCTTTTTTTACATTCTGAGATTCATTATTGGTTACTTTTATTCTTAGATTCTGGTATTCCTTGTCATTTTTTATTCCTTCTTCTAATCTATCATCCAATTCTGTTTTGTAACTGGTAATTCCATTTATAAAATTCATTATTGCATTTCTGCTTAAGGCATCGGCCACTTTGTTTTCTTTTTCTTTGATGTGTTTCATCTCAAAATCATATTCGCTAAGGAAGGCTAACCATCTAGCTTGTATTGTGTTTAGATTTTGTTGATCAAACAAATATTTTAAGCTTATGTTATCAGACATTAGTAGAATATTTTACCAATTAGTTGATGGCGCCACATTTTCAGAGCATGAATTATGGCAGCCAGCTCTAAATCATAAGTTGCATAATTCTTTTCATGTTTTTTTAGCTTCCTTTCTTCATAAGCGATTACATGACCTTCTTATGTTAATACTCCACCCAAGCCTTCATTTCATGCATCTATGCATACAACGAAATCCTTGTTTGGATTTTATTTTTAGTATATGTGCAGTAGTTAACAGTTCTTTTAATTTATTAAAGATTTCTTTATACTTTTGATCCCATACAAACCTTTTTCCCTTTTTCTGTAATGATGTTATGAAATTCGTGAGATTCGAGAATCCTTCTATAAATTTCTGGTAATAACATGTAATTCCCATGAATGATTGTACATCCATTACATCTTTGGGAACATGCCAATCAATTATTGCTTTTATCTTATCTGGGTCTACTGATATTCCTTCCTTGGATATCACAATACCTAGATACTGTATTTTATCTTTGTAAAATTCACATTTACTGAATTTAGCATATAGTTTATGTTCTCTCAGAACTTGGAGTATTATCTGCAAGTGTTCATCATGGTCTTCTTTTGTTTTCGAATAAATTAATATGTCATCTATGAAGATGACTACAATTTTATCTAAGTATTTACTTAAGACATTGTTCATTAAACACAAAATTTATTGGAGCGTTTTTTATCCCAAAGGGAATAACCACAAACTCATAGTGCCTGTATCGGGTTCTAAAAGCAGTTTTAAAAATATCTTCGTCTTTAATTCTAACTTGATGATATCCAGATCTCAAGTCTATTTTTGAAAATATCGTCGCTCCGCATATCTGATCAAACAGATGATTGATGTGGGGCAAAGGATATCAATTTTTAATTATCATTTTTTTAGTTGGCGGTAGTCTATACATAGACGTAATGTATCGTCTTTATTTTTAACAAATAAGACAAGTGCTCCCCAAGGGGATACACTTGGTCTTACATAATTTTTGTCTATCATTTCATGTAGTTGTAATTTTAATTCGTTAAGTTCTAAAATGTTCATTTGATAAGAAGCCTTTGAATTAGGTACAAATCCTAATACTAATTCAATTGTAAAATACAGATCTCTCTTTGGAGGTAATCCTGGAATTTATTTTGAAAAAACATCAGAGAAATCTTGTACGATTGGTATATCATTGAATTTCAGTTTATCTTCTTTATCCATGTGTTCATTATTTATTACATGTACATTGTTATATTTTTATCATTTAGATAGTATTATCTTAGGATATTAACTGATAGAATAACAAGAACAACAATCAATCATAAGAGACAATGGACACAAATATTTTTCTTGGGGAAACCATAAAGGAGAAAACCCCGTAGCTTCCTGTTATACACCTGAGTGGCACCTCTCCGTCTGAGTGCCGACATCCCTCATGTTGGCACACAAAAGGACACCTATGGATAGAGGTCTGCCCAAAACACTATAGCTTGGTTTATCATGAAATACATTCTATCACCATCCACCTAGTTACTTTGTCATTTAGCCATGTTGAGATGTATTCACGACTTCCCTTTTATACAACTTGCGCATCATTCATGAGTCTCAGTTGTTACAAGTCATGCATCCTTGTATTCATGGGTTGCTCTTATGCAAAGCCACGAATCATTCACGGGTTGCTCTACTGCATACCGGCGTATATGTCTCAAACATTAAAACATAAAAACTTTCGTTGATTGGAGATTAGTTAAGTCGTTTAACTTAATTTCCTCAACTGCCACAACTTCTCCAACCTTCGAGAACTGCCTTATTTCACCCATATAAATATAGGCCTTGGGGAGGGTGTGGGTTACATACACTTGGAGAGCAAATTTATGCTGGTGGAGTTTATACAAAAGTCTTTGGAGTAGTTGAACTCAGAATCCTTTGGTTGCAGAGGAGTCCTTGTCTCAGACGTTGGGTTGTAACCTTAAATCTTTCCATTATTGATAATAAAGAAATTACTTCTTCCAAATGTGTTTAATGTCTTGAGATTGGATGAATGTTTATATTTCGGTATGATATATGTTTTATCTAACCTGCTTATATGTACATGAATCATCTTGTATCTAGAAGAGTGTTTCTTGACAGGTGAAAGAGGAACAATCCTGAAGATTCTGGAAGTGGAACAGAGAGGAAGAGAATAGCAAGGATCGAACGTCGTTTAACAAGTAAGTCCTTCTAACCCTCCTATTTCCCATTCTGTACTTCAAGAGTCAATTGTTTGCAAGTAATTGAGTATGTTGGTAACCCCGACCTTCGGTTATTAGGTGTAATATTCCATACAACAGAACTGGTGACTCCGCTGGGGAAGCCCTAGACTGATGTAGGTGTTTTTCTGTCTCTGACCAGTCTTTGCTCGGAAGTCTCTGTGTGATTTTATATCCTGGTTTTCACTTGACTCAACCTTTGAAAGTATTTTGATTTTTTCCTTGTTTTTGAGAAAAATTTCACATGCATTCGCGGGTTGTCTTTATAGACAGTCGTGAATACGACTGTGCATTCGCGGGTTGTCTTTATAGACAGTCGGGAATCATTCGTAAGTTGCACCAAGTGACAGTTGCGAATACTTCTGGAAGTTGGGATTTTGAAGTAAAGTTTGCTTGGTCTTTTCTTGTTATAATCTCTGTTTCCTGAATGGATTTTCTGTATGAGTGCTGGGAAGTTTGTTTGAATACCCTGGGTGATCATACTTATAGCTTTTTTGAAAGCCCTTGAGTCTTTTTTACTTGGTCTATTTACTGTTTGCTTTCTGAAGTTTTTAGCCTGTTTGGGTACTAGGTGAAAGTGTTGTGGTCCAGATCAGTGATCAGGGTCTTGGAATCTACTTTTTCAGTCTGTCATTTGATAGTGGCTAGTTGTCACTTGTCCTTTTTAAAGTCTGCAGTGATTCTTTGTCATTGTTTGCACCCAAGCTAGTTTTCCTAGCCTTCCTTTACTGGTTGTTTGTTGCTTCAGTTTTCTTGTTTGCTTCAGTGTGTTGCTTCTTTACAGTTTATAAATCTCAAGTTTACTCAAGTAGAGTGCATTATAGATGCATAGTAGTTTTTTGAGCATTTTTAAAGGTGAAAAGAAACATAGTTAATCTTTTGCATTGTGATTTTTGCATAAGTAGTGTTTGTTTCATTTAAAAAAATATTATCTCAAAAAATACAAAAATATAGGCTTAGTTTCTCTTATCATTGCTTTCATTTCATCAATACATATTTGAAAAATGAAAAGAAGTTTATTTTATAGTAGTAGTTTGCTTTGAATGCACCTTTACTTTCATTTATTTCTTGTTTGAGTCAAAACACCATACAGTATATCACTTCCATTTCCTCTTGAGTAAGAAACAACCCTCTAAAATAAACGCATAGATTAAAATTTACTAGTAAGTTTTATTTTTAGGGGCCTTTCACCTACTAGCTTAGGCTAGACTTGTGGGCTAGGGAGTGTGAACTTCCCACAAGTTATAAACTCAGACGTAGTGGACTTTTCATTAGGTAAATCCTTGATTCTATCACTGTATCTGGAAATCTCCTCTCAAACGGGAGTTAAGCACTAGGCCGCGTGGAGGCTTGGACAGAGGAGATATCCCTCCGAATCCTTGTCAAAACATAACCCAGGACTTTTACACATCTGGGGATTATGTCCTAGAAAGAATTTTGGGCTCAGCTACCCTGCCCATGCGTACGAGTTCGG
This sequence comes from Pseudotsuga menziesii, assembly GCA_001517045.1. Classification (NCBI taxonomy): domain Eukaryota; kingdom Viridiplantae; phylum Streptophyta; class Pinopsida; order Pinales; family Pinaceae; genus Pseudotsuga; species Pseudotsuga menziesii. Next base: position 159,144 of record LPNX010356805.1, on the reverse strand, counting down.
CTGACGACTATCCCCCCAGACTGTTGGTATTGTCAAGGTAGCCTTTAGTCTCTTGTCTTTTAGGGTTCATACCTAGGTAAATCGGAAGGTTATTTTTGGTTCACCTTGAAAGGGCTTGGAAGGTAACCCTTGTGGAAAGTGTAGGAGGGCGGTGGGTGATTCCTCCGCTTGTGCCTAAGAACCACCTCAAGGACGCCAAGTAATCGTTCATCTTCTTTCTTCGGGAAAGTATATCTTTTACCCTGGTTTGATTGCTTGAGACTCTAGGAATTTTTTAGTGTATGCTCTGTGGATTTGCTTGTGTTTAGTTTGCCTTAGGGTGTGATTTGTCAAGTCTTTAATTATGGAGGACCAACCTTTCAGGAGGTCAAGAAGGTTGAGAAACCTTCCTCCTCTCACCACATTGGAGCCTCCACCTTTACCTCAAAGGCGGAGATTAGACACACAAGGTTGATTTGAACCTGTAGGAATAAGTGAATTTCTTAGTGAACCAGAACTCATTGCTAACTACTTTAATCTAGATACAATTGAGATAGAAGAATTGCAGACTGACGAGTTTGCAAGAAATTTTAACACTCGCTTGACTGATTTGAACGATCCCGTGATCGTGCAGGTTAGACCCTTTGATTCACCAGTACTAGGTGTCCCTGTGGGTAGGAAAATGTCTTCGGCATAAGAAATTCCTTTTGTTTTCACCTCAACCATTCCAGTTGAAGGGGTACTACCTCCCCTGGTTAGTGCCCCTAGATATAGTTTTCCTTCTACACCTTTAACTCCGGCGAGCTGGGTGGTTCAACCACCGGTTCACCCCAACATAGGAGTTAATTCTATTGACATGGTTACTGGGATCCCCAGTATACCAACCATTCCTTCTTCCTTCCCTTACACTACCCAGAGCGGTCCAGTTGGATCCTCGGCTTTTGTTCAAGGATACCCTTGGAATGGGGGGCACATTCCCCCATCCAATCCATACGTAGGTCCATCTCCTTCATATGTAGGAGTACAATTTGGGAGTAACACCTCTTATGGGAAAATCTTCCAAACCCCTATTTCGGTCCCTTACATGAGCTCTCCCTTTTCGTTGTTTAGCGGAGGGATACCTGCTCCAGTCTTTCAGACCCCTGCTTCTATGGGGACGGCCCGAACCACTTACACTGCACCTCCCACCCAAAATCCTGGGGCTTACGGATGGAATCCATTTCAAAGCAACCTTCCCACTCCACAACCGGTGTCTGGGGGCAACCCCACTTTTACACATGGGAATTCGGGGGCAGGACCCTCTAATCCCCAAGTTGGCACATCTAGTGCACCGGTTAGGCCCAAAATTCCTTTCCTGGAAACTTTAAACTTGCCAAACTTATCAAAGTTGATGAATGACCCGGTGAGGCATGACCCCTTATGGCCACCTGTTCCCACCAAGTTGCCCTCGGATATCCCTAAATTCGAAGGTAAAACTGGTGAAGATCCTGGGGCACATGCCACCACTTTTCACTTATGGTGTTCTTCAAATTTGTTGAATGAGGACTCAATTAGATTGAGGCTATTCCAGAGGACCTTGACAGGTATGGTGGCCAAGTGGTATATTGAATTGCCTTCAGTTGCCTTTAGTAGTTTCTGGGATTTGGCTAGTGCTTTCCCTAGCCACTTTCAGCTTTCGGTTCGATACGATTTCAGAACGGACTTGTTGTCTACTTTTAGACAAAAAAAGGCTACCCACATCTCGGATCATATCCAAGAGTGGAGGAGGCGAAAGAGCCTTATCAAAGCCACCATTCCTCCTAAGTTTCTATTAGAATGGTTCCTTAAATCATTGTTGCCATACATATCTAAGGATGTTTCCACATCAGGAGTAACGAGTGAAGAAGAAGCCATACTCAGAGCCTAGCAGTTAGATTTGATTTACTCACAGTCTGGGATCTTATATGAGATCATCCTTGAGGCGCCGAGGCCTTCGCATGAGGCGGAGAAGCCTAAGCCTGGACCCCATGCCGATGGTGTGGTTGGGTCTGTCAATTCTCCCACCGTAGAGTCTTTAACTAAGCAACTTCACCAATTGTCTATTCAACAGTCTATGGCGGAGGCAGCAAAGGCTGCCCCCTCTCCCCAAAATGCAAATGTTTTTGCTCAAACCTCTCAGAATGGCAATCAGTAGCCTGACGGGAAGAAGAAGAAGGGTAAAAAGGGAGAGGGAAAACAAAACAAGCCAAAGCCCACAAACAATGCTGATGGGGGGAAAAAAGAAAAGAAGAAGGTTAATTTCCCTTGTAAGTTGTGCCAAGAGGACCACCTTACTCACCTTTTTCCCCTCATGGCTCAAGCCCAGAAGCTGCTCAAAGCTCAACAACTGGCTGTCCTAAAGGATCCTTTTCCCTAAGGACATAATTCTGCTTCAGCTTCTACCATAGCAGGGGGCACTCAAACTGCCCCTGACCCTAATTATATCAACATGGTTCGATCCTCAAATTTGTTGCAAACCAGGAACAAAAAATATGAAAAAGAGACTGATGAGAAGGGTAAAGCTGTAGTTGAACCTTCCAACCCTCTCACTATTGAGAAACCTGCCAAGATTATGCCAAAGATACCCAAAGGTGTCTTTAAGAAGACTTTGCATAACCCAAATGCTAGGGCTGCTTCTAACTACTCTATGGTTGAAGACTTAGCTCAAACCCCTTGTGCAATGTCAGCTTTAGAGGTGATACAGAGTTGTCCTGCCCGATGGGATGCTCTCTTAGCAGCTTTAGGTAGCATGGATTCTTCCAGTCTCATGGTGAAATTCAATTTATCTAATGTTAAAATTCGCCTGCCTTACCATGTAGCCCTGTCTATAGATGTCGTCCATGGTGGTAAGACCATCGGAAGGGCAGTTATTGATGAGGGAGCCTCTACATGTGTTATGTCCCTGGCCTGTTGGAAAGCTCTTGGATCCCTAGAGCTGGTCCCATCAAACACTTTGCTTACTGCTTTCGATGGAAGATCCTTCCGTCCGCATGGTATCTTGCCCGCTTTAGAGCTTAAGTTGGCAGGGAAAGTAGTGTCTGTTGAAGTAGAAGTGATTGATGCTCCCTTGGACTACAATTTGCTTCTGGGAAGGAATTGGACTTATGCAATGACTGTTGTTGCATTGGCTGTTCTTCGTGTCATGGTTTTTCCACATGAGGGAAAGTTGGTTACTGTTGACCAACTTGATTTTACCCGAAAAGGCCGTTTAGAGTCTAAGGAATCTACTGTGCCATTGGTTGATCAAGTAAAACCTACTGCATAGAGCTTGGGGGCTGGAATGTATACATCATTGATGGGCACATTCGATTTTCCAGCCCCGGTTAACTACATTGGTTCTACTACTGTGGGGAATTCCATCGCTTCAGTTGTCGATAGGACTGATCCTTGGGTCCTCCCAACTCCCCATGAACCTGAAGTGCCCTTATCGGTGGCCTATCAAGCTATCACTCAAGCCATTGTTGATCCCGTTCCAGATCCTTTATTAGTCTCAGATGATCTGGAAGAGGTCTATTTGCCTGCATGGGCAGAAAACTCTTTGCATTCCATAGATTGCTTAGATACAGTTTTACCTTCGGATGAAGCTATTCTGGAAGCCATGAGTGGATGTGATAAGATTTGTGAGGATCTTCATCATCGATCCTATTTTCTTCCAGATCTAAGCAAAATAGAAAACCAAGAGTTTAAAGTGAGACTGTCAGAAGATGTTGAGGTACCTATCAACCCTTTTCCTAGGGAAGGGGTGTTTGCCAAGGGGAATATGGAAAACATTTCCACTACTATACCCATCAACATCTCTGTAAACCCAGATGTTGTGGAAAACATCTATATAGGTGCAAATTGCTCTCCGGAGGAGATTGCCATCTACACTGCCCTTTTCAAGGAATTCCGCGATATCTTTTCCTAGTCATATGAGGAGATGCCAGGAATTGATCCATCTATTGTTCAACATGAAATCCAAACCTACCTTGATGCTAAGCCGATTTGACAGAAATTGAGACCTGTGAACCCGCGTAAAGCGACGGTTGTGAAGGCAGAAGTTGAAAAGCTCTTGAAAGCTGGTTTTATATATCCCATAGCTTTGACTGAATGGGTGTCCAACCCTGTTCCTGTTGATAAAAAGCAAGGGACTATTCGCGTTTGTACGAACTTTAGAGATCTAAATAAAGCCTGTCCTAAGGACAACTACCCTACACCATTTATTGACCAGATCATAGATGCATGTGCAAGGAGTGAGGGTTTTTCATTTATGGATGGTTTCTCCGGCTATAATCAAATCCAAATCAAACCGGAAGACCAGCATAAAACTACTTTTATTTGCCCTTGGGGTACATTCGTGTATAGAAAAATTCCCTTTGGATTGAAAAATGCTGGGGCTACCTTTCAATGAGCCATGAAATTTTCTTTTCACGACATAAAAGCCATTGTCGAACCCTACCTTGATGATTTGCCTGCACATTCTCGCAAGAGAGTTCAACATCCAGATCATTTATGGTTAATTTTTGAACGATACAGATATTATAAAATTCACTTGAATCCCCACAAGTGTGTCTTCTACATCGAGTCAGGGAGATTACTTGGATTCATTTTCTATAGTAGAGGCATCCAGGTGGATCCCTTAAAAGTTGAGGCCATTGTAAATCTGCCTCCTCCTCGTTCTCTCAGGCAACTCCAAAGCCTGCAAGGAAAGTCTAACTTCCTTCAATGTTTTATCATTAATTATTCCAAGATCACTAAAGGTTTCATGTGCTTGCTCAAGTAGGACACTCCATTTGTATGGGATGAAACCGCACAACTTGCGTTCGAGGCATTGAAAAAAGCTTTGCTGTCGGCTCCTTTATTACATCCACCAGATTATTCTAGGGATTTCATAGTATATCTGGCCGTGTCGGAGTCAACCATTGGGGTAGTTCTGGTTCAGGAAGACGATAAGCTCATCGAGCATGTCGTTTATTATCTTAGCCATGCTTTGGCTGGACCTGAGCTTAGATACTCCCACGTCGAGAAGTTAGCCTTAGCAGCTATCTATGCTGTTCAGAGATTGCGCCACTACATTTTACTGAGGACCACTACAGTAGTGGTGGATGTAAATCCTTTACAATATGTTTTATCCTGACGGATTGTTGGGGGAAAATTTAATAAATGGATAGTCATTCTTCAGGAGTTTGACCTGGATTTTCAGTCCACCAAGTCTAAAAACTCCTTAGTTTTTGCTGAGCTAATAGCAGAATTTCCCACTGAAGAAAATGTAGTTGTTGAAGATGACTCATTCTCAGATGAGCACATCTTCCTGATATCCACCTCTGATCCTTGGTACGGGGATATTCTTATATATCTCCAGAATTTGAAGTATCCTACCGCTTACTCTAGGGAGGAATGACGTAAGTTACGCCTTCATGCCAAAAACTACCTCATTATAGGAGATACATTGTATTGACGAGGGGTAGATTCTGTCTTGCGTCGCTTCCTTACTGATGAAGAAGCAGAGATTGTCCTAAATGATTCTCATAGTGGAGCGTGTGGGGGTCATTTATCTGGGTTAGCAACGGCCCAGAAGATATTGCGTGCTAGTTATTTCTGGCCCACGATCTTTAAAGATTGTGTGGAAGCCGTGAAGTGTTGTCATCCTTGTCAGCTTTACACCAGAAAGATGCGGTCACATCTTGCTCCCTTATTTCCTGTTGTCTCGGTAGGCCCCTTCATGAAATGGGGGATTGATTACATGACCTGCAACCCAGTCTTGGCTGGGGGGCACAAATACATCATTGTCGCTGTTGACTATTTTACGAAATGGGCAAAGGCAATGCCTACTTTAAAAGACAACGGGGAAACTGCAGCTTTCTTTGTTTTCAATCAGATTATTGCAAGGTTCGGTATTCCCAAAGTGATTGTCACTGACCATGGCAATCATTTTCAAAATAACATGATGACGGAACTGACCACCATGCTCTTATTTAGACAAGAACATTCTTCTCCATACTATCCGCAAGCAAATGGTCAGGTTGAGGTTGTAAACAAGACTCTAAAAACTATCCTTAAACGGACGATTGATGCAGCCTGTTCTAATTGGCATATCATGTTATATCCTACTCTTTGGGATTACAAAACTAACGTTAATACTGCCACAGGTTTTTCACCTTTCCAACTCGTTCACGGGGTGGAAGCAGTCACTCCGATTGAATGTGAAATCCTGTCTTTGAAGATAGCCATTCATGTGCTACCTGATATGACTAAGCTTGAAGAACGTCTATTACATTTAGAACACCTTGATGAGCAACGTAGAGATGCGTTGACCGCGAACCAGGCTCATAAAAATAGGGTTAAAACTCAATATGATAAAACGGTCAAACCTAGGGTTTTCTCTGAAGGGGATCTTGTCTTGCTTTGGGACCAAGATAAAGAACCTTTGGGGGTAGGAAAATTCATGGCTATGTGGTTAGGACCCTATGTCGTGTCAAAGGTGTTAAGTAAAGGTACATATGAATTGATTGATTATGATGGGAATAAGCTGCCTGAGCCTAGAAATGGGCTCTACCTGAAGAAGTACTATGCTTAGGCTTAGCACTTTTTCTTGTATGTATTTTATGTACATTAGGTTGTTAGCTTTGTCTTTTATTATCTGCTGGTTGTTGCAGATGTCTTCCGAATTGTATGTAGGTTTCGCTGATGGTGCCATTTGTCACACTTGTAACCTAGCTTCAGCAGCATGGGTTATCTATTCTCCCACAGGACAACTTGTTGCCGCGGGTGGTGCTTGTCTTGGTCCTGCTTCTAATAATGTTGCTGAGTATAGGGCTGTTGTTGAGCTCCTATGGGATGCTTTGTCACGAGGCATTACCCATCTTGAAGTCCATTTGGATTCTCAGTTGGTAGTTTCCCAGCTCAATAGAGCTTATCAGGTACGAAACCCTATCTTGTTACGTCAGTTTATGCAAATTCGTTTACTGGAAAGACATTTTGAAGTTATTACTTTCAATCATATTCCATGAAACCAAAATTCATTGACTGATGCATATGCTAATTATATTTTGGATTGGCATCTCACACACATTCCATAAAATTTACAACAAACACATAAAAAACACTTGTAAATAAGCCGACAACCAACATCATATATATATATGTACAAATAATCTGTCTGTAGATAGATCGAGTTTGATCCATAGATCCCAAAATATACAAAAATATGGATCATCATCCATCAAAATGCCCTAGAACTAAGCCTGGCTGCCCTGGCCACTAGGACCACCTTGGTCTCCATGATCTCTATGTACCCTGGCTTCCTCAGCCTCTTCAGCTTCGGCAGCCTCGACCGCATCTCTGTATACAAGTACTGCTCTGGCTACTCATCTGAAAAGACATAGCCAAACTGGTGGAACCCCAACTACAAACTCCTGCATGGCCGCATGGATATGCTCGATCCGTATAGTGGGAACTCGTTGGGTTAGCCTAGCCAGCTTCCCCTCAAGTACCCTAACCAAGCCTGGGTCTCCTCCTACAACTGCACGCACGAACATGCGGGGGTGCCCTTCAGGGCGGACTGGTCCAATATCTACATTTTGACACATAAATCGGATTAAGACTTGTACATATGTATATTACCATAATTTTAAAAATTCATAAAAATTTGATAATGATAAAAAATTAAAAAACAAAAATTACTTACCCATATCGCCGCATATTGCTCCTGGAGGGAGAATGAGATCGGGATCACCTCAGAAATCCATTCCGGTGTATGGAAATTGCTCCAATGCCGGTAGCTATCGTTCCCACCATGTGTAAAAGTCATTGTCATACACACTCTGTACTATGTCTCCTCCTCCATGATGGAGGAAGATGTCTCCCCACCGACTCAACCTCGGCTGACGTGGATGTATGACCTGTAGTGGTATAGCAGGGTTCATAGATGGCACTCTCTCAAAGAAGAACGCTACTAGTATACTCGCATAGCTGAAGTTCTTGCGTCTTCCTCTCTTGCAGTCAGATAATTGCCTCTTCATGATGGGGGCAATTCCTGAGCACCAGTCATAGAGAGCGCCTCTAAAGCAATCAACTACCACCCTCATCTGATTCCTGGTGGCCATATGTAACCCTGATGACCCTGCAAGTCTCACAATAGTACTGGCCAATAACTGCAGAGTGAAATCCTGGATGTCTGCAATGAGAACACTGCTCCCTTTCTTCTGAGTACCTAGTATGCAAAACATGTCAACATAGTTTTGGACACTCAAGGGGTCTCCACCCCTGCCAGTTCCCTCCAATTTCACAGGTGCTCCCCATTGTGATAACCCGGTAATGAAGTAAATATCTTCCACGGTAAGCTCTAAGGTCTCACCCTGAAGATTGAACATACCCAACTCATGGTCCCAGTAATTGACCAAGAATTCCAATATGCAGACATTGGCCCGCATGGGCGAGGTACAAAATAACTTCAGCAAACCACAAGTCCTCAATGCTTGTATGGTGGGAAAGCTTTGGAGCGCCGCATGATCCATTGCTTCATGCTCTCTCTCTCTCCACTCCAGAACCATGTTTCTTGGCAAATACAAAGAATTTGGATTTAGTATTTCACAAGCAAAATTGAAAAATTTTGTGCATTTTTAAAGCTATGCCCTTTTGCGAAGCATTCGCGACTGTCCCTTTGGACAGGTCACGAATCATTCGCGGCTGTCCAGTTGGAAAACCCATGCATGAAACGTACATTCATGACTTTCCTATGCAGCAACCCACGAATGCGCACTGTGGTAGTTTTGGGCTGCTCATAAATAATGAATTCACCATTAATTTTAAAATTTGCTTGGATCAAATTAAAGGGCTTAGGGTGTAGAGTTACCTGAAGATGACGGGTTCTGAATCTGACAGTTCAATTGTCCTCGGCGATCGATCAAAGGTAGAGGGTATTCTTGTTCTTTATGGTTCAAAAAGTTCAAATGGTATGAAATGTTTGAATTTTCATTCTATTTATAGAAATAATATTTCATAAAGTGGGTTTTTATCCTATAGTTTGAAATGCTAACTAACTAATGCCATACTTTTGTCCCATGGAACAGGTTTATCAACTTTTACAAAGTGTTGATGCTTCTATAGGGTGGTTTTTGCTATTCCCAACACATGTTGGCATCTTATCACTCCACATTAACCTTAGTATTTAACATTTTGCCATGGACTATGGTATTCTAAGCCATTAGTCCCTTGTCTCTACCATTGTTCTTCCGTGGCTAGGACCCTCATTTCATGAGTATCATCTTTATATGCCTTTTTCATCCTTTGCTGCTCATGCCGCCACTGTTTTAGGTCCAAGGATGTCCTCTTAGCTATTTTTCACGCCAAATAGAGCTTCTTTTGAATCTCTCTTTACAAGCTATCCCTTTATAGGACTCCCTGTCCTTATGGAGTTTCTTTAGGCCCAGGTCTGACTCCTTCCAAACAGACTTGACTGGTGAGTTATCTTGTCTGTTCAAGCTCGTTAAGAATATGTGAACGGGCATCTGCATTGGTGGTAGGTTATCTCTTTCTCGGACCATGCGGAATAATACGAGAAAATATCACTCTCTTTTCTTTTGAATTGAGAAGAGTATTCTCAAGCATAGGTTTATCACTTTTCCGGACCTAAGGGACTAAATTTACGGAAAAAGAACACCCGGTTTGAGCTTAGTTTTCTCTTTTTCATGCTCTGGACCCAAACATGAAAAAGATTTCGAGTGTACTTTGTGTCTTTGTCATGCTCGTTAAACACTAAAGAACAAAGCAATGAGTTTATTGTTGTAAGCCCCATTTCTCGTAACCAAATGGATCTTTTCAAGTGATCTTGCTTTCCTTCACACTCGTAAAACTCAAGCTATCTATGTTGTTCTGGAAGGAGTGTTGGGTAGGTGGTAATTTAACCTTTTTCAGACCTCCCTGACTAAGTATGAAAAAGGTTCGCCTTTTCTTCTTCGGAAGTTAAGAGAGTTCTTCTGTGGTTTGTTTTATACTTTTTCGGCCTCAGGAGACTAAATTGGATGAAAAAGGACCCCCCCTGGAGTCTTCTTTGGCATTTTCAGACTCTCTAAATGTGAAAATACCGGCTGAGCATGTACTAGTTCGGGCTCATTAAATCCACGAATCAGCAACACTATCAAGCATTATTTTCCCATCTCTTCAAGCTTGTTAAAAAATGAAGAGGGAACTGAGTTTACTTTCCTGGACTCGTTAAAATTTAACAGGGAAGGTAAGGAAGAAGTTTTCTCTTATTTTCAGTAATGGTAGCGTGTCGTCCTTGAACATAGCACTCTTTGCTTTCCAATATCCATGTTTCAGTATACACTTGTGTTCATCTATCACTTTGAGTTTCTTACTCCTCCTCTTTTCCTTTATACTTGGGGAATTTGATCATGTCTCCTACATGACAGATAAGTCTAGTTGTTCTATCTATAAATTGTATGCTGCCTTGGGTCATCTCTGTGTTGTGCTCACTGTTCAAGGACTATACCCAATGTATGATCTATCACCTGATCCCATCATGGTTATATCTATTATCTATTTGTGTCTCCCTTCTTTTTCCCAGTTCCTAGTCACTCTTGTGATCCATTGGAGGATCTACTTCCTTCCCTATCACAGCATGGTTCCGTTTTTAGTACTTCCTGATGGCAAAGACCTAGAGTTTTGACGATGGTACCTCAGGATTCACTTTCATTATTGGTGAACTCCTTTGCTTCAGTTGTCAATTATCACCTATTGGTTGACAAACTGTTGAATCCTTTCCATGTTCGACTTCAGCTTACCCTTATTCACATGGCTTGGATTGTACTGGTTCTTTGGGATTCTTTATGAAGACCTTAGTTCACACTTATGGACTAAGTTGCGCAAGATTATGTTCCATCAATATACACAGCTTCCAGATCTTTGAAGACTCATCATTATTGTATATTGTGGCTTCGATCCACCTTTGTAATATACGTGGTTTTATACCCGTATCATATGATGTACTCAAATATTGTAAAGGAGCTAGTGTTTCAGTAAATTGAACATAGCATCCTCAGATGTAACTTTGTATATGACATTATTATGTATTTGTTTCAGGTACTTCCTCTGCTCCATTGGATTTCTGAGTTCTTCAACGCTAACTATTATAATGTATTTCGGCCATTGCTGCCCTCTGACCTCACACATTAGGGGGCATCTGTTATACACCTGAGTGGCACCTCTCCGTCTGAGTGCCAACATCCCTCATGTTGGCACACAAAAGGACACCTATGGATAGAGGTCTGCCCAAAACACTACAGCTTGGTTTATCATGAAATACATTCTCTCACCATCCACCTAGTTACTTTGTCATTTAGCCATGTTGAGATGTATTCGCAACTTCCCTTTTATACAAATAGCGCATCATTCACGAGTCTTGGTTGTTACAAGTCGCGCATCCTTGTATTCGCGGTTTGCTCTTATGCAAAGCCATGAATCATTCACAGGTTGCTCTACTGCATACCCGCGTATATGTCTCAAACATTAAAACATAAAAACTTTCATTGATTGGAGATTAGTTAAGTCATTTAACTTAATTTCCTCAATTACCACAACTTCTCCAACCTTCGAGAACTGCCTTATTTCACCCATATAAATACAGGCCTTGGGGAGGGTGTGGGTTACTTACACTTGGAGAGAAAATTTATGCTGGTGGAGTTTATACAGAAGTCTTTGGAGCAGTTGAACTCATAATCCTTTGGTTGCAGAGGAGTCCTTGTCTCAGACGCTGGGTTGTAACCTTAACTCTCTCCATTATTGATAATAAAGAAATTACTTCTTCCAAATGTGTTTCATGTCTTGTGATTGGATGAATGTTTATATTTCGGTATGATATATGTTTTATCTAACCTGCTTATATGTACATGAATCATCTTGTATCTGGAAGAGTGTTTCTTGACAGGTGAAAGAGGAACAATCCTGAAGATTCTGTAAGTGGAACAGAGAGGAAGATAATAGCAAGGATCGAACGTCGTTTAACAAGTAAGTCCTTCTAACCCTCCTATTTCCCATTTTGTACTTCAAGAGTCAATTGTCTGCAAGTAATTGAGTATGTTGGTAACCCCGACCTTCGGTTATTAGGTGTAATATTTCATACAACACTTCCTTAGAGATAGAATAAGCACCAATGGCAGCAGTAAAACCCAAAGACAGTAAGATGATCTCTGACAGTTGTTCTCTATCTTATCCCAGCTCCTTCTCTCTCACTCGTGCGCTACAAATGAGTGTGAGTGACTGTGTGATAAATAGAGAGACTCACTCTCTATTTATACTAATTTTCAACTTGACATTAACTCACCAGGGCCAACTTCTCTAGGAGAATCTAATAACCCTAGTGCCCCACAACTGCGAGGACTTTAACCCTTGATAAATAAGGAGGGTTACCCTCTATGACTTTACATGACTTGTTTACATTACTGATTCTCCCGATAGGAACATCGGGGTATGACATGACTCAATTACATTACTAATACTTCTCGATAGGAACATTGGGGTACAATACATAATATATACAAGTGAATACATTTCGAAGTTACAAATACATCAACACTCCCTCTTAACTAGGAAGGTATTCTCTTGACACAATTCATCAGCACAAGTCTTCTTTTCTGGATTAAGTCCGGATCATCATCAACGCTGGATCATCATCAAAATCACCGCTATCTCGATCAATTGGTGCTATCTCTCAATTCTACTCGTCATAGGAAGTTCTATAGATCCAACCCTTTTTTATGTTGGTTGTAGGCCTAGCCTCCATGTAGGTCTTCATCTACTTCAGCACTTATATCTGACCATGGGAGGAACACATCCAACAACCATGTCAGAAAGGCCCCACCAACACTCACATCTAACCATGGGAGGGACACATCCAACAACCATGTCAGAAAGGATCTTCACTTACATCTGACCATGGGAGGAACACATCCAACAACCATGTCATAAAGGCTCTGCACATACATCTGACCATGAGAGAAACACATCCAACAACCATGTCAGAAAGGATCTACACTTGCATCTGACCATGGGAGCAACACATCTAACAACCATGTCAGAAGGGATCTGCACTTACATCTAACCATGGGAGGAACACATCCAACAACCATGTAAAAAGGGCTTTTCACTTACATCTGACCATGGGAGGAACACATCCAACAACCATGTCAGAAGGGATTTTCACTTACATCTGAGCATGGGAGGAACACATCTAACAACCATGTCAGAAGGGATCTTCACTTACATCTGACCACGGGAGGAACACATCAAACAACCATGTCAGAAAGGCACATGGACTCATCACTTCCCAGTGGAGGGAACCTCGATCTGGAGAATACCAAGCTTCTCCCTGAAGTACTCAAAATTCACTCTAGCTAATGGTTTGGTCAACACATCAGCTATTTTCTCATCCATCACAACATATTGGAGCTTCACTGCTCCTCTCTGCACCATATCCCTGATATAGTGATATTTGATCTCGATATGCTTCGGCTTGTCATGGAACACTGGGTTCTCAGAAAACTTCACACAACTTTGGTTGTCGCAATATATACAAGTAGAATCCAACTAGGGATCAAATAAATCAGATAGTAGCTTCCTAAGCCACACTACCTCACAGCTATTCGAACAAGCTATGATATACTCTGCTTCAGCTGTACTCAATGCCACGCAGGATTGCTTCTTGCTAAAACAAGATATCACACCTAATCCCATACTGAATCAACACCCCAAAGTGTTATTTCTATCGATGGCACTTCCTGCCCAATATGAAACCACATAACCTTCCAGGTTAATCTTTTGATTCGCCTCATACTTGAGCCCATAATCAACTGTACCCTTCAGGTACCTCAAAATATGCTTTGTAGTAATCAAGTGAACATGTCTAGGATATTTCAGGAACTAGCTCAATGTGTTCACAAGAAAGCAAATATTTGGTCTCATATTCATTAGGTACATCAAGGACCCAATCATCTAATGATGCATAGTAGCATCAATCGACTCTGTTGAAGCATCATTCAATAGCTTTAGGTTTGATGCCATAGGTGCGGTCATGGCCTTGCAATCCATCATCTCGAACTTCTTCAGGATCTCTACTGCATATTTCCCTTATCCCAGGGGTATTCCTTCTGCATCCTACCACTCCTCCATGCCTAGAAAGTAATGCATCATACCCAAGTCCTTCATGTCGAACTCAACAGCAAGCTTCCTATTTGTGTCAACAATCAACCCATCTTTACTTGTTACAAACAGGTCATCTGCATATAGTAAGAGTATCATTGGGTTCCCTTCCTCAAACTTGTAGTAAAGGTTGGAATCTGCTTTACTTTTGGTAAAGCCCAAACTAGTCAAGAAGCTGTCAATTACTCCGTACCATGTCCTGGGTGCCTATTTCAAACCATGCAGGGATTTATTCAATTTGCACACATGAGTCTCCCTATCATGTGTCTCAAAACTGAGTGTCTAGTCCACATACACTTCCTCTTCTACTACACCATTCAAGAAAGTTGTCTTGACATCCATCTGGTGTATCTTCCACTTCATTATTGCAGCTAGAGTAAGTATTGATCTTATGGAAGTGTATCTGGATACATGTGCAAAAATTTCTTCATAATCTATTCCTTCTTTTTGGGAGAAGCCATGAGCCACAAACCTTGTTTTATATTTCTTTATGCTTCCATCTGCAGCATGCTTGATCTTGTAGATCCACTTGGAAGTCACAACAGACTTCCCCTTTGGTCTTTGTTAGATGTCATTCTTCATGATCGACTGGTACTCTTCGATCATGGCATCCTTCCACTCTTTCTTTTCTGTTGCTTCTTCATAATTTGAAGGTTCTTTATCAATGATGTCACATAATAAGGCTACATAACCAGAGCAGGACTTGGTTCTCTTCTTCTCTCTGTGTATCTCTTTTGGATCCCCATATCTTTCTGCACCTTGGATGGCTTCTCGTACAAATGTTGGTTTTCTCTTGTGAGGATTCTTCTCTTAAGGTGGATCTATAGGTTCTCGGGGTTCTTTTATTTCTTGATCTTCTTCTTGAGTTGCATCATTCATAGTTGTATCTTGAATTCTGGGCACTTCTGTTTCTTCAGGTTCTTCAGCAGGTCTCTTTCTGGATTTGTTGTAAGTTGAGTCTTCGTCAAATGTTACGTCCCTAATGATGTTGATCTTCTTGAATCCTAGGAAGTATATTCTATAAGACTTCGAGCTTTCACTATATCCCATGAATATACCCTTCTTTCTTGAAGGATCTAACTTTGTCCTCTTTTCTTTTGATATGTGTATGTACACTGGACAACCGAATATTCTAAGATGACTGACTTCTGGTTTCTTTCCAAAGAAAACCTCTTCAGGATTTTTGTTCTCGAGTACTCTATGAGGAGTATGGTTCTGTACATACACAGTTGTTCTAGCGGCTTCTTCCCATAGATGCATGGGAAGATCTTGATCATTAAGCATTTCCCTTGCAGCTTTCATAATCGTTCTATTCTTCCTTTCTGCAACCCCATTATGTTGTGGATTATATGGAGTGGTTAAATCCCTCTTAATCCCTGAATCTCTGCATAATTATTTGAATTCATTTGATGTGAATTATCCACCATTGTCTGATCGAAAGGTATTGATTTTATTTTATGTGTGATTCTTGATCAAGGCTTTGAACTCTTTTAACTTGCTGAATACTTCATCCTTGTTTTTCATGAATTATATCCATGTCTTCCTAGAAAAATCATCAATGAAAGAAACATAGTACACATACTCGCTTAATGAGTTGGATGACATTGGACCGCATACATCAGAGTGGATGATTTATAAGATTCCTTTTGCCTTTCTCTCACTACTTGGAAATGTCTTCTTTGTGTTCTTTCCTTTCTCACATCCTTTGCAGACATCGCCATGTTTTGTTTGTATTTCTGGAAGACCTTCAACAGCTTTGCTTGCAAGTGGTAGAGCTCTATAGTGCACTTGTGCAAGCCTTCTATGCCAAAGTTCATTTGGCTCTACTAAGTTATGGACCAAAGCTTGTTCTACTTGGCCCTTCAATTTGTATAGTCCTCCTTCTTGTTCCCCAATCACTACTGCATCATCTATAGTCTTTCCCTTTGGCCAGATAAGAACTTGGCCATCTACAAATGCAACCCTTATTCCTTTTACATCCAATGCAGATATGGAGAGGAGGTTCTTCTTTAGTCCTAGTCCAAACAAGACATCCTTCATCTTCATAGAATTTTTAGAGTCTAGCTTATAAGAGGATTCACCACTACCTTTTATTGGATATTGGTAGTCATCCCCAAGTTTCACCTTGTGAGGTGAATCATATTCAAACAGTTTCACAAAGGATTCTTTGAATCCCGTCATATGTTTGGAAGCCTCAGTTTCTATAATCCAATCATTGCTTCCATGTGTGATAATTCCCATGAGAGTGGAAATCAGAACATATTATTCATCACTTTCTTGTTCGATTCTCTTTGTGGAAAGTTAATCATCCTCTGCATCATGAGCATGATGTCTTCTCTTGTTTCCCTTCTTCTTGTGAGAGTGATATCTCCTAAATAAATCAATTTTCAATAGGGCCACTCAGACAATTTATTTTTGCATAGTGATGAAGATTTCAGGGAATATCATGAAAGATGTTTGGGTGATTAACAAAGTTGGAATATTTGGTGTTCTATTTTTCAAGAAATTTGAAAGTTTTAGCTTTCGGTGGCTTAGGCGAACTTTCCCACAGTTCATTAACCACTGAAAAGCCCAGCTTTCGGTAGCTAACAGTTTCGACTCAGGACCATGTTAACCACTGAAAGCTTGTTGATCACGTTTTTAATAAAATTTTGGAAAAGGAACTTTTGGTGGCTTGGGCGAACTTTCCAATAGTTCATTAGCCACCAAAAATCCCACCTTTCGGTAGCTAAATAATGTGGTCTAGGAAGACATTAACCACCAAAAGCTTATTAACTTCATTTTTAATAAATTTTGGAAAGGAGAATTTCGGTGGCTTAGGAAAATGGACCAACGATTCATTAGCCACCAAAAAGCACATCTTTCGAATTAAACCCTAGATTCCTTTAACCACCGAAAAGGCCAAAAAAGGAAAAATGGTAAGCTATCCATCAAAATCAAACGCTGTCATCATGAGGCACGTCATGATCTAGCACTTAACCATTGAAAATAATGGGGGACTACAACAAATCATAAGTTTGTTGATAAAAGGTCATTATTGATATGAAGTGACTGATAGAGATCAAAATCCTAGCCTGCCCTCCACCTATCCCACGACGGAAGTTAAACCTCCATGAAGCATCAAGTTCCAGTTAAAAATGATTATTATGCTGGCTATCTCGTGGTTATCACCAGAATCCACCATCATCTTACTCAACTACCAATTTAGTGGTTAACCCCTCAAAATCAGCACCATATCCCACCAATTGAGTGGTTAAGCAGTACACCACATTCTCTACATGCATCCTTACTGCTCAAGGCCATCCGTGAAACTAGCACGTTAATTTCCTTCATAGAGTTCAAATTTTGATTTTTGTAGGTACTAAGAAGCACAGCCCAGAGATGAAGAAAGGAGGAGGACCTGTCCTCAGACAGGAACTAGGGGATATCAGCTATCTTGAGTCACATCCAAAAGTTTTCTAATTCTTCAAAGATGTAGGCTGTTACAGGTTCTGTGAGAAAATACAAGGTTCAAACCAGTAAGTTGCAGAAGCATTTTATCTTTCTTTTGATGGCTCTAAGGTGTTAATAGGCAAAGAAGATTTCCAAGTTGATGAAACCCTAATTGCAGAAGTGGCAGAACTCCCAAGAACTGGGGAGAAATGGTTCAAGACCACCATTACTAAGGATGTGGAATTCATGTCATACTTAAAACTTGAACATAAAGATGTAGTATGGAAGAAAAGAATTCCATCCACCTGGCTAGAGGAGAGGTGGCAGCAATTATTGAAAGAAATCTTGGTTTACATAACCTGTGAAGGCGGGTATAACAGGGTGATGATATACCACTTTAAATTGATGAATCATTTTACAGGGAGAATCCCTTTAAATCTACCTTTCTACCTCCATAAGATCCTAACCAATATGGCACACTAGGTAAAGGCCCAACCCACCAAAATCGTAGGAAGGTTATCTCACCATGGCATGATACAGCTCATTGTCCAAGAATAACTGCAAAGGATAAACATAGAATTGACGTATTTCTTATTCTAGAATGAGTTTGAAATAGGCTTACAACTAGAAGATAAAGGAAAGTCCCCCTCAAATAATTCCACCACTCCCAGGCGTGGCAAAAGGAAGAGGAGGGCCATCTCACCAGTGACAGTTGATCAACCATCTCCAACTTCTAAAACCAACAAAGCCAAAATAAATCTGGACTTCAGTGGAAGGGAAAAGGAGGCTCCAGAACAAAGTGAAAATATACTTAACTTTCCCTACTCAGACTCAGAAGAATAAAAGGAGCAGGAAATTGACCTAACAGAACAGGTTGCAGCAAAACAAAAGGATTTTCCCTTACCAACACCAAGGGAAGGTCAAGATGAACCAATGGCAGAGACTTCCTCAAGCAAGCCTAGGTCACAGAGAGTCAACCAACTGTTAGGGAAAATACATGAAATGGAGATATTATACATAGAGATAAAAAGAAATAATGCAATATTAACCAAGAATGATGCTAAGTTACACAATTCTCTTCTAGAAATGAGAGGGATGTATGTCCTACTAAAAAGAAGGAATTTGAGGCTAATGAAGGACAACACCATACTTTATAGAATGATCAGAATGATGAGGTCGTAGAAGAAAAACTCAAATCCTAGCCCTCAAGCTCATATTGCATTAGAAACCCTAGCAAAGGCAGCAACAAGCTTGTAGGATCCTGAGGCAGCTCATGATGTTGTTGCTTTGTCAAACCCTATGCATGTTGAAGGAGTACCAGAAGAACATGAGTAAAGTGTAAAAGGCTGATTAAAGGCTAATAAATTTTTTGCAGAAAACAGAGCTTTCGGTGTCTCAGGTGAACACATCAGCTATTCATTAGCCACCGAAAGCAGAGTTTTCAGGAGCTAACAGACCCAAAATTCTGTTTCCTTCACCAGCGAAAGCAAAAAAGGGTGCAGAAATATATTTTGACACACAGAACCAGTTTTGGCAGATACAACTACCTCAGGGATGAATTATAAAGCTGAAAATTGATGAAAAGCAATAGTGGAGGGGGTCTGTTCCAGTTTTGAGGGTGCGATCAAGGAGAAATGGGTCACAAACCCTACCTATTTTTGACCAACCGCGGCTTATCTATTAGATAATAGGTTACAGCTCTACTTCAGTAATCACTGTAGTTATCAAAGAGTTCAATGAGTGAGAAAGTGTTAGAGTTAGATAGAGTAGTACTTAAATTAGGGTTTTTGACCTAATTTTGCAAAAAACATTTATTTTTTCTATTTTTAGTAAATTAGATCCAACTTTTCAGGATCTAAATATTTTTGTAAAGGCCTAAGCCCCAAGAGTTAGCTCAATCAGTCGAGTACTCGTAGTTAGGCCTCCCAGCATGTGAGGTCGCGGGATCCATTCTCATCGAATCTCTTGGGGTTAGGCACGAAGTGGCCGTGGGTGTGAGGCCCCTTCGGGTGGGTCCGCCAAAATTATTCCGTGGATGTAGCCCGTCGGTCAAGCCGACGCGTGAACCACATTGGAAAAAAAAAAGACTTATGTTGAAGTAAGGGTTCAACTTCAGGGACCTTTATATCCTTATTGTTATCAAGCTTCTCATGTTATTCATCATTTAATATAAGTTCTTTTGCTATTATATGTTCAGCTTCCATATCTTTTCTATTTTGTACTTGTGCTTGAATGTCTGATTTAGGTTTATTCATTTAATCCAATATCTGATAGCTATCATCCTATCTGCATGTTGATGAATTGAATTGCAAGTAATTTTCCTTGTTATGATGAGCCATTCATATGTGATTGCTTTATATATGAATCTGCCAGCATAGTAAGTTCTCCATTTATCCACCTTATTATCAAACCTCTGAACATTGGTATTTAGAAGCCTTATCTATTTGATTGATTTCTATGCATGTATTGAGTGAATTAGGCCTTGCAGGTCATCTAACTTGATCCATTTAGAAAAACCATTAAAAACATTTAAGTTACCAGGCATTCTCGAGCTGCAACCTAGAGGAGTTTCCTGGAGTGCTAACAAACTGGTGTTGTTTCCAAGGAGAGGAGATTGAAGCTCAGCTTCCCTGGGAGACGACATAGATCCTACTTTGATGATAGACAAAGTCTGGACACTATTCTGGTTGTAATCATCTATCTGGAGACTCCATTGGAATAAGGTGGCTTCAAGAAGACCAAGTACCATAGAAAATCCTCAAGGGCCACCAGTAACACCTGTTTCAGATCCAGAAGAGATCCTAAGAGGAGCTAGGGCTTCACTAAGGTAGACCTCCAGGGCTACAAAGGGACCCACATCAGGTATTTCAAGAGATATTTCTGCTATTATATCAAATAGACCTACATTTACATCTTCTTGTGCTGAAGCATATAATTCTCAGGAATTCATAAATACATTTGGAAATTTTAGGGTTGAGAGATCTTCAAACATTGCTGCTTGTGTTGATCCAATCCCTAGAAACTCTACTGAGATAAATCCATGCTGAATACTCTCTCAGCTACCACCACACCAGCAGAATCTCCTTCTTCCCTTTCCATACCCACCTCCAACATGGCTGTCCCTTTGACTAAAATGGAAAGGATCCTTGTAGCTAGATACGCCCCTCTGAATTTGCCTAACGCCCTCTCTGCTGTGCCTACTGGAGATTATCTCAAATACATGCCTAAATTTAATGGAGAGGGAGATTTCACAATTGAATAACACCTTGAGGCATTCTACAGTTATGCTGAGAACATAAACATAGAACAAGAAGATGTGTGGACTAGGGTTTTTGTTCAAAGTCTAGATGTTCATGCTAGGAAATGGTTCAAAGAGTTTCCTGCTAGATCAATAGCAGGCATTGAAGCCCTAGATGACATATTTTCGAAGCACTAGGGAGAGAGAAGAGACCACCTTTATTATATCACTGAGTTTAGCAATCTGAAGAGGGAGAATGGTGAGTTTGCTTCTAACTTCACCAAAATATTTAACAAGATGTTCAGCAAGATCCCTCCTGAGATCAAGCCAACTGACACCTCAACCAATATCACTTATGCCAATTCCTTTGACTCTAAGTTCTGCCTTCTTCTAAGGGAAAGAAGGTCTACTTCCCTATCACTCATGCAGGATGCTGCCCTGGAAGTTGAATCCAACATCGTTACATCTCAGAAGGTTAAGGGAAAAGTAGATAGGAAGAAGCAACCCACATATCCTCTTGGGGCTTCTTCAACAAAGAATAAAATTGACAAAAT
Source organism: Pseudotsuga menziesii (assembly GCA_001517045.1). Taxonomy (NCBI): domain Eukaryota; kingdom Viridiplantae; phylum Streptophyta; class Pinopsida; order Pinales; family Pinaceae; genus Pseudotsuga; species Pseudotsuga menziesii. The sequence goes on along the minus strand of LPNX010356805.1, from coordinate 137,748 downwards.
GGCCAAAATGTTGGATAGTTTGACTGCTGAAATGTCTAGGATTAAATACCAACCTTAGCAGGAGGAATTCCCTCTATATCCACACCTTGATGGAGGTGTGGTAGACCACCATTACACACCCACTCACATGCACATGTGATCGGATCAGCTATCCTTGGATCATCGCTGCTAGGCTATCCTCCCCCTCAGTCACCTGTGTTGATCTTGTCCCCTTCTAGTTCGTCCAACCCCCACTCATCGGGGAAAATACCTGTGAGGGGTAAAGGGCCAAATGTTTTTTCTCCCAGAAAGCCTAATTTTGTCCCTTACAGAAGAAATAACCCACCAGCTGAGATCCTTCAAAGGGATAGGAATCAGGCTGAGGATCAAAGAATCAGAGCTCCTTTTCAGAATGATGTACTAGAAGAAGAACTAGAGTTCACTCAAGAAGAAGGAGAGGCAGAAGACAACATCAATTGCATGATGGATGAAGTTGATTACTCTTTCTTGACACAAGAAGAATATGAGGAAGCCCTAATGAATGAGCAGATCATTGAAGAAGCATTGTATCAGGTAGATGATCAAGAAGGTTACAATCTGAGGTCTAGGCTTGTTGCTCCCCTTAAGAATAATGTTGTTCCTACAAAGCAGCTCGCTACTCCTGCTAAGAAGATTGTTGTTCCACCAAATAAGATGGTTGCTACTCCAAAACAACAGCAAAGGCCATTACAGCCATCAACCCCTGATCCTATACAACTCAAAGCTCCATCACAAGAGTTAAGGGTCTCTAACAAGATGTACTATTCCTTCAATATTGAGTCAGAAATTCAGAAATTGAAAATCCCTTTCCTATTAATAGAGCTAATGAATAATGATTCCTTCAAATCATCTATATTGAAATCCCTTCAACCGAATATGCCCATAGATACTGACTTTGTCAATCTGTAAGATGATAAACCCATTGTAACCCTAGGCCCTATGATTGAAGAGTTAGATGAGGCTTGTCCACCCTTCTACATATCCTTGAATATACATGACAAGATCCTTCACAACTGCTTGCTTGACTCAAGATCATCCCATAACCTAATTCCAAAAGTAGTAATGGATGAGCTTGGCCTCAACATTACAAAACCCTACCACAACATGTTCTCTTTTGGCTCTAGGAAGGTCAAATGACTAGGCCTCATCAAAGACCTTGTTGTAAACCTATCCCAGCTGCCCTCAAAAAGCATAGTGATGGACATAGTAATGGTTGACATCCTGCCTAATTTTGGTCTCCTCTTGTCTCACTCATGGAGTAAAAGGTTGGGTGGTAAGCTTCAGATGGACCTTACATATGCTACAATCCCAATGTTTGGAGGGGAGACCAAGAGTATTTACAGAGAGAATAGGCTTGCCTACATCATAAGCAATGCAAATAATTCTATGAACCATCCTATCTATGCAGTGGACACATATTTTGGGTCATGTATTCTGCAGATAGATGATTCCCAGCAAATGCCAATCCAACTTACAAGTCCCATCTATCAGCAACTTGAAGAAGTAACCACCTCTGTTTGGAGCATGTTTTTTGATGGGGCCAGTACTCAAGCCTCAACAGGTGCAGGTGTAATTTTTATTTTTCCATCAAAAGAGACTATTTATCTGTCTTATAGACTTGATTTTAAGACTACTATCAATATAACAGAATATGAAGCATTGCTGTTAGGAGTGAAGGTTTCCAAGGAAATGGGGATCATGTGCCTGAAGATATTTGGAGATGCAGATCTTATCATACAACAGGTCAACAACACTTTTCAAGAAAATAATGTCATACTGAAGGCTTATAGAGATGAGGTATGGAAACTTAGGGACTCTTTCATGTTTTTTGAACCCTCATATATACCTAGGGCTATGAACCATCTGGCTGATTCCCTTGCTGTCTTTGCAAGCATGTTCATTCCCCCTTTGCCTCCCAAACTGAGCTATGATGTCCAGGTCAACTACAAACCATCCCTACCTGATAATGTGAAATTTTGGAAGGTCTTTGAGAATGATGATGAGCTTAGTAAATTCCTCTTGGTAGTGGATGAATTTTCTGATATGCATATTGATCAAGAAAAACTAAATATGGAAGAATCTCAGAAGCTCAAGTTAAAAGATAAAGTAGGTGATTAGAACATTGTTTAGTTGCCTAGTAATCATATACCTCGGGGTCTGGTACCCATGGAGGATTTATTTGATCATAATGATGTCCCTTTTAAACCCGCCAAAAAGGAGAAAGATCCTACTGTCCAAGTGTGAAACATAGGTAGCCAAAGTCATCCAAAATCCATAAATCTATCCACTGAGTTAACTACTGATCAGAGGTCCAAATTTTGTTGTATGATGAAAGAGTTTGCTGATATCTTTTCCTGGGAATATAGTGACTTGAAAACTTGTGACACTAATATCATCCAACACAGGACTCCCCTAGAGAAGGACACCATCCCTTTCAAACAGAAGCTAAGATCCATCAGTCCTCTCCTGCTTCCTGTAATTGAAAAAGAAATCCAAAAGCTCCTTAAAAACAAAATCATAATTCCCCTCAGATATTCCAAATGGATTGAAAATTTAGTGGTGGTAAGGAAGAAGAACAGGGAAATTAGGTTATGTGTGGATTTGAGAAACCTAAACAAATGCTCCAAAAAAGATAAATATCCATTACCCAAGATGGAGCACATGTTACAAAGAGTCTTAGGGGCTAGTGTCATGTCATTCCTGGATGGTTTCTCTGTATACAACCAAGTTGTTGTACACCTTGATGACCAAGAAAAGACCGTGTTTACCACTCCCTGGGGCACCTTCATGTATGCCAAAATACCATTTGGGCTGATGAATGCTGGGGCCACTTTTCAGAGAGCCATGGACCTAGCTTTTGTAGGATTGAAAGATAAATTTGTTCTCATATACCTTGATGACCTCACTGTTTACTCCCATAGCCATGAAGAACATTTGTAGCACTTGAGGAGGGTATTTCTAAAATGTAGAAAATTTGGGATATCATTGAACCTGAAGAAGTGTCAATTTGCACCCAGTGAGGGAAAACTCCTAGGTCACATAGTCTCAGCTAAATATGTGAAGATTGACCCTGTTCAAGTTGATGAAATCCAAAAGTTATCCATACCTAGGTCAAAAGGGATATTTAGTCATTTATGGGTAAGATAAATTTTGTTAGGAGGTTTATCCCAAACTTTTATGAGCTGGTAAAACACATAACCTCTATATTGAAAAAGGAGGCTGAAATCAAATGGACAGAGCAAGCAAGAAGCTCTTTTGAATACATCAAGAAGGCTATCATGGAAGCTCCCACTCTGATTAGTCCAGACTACACCAAGAGTTTCTGCATTTTCTCCTTTGCATCCTATGACATAGTGGCGGCTGTGCTGTTACAAAAAGATGATGAATTCCTTGATCACCCTATTGCCTTTTTCAGCAAGACATTGAGGGATGCTGAACTAAAATATGATCCCATTGAAAAGCAGGCTTATTCTCTCATCAAGTCATTGAAATCCTTCTGGGTTTACATTCTACATGCCAAGGTCCTTTCCTATGTCCCTTTAGCTACTGTAAAGGATGTATTAACCCAGCCTGACATTGATGGAAACAGAACTAAATGGATTGCCAAGATTATTGAGTTTGATATAGAAGTAAATCCCACCAAGCTAGTGAAAGGCCAAGGTCTAGCTAAACTCATGGCTAAAGAAAATTGTGATCTTTTGGGAATGAATTTTATTTGTATAACTTCAGCTAACCTGCAGATAGAGATAGCAGCAGGAACAACAGCAGAGTCAGTTCAGGAACAGAATGAAAGTCAACAAGTAGCTGAGAACTTGTCCTCATGTGAGTGGTACTTGGGTATCATTCATTTCCTGCAAAATTCCCCCCTGGACTCACTCTAAATCAAGCACGGGCTCTTAAACTTAAGTCTGTTAAATTTTGTGTAATTGATAAACCGATGTATTGGAAATATTTATTTGGTGTTTTGTTGAGATGCTTATATAAAGAAGAGTCAGTTCAGGTCATGCATCAGTTTCATTCAAGCACATGTGGAGGCCATCATTATTGGAAGACTACATGGCCCACAAGATTTTGAGGGCTGGGTACTATTGGCCTGTTCTTTTCTCTGATGTGTGCACCTTTGTGAAAGCCTGTGACAAGTGCTAAAGATTCATAGGGAAGCAGTAGCTCAAATCCTTAGACCTATTGTAGTGAATGGTCCTTTCCAATAGTGGGGTCTTGATTTCATAGGTGTAATTAATCCTTCATCAAGTGGTCAGCACAAATGGATCCTAGTGGCCACAGAATATTTCACCAAGTGGATAGAGGCAGTCCCTACAAGGAATGCCACTCACCAGGTCATCATGAGGTTTTTATATGAGAACATATTTATTAGGTTTGGTTGCCCAATAAGGCTAGTGACTGATAATGCACCAGATTTCAAAGTCAGGGAATTGGTTAACATGTGTGAGTCAATGGGCATTCAGTTGGTGCGTTCCACTTCCTATTACCCTCAAGGCAATGGCCTTGCTGAGTCATCCATTGAAATCCTAGTCAAGATCATCAAAAAACTATTGGAGAATAATAATAAAAGATGAGATTCTAAGATAAAGTTTGCTCTATGGGATAATAGAGTGTCTGACAAGAGATCCATAGGGAATTCTCCTTTCAAGTTTGTTTATGGTACTGAGGCCATTTTTCCCATTTAGATGATCCTTCCAGTTGAAAAATTATTTTAGGAGAAACAGGATGAACCAAATGACATGGTGAGGAGGATGATCGATTTGGTGGAGTTGCAGCAAGTCAGGGAACATGTGATGGAAAAGTTAGAAGCTCATCAAAAGAAGATCAAAGTTATTTTTGACAAAAGGGCAAAGGTGGACAACTTTCAGGTTGGATATTGGGTTCTAAAATGGGATACTATAAGGAAAGAAAAGGGAAAGCATGGAAAGTTTGACTCCCTGTGGATAGGCCCATTTGTGATAGCTCAGGTGCAGTAGAACAACACCTTCAAATTTCAAAATATGGAAGGAGAGGAGGTGTTTAATGGCCCAGTAAATGGGTGATTTTTGAATCTCTATTTCATTTGAGGCTTTCAAGCCTTGTTATTGTAAAATATTATTTTAGTTGATTGTTTTTGTTTTTACAAAATAAACTCCATGCCCAATGGAATAGTAGAAGATATGTTTAAATTTTTTTTCTTTTTCAGGAAATGCATTTTGGTCTGGGGTTCTTGGGACCTCACAGGAAGGTTCCCATCCCTGAGTAGGAGCCAGAGGTTATCTCCTAAATAAATCAATTTTCAATAGGTCCACTCAGACATTTTATTTTTGCATAGTGATGAAGATTTCAGGGCATATTATGAAAGATGTTTGGGTGATTAACAAAGTTGGAATATCTGGGGTTCTGTTCTTCAATAAATTTGAAAGTTTTAGCTTTCAGTGGCTTAGTTGAGCTTTCCCGGAGTTCATTAGCCACCAAAAAGCCCAGATTTCAATAGCTAACAGTTTTGACTCAGGACCACATTAACCACCGAAAGCCTGTTGATAATGTTTGTAATAAAATTTTGGAAAAGGAACTTTCAGTGGCTTAGGAGAAATTTCCAATAATTCATTAGCCACCGAAAATCCCACCTTTCGGCAGCTAAATAATGTGGTCCAGGACGACATTAACCACCAAAAGCTCATTAACTTTGTTTTTAATAAATTTTGGAAAGGAGACTTTTGGTGGCTTAGGCGAACGGACCAACGGTTCATTAGCCACTAAAAAGCACAGCTTTCGGCAGCTTGTGAATTAAACCCTAGATTCCCTTAACCACTGAAAAGGGAAAAAAGGGAAAAATGGTTAGCTGTCCATCAAAATAAAACACTGTCAGCATGAGGCACGTCATGATCTAGCACTTAACCACCGAAAAGACTGGGGGACTACAACAAATCATAAGTTGGTGGATAAAAGGTTGTTATTGATCTAAAGTGACTAATAGAGATCAAAACCCTAGCCTTCTCTCCACATGTCCCATGACGACAGTTAAACCTCTATGAAGCATCAAGTTCCAGTTAAAAATGATTACTATGCTGGCTATCTCGTGGTTATCACCAGACTCCACCATCATCTTACTCAAGTACCAATCGAGTGGTTAACCCCTCAAAATCAGCACCATATCCTCAGTACACTCCACATTCTCTGCATGCATCCTTACTACTAAAGGCCATCCCTGAAACCGGTGCGCTAATTTCCTTTACAGAGTTTGAATTCTGATTTTTGTAGGTATTAAGAAGCACAACCCAGAGATGAATAAAGGAGGAGTACCTGCCCTCAGACAGGAACTAGGGGACATCAGCTATATTGAGTCACATCTAGAAGTCTGCAAATTCTTCAAATATGCCAGCTATTACAGGTTATGTGAGAAAATCTAGGGTTCACACCAGTAAGTTGAAGAAGCATTTTCTCTTTCTTTTTATGGATCTAAGGCATTAATAGGCAAATAAGAGTTCCAAGTTGATGAAACCCTAATTGCAGAAGTGGAAGAACTCCTAAGAACTGGGGAGAAATGGTTCAAGACCACCATTACTAAGGATGTGGAATTCATGTCATATTTAAAACCTAAACACAAAGATGTAGTATGGAAGAAAAGCATTCCATCCAGCTGGCTAGAGGAGAGGTGGCAGCAATTATTGAAAGCAATCTTGGTTTACATAACCTGTGAAGGCAGGTATAACAGGGTGATGATATACCACTTTAAATTGATGAATCATTTTTCAGGTAGAAGCCCTTTAAACCTACCTTTCTACCTCCACAAGAGCCTAACTAAGATGGCACACCAGGTAAAGGCCCAACCCACCAAAATCGTAGGAAGGTTATCTCACCATGGCCTGATACAACTCATTGTCCAAGAATTGCTGCAAATGAGAAACATAACATGGACATATTTCTTATTCTGGAATGAGTTTGAAACATGCTTACAACAGAAGATAACAAAAATTCCCCCTCAAAGAAGTCCACCACTCCCAGGAGTGGCAAAAGGAAGAGGAGGGCCATCTAACCAGTGACAGTTGATCAGCCATCTCCAAATTCTAAAACCAACCAAGCCAAAAGAAATATGGACTTCAATGGAAGGGAAAGGGAGGCTCCAGTACAAAGTGAAAATATACTTAACCTACCCTACTCAGACTTAGAAGAAAAAAAGGAGCAGGAAGTTGACCTAATAGAATAGGTTGCAGTAGAACAAGAGGATTTTCCCTCAGTAACACCAAGGGAATTTCAAGATGAACCAATGGTAGAGACTTCCTCAAGCAAGCCTAGGTCACAGAGAGTCAACCAGTTGTTAGGGAAAATACATGAAATGGAGATCTTAGACAGAGAGATAAAAAGAAATAATGCAATATTAACCAAGAATAATGCTAAGTTGCATAATTCTCTTCTAGAAATGAGAGGGATGTATGTCCTACTGAAAAGAAGGAATTTGAGGCTAATGAAGGACAATGCCAAAATTTACAGAATGATCAAACTAATGAGGTTGTAGAAGAAACACTCAAACCATAGCCCTCAAGCTCATCTTGCACTAGAAACCCTAGCAGAGGCAGCAACAAGCTTGTAGGATCTTGAGGCAACTCATGATGTTGCTGCTTTGCCAAACCCTATGCCAGTTGAAGGAGTACCAGAAGAACATGAGTAAAGTGTAAAACTCTGATTAAAGGCCAATAATTTTTTTGCAGAAAATAGAGATTTCAGTGTCTTAGGCGAACGCATCAATTGTTCCTTAGACATCGAAAGTGGAGCTTTTGGCAGCTAACAGACCCAAGATTCTGTTTCCTTAACCACCGAAAGAGAAAAAGGGTGCAGAAAGATATTTTGACACACAGAACTAGTTTTGGTGGATACAACTGCCTCAGGGATGAATTATAAAGCTGAAAATTGATGAAAAGCACCAGTGGAGGGGGTTTGTTCTAGTTTTGAGGGTGCGATCAAGGAGAAATGGATCACAAACCCTACCTATTTTTTACCAACCATGTCTTATCTATTATATAATAGGTTACAGCTCTACTTCAGTAATCATTGCAGTTATCAAAGAGTTCAATGAGTGAACAAGTGTTAGAGTTAGATAAGGCTAGTACTTAAATTAGGGGTTTTGACCTAATTTTGCAAAAAACATTTATTTTTTCTGTTTTTAGTAAATCAGATCCAACTTTTCAGGATCTGAATATTTTTGTAAAGTATATAAGTCCTAAGACTTATGTTGAATCAATAGTTCGACTTCAGGGACCTTTAGACCCTTATTGTTATCAAGCTTCTCATGTTATTCATCATTTAATATAAGCTCTTTTGCTATTATATGTTCAGCTTCCATATCTTTTCTGTTCTGTACTTGTGCTTGAATGTCTGATTCAGGTTTATTCATTTTATCCAATATCTGATAGTTGTCATCCTATCTGCATGTTGATGAGTTGAATTGCAAGTACTTTTCCTTGTTATGATTAGCCATTCATATGTGATTGCTTTATCTATGAATCTGCCAGCATAGTAAGTTCTCCATTTATCCACCTTATTATCAAACCTATGAACATTGGTAGTTAGAAGCATTATCTATTTGATTGAGTTCTATGCATGTCTTGAGTGAATTAGGTCTTGTAGGTCATCTAACTTGATCCATTTACAAAAACCATTAAAAACGTTTAAGTTACCAAGCATCCTCGAGTTGCAACCTAGAGGAGTTTCTTGGAGTGCTAACAGAGAGCCATTTTTATTTCTAGGACAATCTTTGGCAAAGTTTCCTCTTTCATCACATGTATAGCATCTGAATTTAGGTAGATTCTTGTTAGATCTTCTAGGGTTATCTTTCTGGTGGGAGTGCTTACCTTTGTGATAGTCTGTTATGATTTTCTTGGATTGTACTATGAGATCTTGATCTTCACTTCCCATATTTTCTTCTCGGGCTATTATTCGAGCTTATTCTTGTGAGAATTCTTCCCACAGCCTACTAAACTTAACTAACTTTTTTCTTGCACAAATCCCTTGAATGAAAGAGTCTCATTCCCTAGGGAGAACATTCAAGGTGGTCATCACAATTTTTTCATTCTCTACTTCTTCATCTACTGCTTCAAGTTGTTCTTTGATATGGGAGACCCTTGTAAAGTATGACTGTATGGTCTCTGCATTCTGAATCTTTACATTCGTCAATTGGTTCCTCAAAGTCATCTTTCAATTTATATTATTTCCTTCAAACAGCTTGGTCATGGAATCAAACATTGCTTTAGGCATTAGAGGAAATTTGGGGTCTAAAATGGGCCTCCTAAGGAAAATAATAAAATAATATCTAAAATAATAAAATAATAGTTATTAATTTTGGAGCAAGAATGAAAAGAACTACTTTTTGTGTTCATATTTTAGACATATATCCCTGTGTTTTTAATCAAATTCTGAGCAGGATAGCTCATTGGATGTGGAATTTCATTCCAAATCCAACGAGTACCCACAATGCACACTTTTGATGGACCCCGCAACTCCAAAAACAAGAAATACCTGAAAAAATGTGATGATGATGTCATCATCATGTTTTTTCAGGTATTTCTTGTTTTTGGGGTAGCAGGGTCCATCAAAAGTGTACAATGTGGGTACTCGTTGGATGCGGAATTAAATTCCACATCCAACGAGCTCTCCCGCTTGAAATTTGAGTAAAAACACAGGGAGATATGTCAAAAATACGAACAAAAAAAGTAGTTTTCTTTTATGACAAATATGTTAATTCAACCATTATGGTTGACTCATTTTATTGAAATTCTATTGGTTCTTGAATTCCAACTCACAAAATTTATTGTTGACACGTTTTCTTATAAGGCCCATTTTAGACCCCAAATTTCCTCTAATGTGTCTTTAGGGAGGACACATGTGGTATGAGGTGATCCTTGATTGAATCAGCAATAATCCTTTTAGCCATGACCAATTTATTTTTTTGTAAGGCCTTAGCTTCATCTCCCTCTGGAACTGGAACCTCTTCACCAATGTAAGAGTCTAACTCATTTTCTTCTAGGACCGAGGAGATCATATACTTCCAGGCTCGGAGGTTATCAGCTCCCTCAAGCTTTTCATCATGCTTGGTGTGATGAGACATCTTTACTGAGAACCTCAAATGGAAATAAAAAATATTTAGATCTTACCAATTTGAGAAGATGAAAAATGGATATGGAGCTGATCTTCTGTAGTGTTGGTTTTCTGGTTCTAGGGCAAATTAGGGTTTGAATTTCCTAGAGTTCTACCCAACCAAAAACCTTGATTTTTGTCTCTAAATTTGATTTTGAGTAGGAGAGAAATCCTAACCTGGGCTCACTCAAAAATTCCTTTTCAGTGAAAAGCCCTAATTTCCTAATGTAGTGGTAGGTCAAAAAATGAAAGTGCTCAGAATCGAATTCTGCTTCAACAAAAGGATGCACCCTTCAATGGAGGTTTAGCCTAGCATCATTTTGCTGATGGATTGTGGAGAGAGACCCAAAAAGTAAGAAGCCCTAGCTTTCGCATCTACACAGTGTCTTGTTCTCAGGTTAGCTCTGATACCATGTTAGATTTTTATCATTTAGACATATTATCTTAGGATATTAACTGAGAGAATAATAAGAACAACAATCAATCATAAGAGACAATAGACACAAAGATTTTCCTTAGGGAAACCATAAAGGAGAAAACCATGCAACTTCCTCAAAGATAGAATAAGCACCAATGGTAGTAGTAAAACCCAAAGACAGTAAGATGATATTCGACAACTGTTCTCTCTCTTATCCCAACTCCTTCTCTCTCACTCATGCACTACAACTAAGTGTGAGTGACTGTGTGATAAATAGAGAGACTCAGTCTCTATTTATACTAATTTTTGACTTGACATTAACTCACCAAGGCCGACTTCTCTAGGAGAGTCTAATAACCCTAGTGCCCCACAACTGTGGGGACTTTAACCCTTGATCAATAAGGAGGGTTACCCTCTATGACTCTACATGACTTGTTTACATTACTCATTCTCCTGATAGGAACATCGGGGTATGCTGTCACGTCCCCATGCCTCCGACCGACGAAGAGGACGTGACTACAAACTACAATCACCCAGGCTAAGAGCCCCATGAACATATGCATACATGAAAATTGCTGAAACAGAATGCTTAACAAATATTTTGAACTAAAAACATGCACATATGTAGTTACTCATCATACACAGCGGAAACCAACAGCATTCAGTCATGCATGCATTTAATATGTTCATTATATCATTAACAGAAAAGATAGTTGCAGAAGTAAAATGCACAAGATCACTTATCTTATGAAGAGATTTGATCCGCAACCAGCTACGTCGCTGCAACGTTCCACCCAACCATATGCCAGCGTGCTCCTTAATCTCTCAGCAACGCTGCCACCCCCGAGATGGGCATGATTCTCCAAGGAATATGGGAACAACAGGCTTACACATAGCCAAGGATACACAAAACACACAGCCAAGCCAACAGAGTTGGGTTTATCAGGCCATTCAAGAGCTGTGGAAGGCAAATTGCTAAGATGGTGAGCTCATTACAGAGCCAAGAACACCTCCACCAGAACTAGCCTGACCTCTAAGACACCCAAACACACCCAACACAAGGAATCAGTCCCTTCTCTGCTACACAGTCCCTCAGGCCCTACATTCCCTCCCAGTGCTATTCAAGGGTGATGGAGAAGAAGGCCAGTCCTCTAGCTCTGTCTGTGTGGTTTCCAGCCACCAGGTTTATCAAGCAAATCTAAGCCAACATCCTTGCTCCTCTCACAGTCCGAAGACCAAACATTGTACTCAGGAAATTAATTAGCTATCACAGCTTAAACAGGGAAAAGACTCCCCAGGGAATTACACAATCCCAACCACAACAGCAAATACAATTCCAGCAGGGGAAAAATCACAGCCCGTCCTGGGAAACAAAATCACCGGGAACAAATACACAGACCACGCTGGGAAATAAACTACCATCTTTCGACCTGTGCGTGAGCAAACAAACAATGCAGACCCCACGAATCATCCTGTGAGGAAAGGATACAGCCGCACTATTCACCAATCCGCAGAAGGAAAACCATGTGGGTAAAAACCAGGAAAAATTCCCGTGCGTGAAAGCAATGAGCAGACCATTCAAAGTGCGGGAGGGAGAGCAACTACCGGAGGACGTGAAATTGCAGTGCGTGGGTGTTCAGCAAACTCGTGGAGCCAAGAAAATGTCTGCGTGAGACCCAAAACCGCCCAGAGCCTGTGCGTGAGGAGAAACAGACAAAATCATGGGTAGATTGTGCGTGAAGGTTTTTCCTCCATAGTGAAGTCAACAGGGGGGGTGGAGTGTGCGTGAGGGTGAGGACTGACAGTCCTGCCACCCCAATCCCAAAGCAATTAACTTCCTCAACCACCACCAGCAATTATTTAATGAGAGTGGTTGGAAGAAGACACATGGGTTTTTCTCTCATGGCCAAAGTTTAACAATTTCCCCCACATCCTTAGCCTTGTGAAAACCATGCCCCTTTCTATTTAGTTGCTGCAATCATAGCTGGTCGGGTTCATTTAATTAATTATAGATGCATATTTACATGATGACCCACATAATATATGCCACATGCCCCGATATACAATAGATGACAAATTTAAATCCAGAGCATAACATGATCGATCAATGGTGGGGCCTTGGCATTTAGCTCCACACCATGATCATTTACAATATATACATCATATACATCTAATGCAATGGGGTCAAAACCAGGGCATTACATTCCCCTCCCCCTTCAATAGCACTGTCCTCAGTGCTTAAAAAAATTTGAACAAAATGCTACACTGGTATCGCCTCAGTGTTCCGCAGAATTGAACAAAAATGGATGTGCCAATCACATGGCATCCTCCAGCTCCCATGTATCCTCTTCAGGTCCGTAGTGCTCCCATTGCACCTTTACCTGACCTATGGCTTGGTTCCGGAGCATTGTGACCTTCATGTCGAGGATGCGCATTGGCTAGATTCGGAACTCTCCCTTGGGTTCCACCTGAATCACATCCAAATTTATCACATGGTTAGGATCATGTACATATCTCTTAAGCAAAGAAACATGAAAAACATTATGAGCTCTAGTGCTAGCAGGCAATGCAAGTCTATATGCAACTGGCCCTATTCTTTCAAGCACTTCAAACGGCCCACAATATCTTGGTGACAACTTGGCACAACTTCCAAGCTTCAAGGAACTCTTCCTTGCCCTCACTCTGAGGTAAACATGATCCCCAACACTGAACTCCCTGTTCACCCTATGCTTGTCTGCATAGCTCTTCTGTCTTTCCTGTGCTGCTTTCAGCTTCTGTCTGATCTTTACAACCTCTCCATTTCCTTGAGCAATTCTGGTCCAAGCACAATCTGGTTCACTGGATTATCCCAAGTCACTGGTGTCCTACACCTTATTCCATACAAAGCTTCATACAAACTCATCCCCAAGGATGCCTGATGTCCATTGTTATAAGCAAACTCTACCAAGTGCAAGTAATGTTCCCACTTGGTTGGTTTGTCCATTACGTACATGCGAAGCATGTCTTCAAGCACCTGATTAACTCTCTCTGTTTGGCCATCTGTCTGAGGATGGTATGCAGTGCTGAAGTTTAAATTTGTACCCAAATATGCAAACAACCCCTTCCAAAAGTTGGAAGTGAACTTGACATCTCTGTCAGATACTATTGCCTTCGGCAGCCCATGCAATTTGAATATCTCCTTCATGAATATCTTTGCAATGTCATCTGTCTGATGCGTGGACTTAACCGGTATAAAATTTGCTGCCTTAGTCAACTTGTCTACCACAACCATGATGGAGTCATGTTGCCTCCAATTCATTGGCAATCCTGTAATAAAATACATGGAAATAACTTCCCATTTCCATTCCGGAACTGGCAAAGGCTGCAACAAACCTACTGGATGTTGATGCTCAAACTTTACCTGTTGACATTTCATACATCTTGAAATGTACTCAGCCATATCCCTTTTCATTCCTGGCCAAAAGTACTGCTTTCTAGCTGTAGCAATTGTCTTCTGATATCCTGGGTGACCAGAATACGGAGCTTGATGGATTTCATCCATAACAACTCTCCTTAAATCTGCTACATCTGGAATATAAATTCTACCTTTATAAGTGAGAAGTCCATCTTCTTCCAATTTATATCCCTCATACCTCTTCTCGAGACTTTGCTGCTACAATTTGTCTTTTACTTGCTCATACAATTCATCTTCAGCAACATGATCAACAATCTGCTGCCTCAAATCTGATTGGAAAACACTAAGAGATGACACATATATTTCTTGCATCTTCCAGCTGGGTGCATCAGCTACCTTATTCTCTTTTCCCTTTATGTGCTTGATTTCAAAATCAAACTCACATAAAAACTCCAGCCATCTTGCTTGCCTAGCATTCAGAGTAGGCTGATCAAATAGGTACTTCAGTCCACAATGATCTGTCCGGAGCTCAAATCTCCTGCCCATCAAGTAATGTCTCCACATCTTGAGAGCATGTACTATGGCTGCAAGCTCTAGATCATGAGTGGCATAGTTCTTCTCATGTTCCTTCAGCTTTCTTGACTCATAACATATCACGTGGTTGTCCTGCATAAGGACTCCTCCAAGCCCTTGTCCGCATGCATCGGTACACACCACAAAATCTTTCTCTGGATATGCAATCTTCAATACTGGTGCACTGGTGAGAAGGTTCTTCAACCTCTGGAATCTTTCTTCACACCTCGATGTCCATTCGAACTTCATCCCCTTCTTTTGCAAACAAGTGATTGCATGTGCAACTTTGGAGAATCCCTCAATGAATCTCCTGTAGTATCCTGCAAGTCCCATAAAATATCTTACATCTGTCACATTTCTTGGAGTAGGCCAATTCATAATGGCTTCAATATTTTCAGGGTCCACAGATATACCCTCCTCTGAGATAATGTGACCCAAGTACTGAATTCTATCTCTATAGAAGTCACACTTGCTCAGTTTTGCATACAACTGATGCTCCCTGAGGAAACTCAATGTCAATCTCAAATGTTCTTCATGCTCTTCCTCATTCTTAGAATAAACAAGAATGTCATCAAGGAAAACAAGGACAAACTTATCCAAATACCTACTGAAGACACTATTCATAAGGCACATAAATGTAGCTGGTGCATTTGTGAGACCAAATGGTACCACTACAAACTCATAATGCCCATACCTTGTCCTAAAGGCGGTCTTATGAATGTCTTCATCCTTGATTCTCACCTGATGGTAACCAGACCTCAAGTCAATCTTGGAAAATACCCTTGCTCCTCTCATTTGATCAAAGAGGTCATCAATCCTAAGCAAAGGATATTTATTCTTCACAGTAACCTTGTTCAACTATCCATAATCAATACATAACCTGAGTGTACCATCTTTCTTCTTTACAAACAGAACTGGTGCTCCCCAAGGAGACACACTCGGTCGGATATACTTCTTTTCCAACAACTCTTCAGTTGCATCTTCAACTCTAGCATCTCTGGTGTACTCATCCTGTAGGGTGCCTTGGACACTGGTGCAGCTCCTGGCACAAGTTCAATGGTGAAATCAATGTCCCTCTTTGGAGGAAGCCCTGGAATCTCATCAGGAAACACATCCCTGAATTCCTGTAACACCTGATAGTCCTCCAACCTGGGAGTTTCATCTCTCGTTTCCTCCAAAATCTGAGTTGCATACAATTGGCAACCCTTCCTACAGAACTTCTTTAACTACATTGCTGAAACCTGTCGTACTGAGATCACCTTTGGAATTCCTTTCACCACTACTAGGTTTCCTTCTTCATTCATGCATTCAAAAATATTATTGTAACAATCAAGCTTCACCATGTGAGCTTCTAACCAATCCATTCCAATGAGAACATCATAGGAACCAAGCGGTAGAACATTCAGATCTACACAAGTGGCCAATCCATTAATGACCAATGGACACTTCTCTACCACTTCACTGACCTTCCTCTTAGTTCCAGTGGCTAGCTGAACTAACCAAGACTTCCTATGCTTTACTTTCTTAAAAGCACAAATATCCACTACTCTAGGAGTAATGTAACTATGAGTAGAACCAGGGTCAATCAAAATAGAAACAGATTGCTCAACAATCTTACCTGCTACTTCAACCACAATTGACTGGTGATCTGCCTAGTGGTCCTCCAGTGCTGCATAAATCCTAGGGATTTCCCTTGCTACTTGACCCACTATTTCTGCTTCTTGAAGGTTATAAGCTGGCCTTGCACTCTCATTCTCGAGTGGACAATTCCTACACATGTGGGGTCCACCACATTTCCAACATTGAAGTGGCCCTCTATTCTGTTGTGGATCCTTAGGCTTTTCTCCTGTCACTCCAATTGGTTTACTCGCAGCTTGGGATGGCTGCTTCTGCTGATTCCTGAAATTAGAAGGTTTGAAACCTTTCTTTCTTTGGTCAAACTTCTCATTCTTCTTGTCCTTCCATGCCTTATGGTAATCAGGTTTACCCTTACTTTGCTCATAGCAATACTTAGCCTTCCTTATCGCTTCTTCAAGGGTTCGCGGTTCATAAAACTCAATTATATCTTTGTAGGACTGAGGTAACCCACTCAAAAAATGCTGGACCTTCACTTTTTCATCTCTGATGTATCAGACATACCTCAACAGCTCCAAAAACTTATTAGCATACTCTTCCATGGTCTGCTGTCCCAATATCAGCTCATGGAACTCCTTAATCTTGTCATTATAATACCTGTTAGAGAGGTATTTCTGCTTAAAATACTTTTGAACTGCTTCCACTTCAGTCTCCTTTCACTGATCCTCTTCACTTGCTTGAAGTGTTCCCACCAAATGGATGCCCTTCCATTCAGATTGAATATGGCAACTCTTGCCTTCATGTTTCCTGAATAATCATGCACTTGAAAGTACTTCTTAATACCAAGAAGCCAAGCTTCAGCCTCTTGTCCAGTATTTACCTCACCATCAAACGTAGGAGGTTTATCTTTCTTGAATTCATCTCGAGTGCGATCCCTATGGTGTCTCTTTATTTTTCTTTTATGAGAAGAAGAACTGGAATCCCCGCTGGATTCTTCAGAATCAGATGTTCCACTAGAAGTTCTTCTCCTTATCCTAGTACTGCTCTTACTGCCTTCTGGTCTTGCTGTACCTCATCCAGAGTCTATCTTTCTCTGCAAGTCTGTCAAGCTCTGTAACATTGCAGCATTCAACTGATGCTGCTCTTCCTGGGCTTTGATTAAGCTTCTCATAGTAGCTGCAACATCTGACGGTGTCTCTTGGAATATCCTTCCATTAGACTCTATGCCATCATTTCTATTATGGACATTTTCTCCCATGGCATCTCGGGCATGCTCATAAGAATCCCAAGCATCATATCCGTCATGGGTTCTCATGACTGAATCACCATTTACTTACGCCAACTATACTACCTGGAATACTTCCCTTGAAAGCGACTATAATTTTGCAAACGTGTTAATGACACAATTGTTAGATGCATACATTGATACAAATCAACATTACTTACCTTCTCTTGGAATAATCATAAAATTTCAAATGCCCAAACACACAAAATTTTCTTCATCAAGGAATGACTGTCTGAAGGGGACGACGGGCTGGAAAAATATCACGAAAAACTCAAATTTTCCCCTTGCACAAAATCGGATCTCATTCCCCATTTCCTTCTGCTAAATCGGCTCCTCTTTCCATTCTTTCTTCCGCAGAATCGGCTCCTGGAATCATTCTTCCATCCTCAACGGCAGCTCTCGAAACACTTTCTCTTCTGACGTCCGCTCTTACTTGGAGAAATTTCAACTTTGGGCGTCGGCTAACTTCTGACATCGGAAGCCAAATGACTTTGGCTTCCGCAACGGCGGCTCACCAAAGTCCGAATCCTTCTGACGTCCGCTCTTACTTGGAGAAATTTCAACTTCGGGCGTTGGCTAACTTCTGACATCGGAAGCCAAATGACTTTGGCTTCTGCAATGGCGGCTCACCAAAGTCCGAATCCTTTCGACGTCCGCTCTTACTTGGAGAAATTTTGACTTCGGGCGTCGGTTGACTTCTTGCATCGGAAGCCAAATGACTTTGGCTTCCGCAACGATGGCTCACAAAAGTCTGAATCCTTCCGACGTCCACCCAACACTTAGGAATTTCTACGATTTTCTTCGCATTTCCTTCTACTGTCGGAAGACTTTGCGGTTTGGGCTTCCACAACGGCGGATGGGAAACCACTTTCCCTTCCGCAATGGCGGAAGAAATTTCCATGAACTCTTCCGACTGCTCCAACACTTAAACTATTTCTTTTGTTGAATTTGCAGTCTGATTTCCACTGGGCAAAGAGGAATACTACCTCTGTCACTGCACCCTTCTTGGCCCATAGAGGCCCATTGCTGCAACCCAAGCTCTGATACCATGCTGGCACGTCCCCATGCCTCCGACCGGCGAAAAGGACGCAACTACAAACTACAATCACCCGGGCTAAGAGCCCCATGAACATATGCATACATGAAAATTGCTGAAACAGAATGCTTAACAAAGATTTTGAACTAAAAACATGCACATATGCAGTTACTCATCATACACAGTGGAAACCAACAGCATTCAGTCATGCATGCATTTACTATGTTCATTAGATCATTAACAGAAAAGATAGTTGCAGAAGTAAAATGCACAAGATCACTTATCTTATGAAGAGCTTTGATCCGCAACCAGCTACGTCGCTGCAACGTTCCACCCAACCATAGGCCAGCGTGCTCCTTAATCTCTCAGCAACGCTACCACCCCCAAGCTGGGCATGATTCTCCAAGGAATATGGGAACATCAGGCTTACACATAGCCAAGGATACACAAAACACATAGCCAAGCCAATAGAGTTGGGTTTATCAGGCCATTCAGGAGCTGGGGAAGGAAAATTGCTAAGCTAGTGAGCTCATTACAGAGCCAAGAACACCTCCACCAGAACTAGCCTGACCTCTAAGACACCCAAACACACCCAACACAAGGAATCAGTCCCTTCTCTGCTACACAGTCCCTTAGGCCTTGCATTCCCTTCCAGTGCTATTCAGGGGTGATGGAGAAGAAGGCCAGCCCTCTAGCTCTGTCTGTGTGGTTTCCAGCCACCAGGTTTATCAAGAAAATCTAAGCCAACATCCTTGCTCCTCTCACAGTCTGAAGACCAAACATTGTACTCAGGCAATTAATTAGCTATCATAGCTTAAACACGGAAAAGACTCCCCAGTGAATTACACAATCCCAACCACAACAGCAAATACAATTCCAGCAGGGGAAAAATCACAGCCCGTCCTGGGAAACAAAATCACCGGGAAAAAATACACAGACCACGCTAGGAAATAAACTACCGTCTTCCGACCTGTGTGTGAGCAAACAAACAATGCAGACCCCACGAATCAGCCCGTGAGGAAAGGATACAGCCACACTATTCACCAATCCGCAGAAGGAAAACCACGTGGGTAAAAACCAGGAAAAATTCATGTGCGTGAAAGAAATGAGTAGACCATTCGAAGTGCAGGAGGGCGAGCAACTACCGGAGGACGTGAAATTGCAGTGCGTGGGTGTTTAGCAAACTCGTGGAGCCAAGAAAATGTCTGCGTGAGACCCAAAATCGCCCAGAGCCTGTGCGTGAGGAGAAACAGACAAAATTGTGGGTAGAGTGTGCGTGAAGGTTTTTCCTCCATAGTGAAGTCAATAGGGGGGGTGGAGTGTGCGTGAGGGTGAGGACTGACAGTCTTGCCACCCTACTCCCAAAGCAATTAATTGCCTCAACCACCAGCAGCAATTATTTAATGAGAGTGGTTGGAAGAAGACACATGGGTTTTTTTCTCATGGCCAAAGTTTAACAATTTCCCCCACATCCTTAGCCTTGTGAAAATCATGCCCCTTTTGATTCAGTTTCCGCGATCATAGCTGGTCGGGTTCATTTAATTAATTATAGATGCATATTTACATGATGACCCACATAATATATGCCGCATGCCCCGATATACAATCGGTGACAAATTTAAATCCAGAACATAACATGACCGATCAATGGTGGGGCCTTGGCCTTTAGCTCCACACCATGATCATTTACAATATATACATCATATACATCTAATGCAACGGGGTCAAAACCGGGGCATTACATATGACATGACTCAATTACATTAAGTATACTTCCCGATAGAAACATCGGGGTACAATACATAAGATATACAAGTGAATACATTCCGAAGTTACAAATACATCAACATACACCAAAAAATTTACATAATTTCCTTACAACCTTTTTCATTTGTAATGTTGATAATTGTCTAACTGAAACTTTCCTAGTATCCCTTTGACTGTAATTCTTTCTTTTTTTCATTTAAACAAGTAAAAGTTTTCTAATAACAATTTAGAACTACTTGATGTCTTTCCAGCCAATCCATACCTATTAAAACATCATAAGACACTAACGGTAATACAGTAAGCTTTACTTGAGTTTTGAATTGACTCATAAACATTTCACTACTTTCAACATAATTAACTACTTTTCTTTTGGTGCCTGTATCTAACTAAACCAACCAAGACTTTTCAAACTTTTTCAAAGATAACTTGCATTTTTATGCTATGCTAGGTGACACATAGCTTAAACTAGAACCTAGGTCAATTAGAATAGAAACAGGCTGGTTTTGTATCATACCTTGTACTTCTACCGTGGAGGTTTGATGATTAACCTGTCGATTCTCCAAGGATGCATTAATTCTGGGCATTTCATTTGCTACGTGACCCACTGTTTCTTCCTCATGAATGGTATGTACATTGTTGTAGTTTCTCCTTCTGTTCGGACAGTCCTTTGCATAGTGAGGTACCTAACATTCCCAACACTTTACAGGTTCTTTATGTTCGTTGTTTTTAACATGATTATTAGGCATGTCTCTTCCCTTTGGTACTGTAATATTTTGTCGTGTTTTAATTTTAAAATCTATTCCTTGATAATTATTGTTGGAGAAAATCCAATAATTATTTCCAAAACTTTTATTAGAATTAAAACCTTTTCTTTTCTGATCAAAGTTACTTGCTCTCTTTTCTCCTAGTTAGGTATTCTTTCTCTATTTTTAGTATGTTCGTAACAAAAGTTAGATTTTCTCATTTCCTCTTCAAGGGTCTTTGTATATCAAATTCAATTTTGTCCTTGAAGCTAGTAGGAAAACAACTTAGAAACCGTTGTAATTTAGGCTTTTCGTTAATTATATATGGTACATATCTTAGCAAACTTAGAAATTTACTACTTAACTCTTTCACTGAAATTGAACCTAGTTTAAGTTCATAAAACTCTTTAGCTCTTTATTCATAATACTATTTAGATAATAATTTCCTTTTAAAGTGTTTTTAAAGACTCTCTAGGTTAAATACTTTTCCTTAAGGTTTTTGACTCTTTTTCTGTCCTCCCACCATATGTCAACTTTTCCGATTAGGTTGTATATGGCAATCTGGGCTTTTAGTCTATCGGAGTAGTTATAAATCTGAAAGTACTTTTTCATCCCTGATAACTAAACCTCACCTTATTCACCCTTTTCCACTTCCCCATTAAACATGGAAGGGTTTATCTTTTTAAATTCTCTCGAGCTCTCTTCAATAAGGTTTATACTTCCTCTTTCTAGCATTACAATCGCTTTCACTACTTTCACTAGTGTATGTATATTTTCCTCTATGCGGCCTTACTTTAACTCCTGAAGAATATTTACTTTCACTATCTGGAAATTTTAATTTCTTACCCTTGCGTTTGTCTGATACTGTTCCAGAATCAGTTTCATACTCCTTTGTTTTATCTTTACCTATGTTGTGTATTTTGTCTAGTAAAATCTGATTTAGTTCTAAAATTATTTTGTTATCCACTTTCATACTTTATAGTTCATCTTTTAACTCTTTCACTGTTTGAAGTAACTCCGAGGGTTCATTATTTAATTCCAAATAAATGTTATCTGAATTATTGTGATGGGATCCATTTTCAGCAGATGCTTCAACTCATTCCATTTCATGCAAAATACAATTTATATTTCTATACAGAAATAGTTTCAGAACATGATTAATATATTTTGCTTTCATGTTTGCATGCGAGTGAGCCAATCAAAACTAGTGTTTGGAAACTCGCTCCGATACCACATGTAACATTTCCAAATCTTCATAAAAAAAATAGAGTCTTAACTACAATTGTAAAAGAATAATGAAATCCATATCATGTTTTAAATTTGTGCTTTAACAAAGCTCCGACAAACTTCCAATAATATTTAGTCTTAAATCCATTAATCCAGATAATCTTTAGTTTGTGTTTATAATTTTTTTGTCCAATGCACATAAATGATATATTTTGACAACATTATTATGTGACTTATCATCATGCCAACACTACTTTACTTCACGTCAAATTATGAAAGAATGCCATGTTTATTTTTTTGTCAATTAAAATTGTTGTGATTGTTGGTTATGTTTTCATTTGAAAGCTATTTGTCCCTATTTAGATGTTGGGAAAGTGGGTTACGGGTCTTACTTAGCTCATATGGCTAAAACAATCCTTATGTAACTTCTTGCAAGTAGTGATGACGAAGGGCTTACAACCTCCTAGATATATCAAGGTCCTAAGCTAGGCTATACACAAATCCTAAGCAAAGGTTTAAGAAAAAGACAAAAAGGAAATCAAAGCTATCCTTACTATATGTTAATATAAGCATGCAATGCAAAGGTTATGGCATTGACAATATCAAAATGTTTTATAACTAAAATGATTTGAAGTTTAGGTTCTTGAAATAAAAGTGCAATGTATAGGCCACGTGATGGCTTAAATGTTCTAGCTGGAAACCATGCCAGTCCCATCATGAAACCCTACGTGTTTTAGTGTTTTTTGACTCTTGTTATCAATCTATTGTCGTGTCTTTGGTTAAGCACCGTGGTGAAACATAGAGGAAGAGAGCCGAGCTCCTGGCCTTGGCCTTCAACCTCCAGGATATTGACCTCATCCTCTATCATGAAATATTGTAATAGACTTATTGTGAAAAAGTTGGCTCGCGGCCTACAACCGTTGTTTCCTCTCTGCAAAACTCATTGGTTTATCGACCCTAAGTTGTTTTCTCTAGTGACGCGTTTTTCAACAAATGTGGCAACGAATTCCTTATTGCATGCGTAGTTTATTACATTACATGGTAAGTTTCTTCCTTTGGTTACCCTATCATTTTCACTATGATAAATATATTTTATGATTCAATGTTTGAACTCTATGGGTTTCATGTGCAGGAGGTTCGACTATGGATTATTGCGTTGGATTTTTAATGGTTTCTGCATTTGATGGGATTTTGGTTCTGGTAAGACATGTCCCCTTGTCTCCTCGTGGCTCTGTGGCTTGTGGAAACCATGGCTTGACCAACGTTCTCTTGGATTGGACTATTTTTCTTGTTTCCTTGTCGTTACAACAATGGTAGCCTCCTTGGTTCTTCCTTGTGGCATTTTAATAGTGGTTTAAAAAGAAAAAGTATCCCTCGATAGTGATGTTGAAGGACTACAATGTATTTAACTTGCTATGGATAAAAGAAAAGGACATATTTCTTATTTTGAGGAGTGTTTGAACAGCTTGTTGAGCTATCGCTCCAACACTTGCAAATGTTATCTTGATAAGAGAATTCCCATAAGGGTTTATTGTATGCTTACACAATCGATTGTTTTTCTAAATGCTATCTCTAATTTTGACTCTGTAGGTTTTGTTTTCCTAGTAAAAATCCTTCGAAGGCCGAAAGGCCGCTTGTAAAATTTCTAGGACTCAGATATTGCAGTAGTTTGATAAATGTGAAGTTAGGGCCATGAGGCCATTTATTATGTTTATAAATATATTATATTTTGATTCTATTGTCAAAGAGTGATGCTCTATCAAGAAAACTAGCGAGATTATTTTACTTAGTGTCTGAAGGCATTTGCATTGATAGTGGATCGATTGTTGATTTCGACCTCCTGCTCCAATACTTTAATGATTTAAAAGAACAATCTTTTCTCTTTTGTTTGATTTATCCGAATACCTTCAACAAGATTCGATATGATAATCTAGTTAATTATTACTTATTTTTAAAGCTTAGTTTACTGTAATTTGTAATTGGGGTTTTTGGCCATGAGGCCAAAGTATTGTTAGCTCTATAATAGATTTGAAATTTCAATTTATATATACGATGTATGTGATATAGATTGAGCTGTAAGGATTTAACATATAAGTATGTTGATTTGGTTTTTGTTTAAGTTCCTCGTGTATTTTTTTTGTAAAACCCTAGTAATGATATAAGTATATGCCCTCTTTCTGTCGAGGGTTACAGGTTTGAAGCCTTGATTGTTGAAATTAGAACTGATTAGGGTTTTTAATATATATTTACATAAAGTATACTAATACAATAATGTGAAATAATACCTTCCTGATATTCGTTCTTGTAGTGGAAAACTTTGAGTATAATTGTTTAACTTTTGTTTATTACTGTAATGTATATTTACATAGATAATCTTTTTAATAAAACTTTGTAGAGTCTGGAAGGTCTTAAATGAGGTTATGCAGGAGCTTAGAATTTAATTCTTTAAGCCCTAGTTTGGTTAACACTGATAAGAAATATGATGACATAATACTATCTAAGTAAATCTCAGGTATACCTAGTGATAAGAGGGGGATTCGAACTCTAGTTGAGAACTTAACAATTCTAATTAAATTAGATGTAAAGTAACCAGTACTAGCTGAAAGAGAAATGCATTATCTATATATCAATAATTATCATAACCTATGACTATAATGATGGATCTTAAATCCATTAGAGTAATGCACATCAGAAAAACTGTTTATAATATCATAAGAAAGTAACTACAAATTTTATTTTTTAGAGCAGATACAATATGGAACAATTACCATTAAAAATTTGTAAATGCTACACATACTTCATAAACAAAATACAGATATAGAATAAAATCATAGATAAATAACAAACAATTTAGAACCTCGATAATTTGCAGAAGGGGGACAAACACCCAATGGAGACCATTCCACCCAACTGTCTCCTAAAGCATCCCATATAACTTGCTTAGGACCCTCGATCCTGTTTATTGAACCACTAGGATGAATATTGTTGTGTAACAACACACACACAAAATTATCTGCAACTTAGCAATCAATAGCAGACTTAACTCAACAATTTCACTTTAGCTATCCCCTCCTCGAATTCCTTGAGTGCCTGACTTTTTAGTTTGCAGCAATCACAAGTTTCATTCACTTGGAATAGAATTTAGTGAGCCTCCTTCTCAATTCGATGGTATTTATAAGATTTCTGAGGTCTTTGGGCCAGTTTTGAAATTATATGAGCCACCTGGCCAGTTCCTCCTCTGAGGGATCATGACCACATTTTTAGGGATTTTGCTTCCTGCAACAGCTAGAAAGTGAAATGCTAGTGCCACCACTTGTCATTTAGCCTTCCACAACTGCTCATTCCTCCCAGTGGGTCAGTGAACATTCTTTCAATAGTCTACTTTGGATAGGTGTCTCTCAATTTAATTATTTAAACAAAATAAATATTCAATTATAGTCATCCTTGACCCATTTGGTCATAAAAACTTTACAATAATTTTATCATAATGTTTTCTAAAATAATTAAAAATATTTATTTTTCAGCTCTAGGTGGGTTACAGGCTGTCACACTTGTGGAAATGGAAGATCCCTTTGAAAATATAGTGTTTCCTCTGGCTTAGTTTAGATAACCGTATCACTATGTGGGATTTCTTGGTTAAACGAGGTTGGAATGGACCTAATATATGTTGCTTATGCGGAAGAGCGGAGGAGTCTGTCAATCATCTATTCATTGACTGTCACTTTGGGTAGACTGTTAGGAAGGATATAGATCTCATGTTGAATTTTGAGTGGATTTGGGATGGGCCTGACTTGAATTCAAACCTGAGGTAGTGGATTAACAATGAACCTACTTTTCTCTATCTCCCTGCGTTTTTCTGTTGGTCTATATGGAAGACGAGGAACAAAGTTTTATTCTATGATATTATACCAAAATCATAGCATACGTGCTATACATTAAAGACCTTAATGTTTGACTATCTAGTTCTATGCTTCAAAGATAAGGTGAGGTGTATTGGTAAAATGTCAGTAGTAAAGTATCTAGTGGGTCTTTTTTATGGTGCTTTTGCTGGTGGTGCTTGTGGTGTTGGTTCTATTTTGTACATTGGGAGGACACATTACTTTTAGTTTAAGTTGGGTTGTGGTAGAGGCACAAATACTCGAGATGAGTTGCTTGCTCTTTGGGTGGGTTCTCTTGCTGCTTGGATGATGGGATTGCCTTTCATTGAGTTTTTTGGCGACTCACAGGTTATTCTGAACTGGGAAGCGCCAAAAGCAAAGATTCAAGTCATTCAGTTGGATCATTGGTGTACAAGAGTTAGAGCCACCTTGGAGTCTTTTCAGAATTTTGAGATTAGACATATCTATAGATAACACAACTCGATGGTTAGGCTATCCAAAGAAGCACTCTTGGTTGATGAAGGGCTGTTTTTTTTGAGGAATTGTTGATGATCGGTTTATTGGAGCTGGCACTTACCAATTTTTCCAGTCATATATCTCAGTTTTTGAGTCTTTCTTATGTAGTTGTTTATGAGGAAGTTTCTTGCAGGTTTCCTTAGCCATTTTTGTGACTTTTGATTAGCCTATTAAATTCCATCTTTGGATTACTTTGGTTGTTCGATCAGAAATGTTTTTGATTTTGTGTCTTCTTTCGAGTAGTCAAGGATCTATTTTATGTAAATTTTGAATAACAAGGAACAATGTTTTTATGCTTGAAAAAAAAAAGATAATAAATTCTCTAAATTTTAATTCTAAAAATAAATAAATCATTTTGTAACGGAGTCGTCTAAAATTCAATGATTTGGACCGGACGACGAGAATTTGTTAATTTTTTTTGTTTGTTTGTAAAATCGTATTTTAACCGTGTTTTTCATGGTGATTTATATGGTAGAAATGGGTTCATCACCCTTAAAAACCCCTCCGCACCCAAAATTCCAAAACTTAATAACTATAGCCTATATTTTGAAAAACTCGGACCTTGTTTTTTCGAGGAGTTTAGTAACTTATATAAAATTAAGCCACAAAAACCATTATAACATATAATATTTAAATTATAATTTATTTATTATTCAATTTAAAATTTATTGGGTTTTAATTAAAAGTATTTGATTTATGAAAAAACAAATAATGATATTTATCATATTTATTAATATTTGTTTTTATTTATTATATCTACAAAATCAATTAATTACTTTAATTTGATATATTTTTTAATTAAATAGCTTGTAAATAAAAAATATCAAATGATTTTATTAATTTATAAAATTGACCATTATATTTATTTATAAAACTTAGTTTTTTTA
Organism: Pseudotsuga menziesii; assembly: GCA_001517045.1. Lineage (NCBI taxonomy): Eukaryota > Viridiplantae > Streptophyta > Pinopsida > Pinales > Pinaceae > Pseudotsuga > Pseudotsuga menziesii. The sequence continues at coordinate 110,315 of LPNX010356805.1, read as the reverse complement.
ATTTATTTTTATTATAATAAAAAACATAATATATTTATTTGAAGAGTTTTTCATTTTTATAATATATCAATAATTAAAATTTTCAATCTTTACATTTAATATAATTTTTCTCACAATGTTATCAAACTTCAATTAACTAAACTTTTCTCACTTTCATGATGATGATGATGGTTAACGTCCACTGAGACCAAACTTTGGTCTATCATACCTAAAGAGACGAATTAATTAATTTGTTTTAAAATTATATTCCTATGCTCAAAGATCTTGGTGAGAAGCGTCCCGAGCTCACTATAATTTTGACAAGTTAACAAGCTATGAAGGTCGGTATTGCAACAAAGATTATGAATCTGAGATCTAATGTGGGTGTACGCAGGGCCTTTCTAAAGGAAGTGATTTTCATCTTCAATGTTCTTATTCTCATAGAGACGACAGATCATTTCCACCCATGGTGTTTTAGGAACTGTCCAACAACTTGTTTCACTATGGAGCCAATGGGAGTTCGTTCTTATCTTGGTTATATTAATTTTTTTCTTTGAACTTGTTAAAATAGAAAGATACTTTTGATCTTCTAGAGTATGGTTGATGACCTCCTTAAAATATCTTAATTTTCTTTCAATTTCTAAATATTTCTAATTTCTCTTCAAACTTAGATATAACAATATTTTTAATGTTATTAATATTTTGCAATGCAACATTTTTTGTCGATCTCCTAGTGGTTTAACCAGGCCCTGGTATCTTTATACTAACGTCGCTTGAGCCTTAGGTGATTTTGGCTGGAATTAAAAGCTAGCTTAGGAAGTCTATGGTCTCCCATGTTATTGATTTTGTGTTTGTACAACAGGAGCCTAGTCATAGCTAGGCTCTCGGTAGGGGAAAGACCGACTTCTATAAGGAGAATAGGATATGGTGTATTGATTTTAATTTTTAGGTTATACGTTATAAAGCGCTTTTGAATTTGCTCAATCTGTGTCCAGGATTCCCAAGATATGTTGCAGCCCCAAACCTCACAATACAAGATGACAGGAGTGACTAAAGTTTCAAAGAGGAGCTTCTTTTTATCCCACATCACAAGGTTTGCTACTTTACAATTATTTTCAAAACCAAAATAAGCTTTCCACCCTCCCTTAATCCTTTTCTTAATGCTATAGTTCCAGTTGAGCTTGTCATCTGAATATCAATTCCTAGGTACTTGCAAGAAGACACTTCCTCCAAGTTGTTATTGTCATACACAAAATTAGAGCAAGTGTCCTTGGATTTCATAATCATAACTTTTGTTTTGTTAGTGTTGACAGTCATACCCATGTTAGAGCATAAATTTTTAAGAAGTCGTAGTTGCTTATCAAGATCAGATTGACCCCTAGCCATAAGAACAATATCGTCAGCATAAAGAAGAAGGACGATGACTAATCCAGCTAAGAACGTGCCAGCACAACCCGCTTCTTCTAAACAACCTTCCATCTTATCGATGTAAATGCCAAATAGGGTAGGGGAGAGGGGGAAACCTTGTTTAACTACAATATTACACTTAATATCTCTCAACTACCCCTTGTTGCTTTTAAACTTGGCAATTACATTCTCGTATAACCTTATTGCAACAACTCTCAACTCGAAATGAACCTTTAGCTCTTCTAATCTATTCCATAGGTTATTTCTAGGTACTGTATCGAAAGCCTTTCTAAAGTCCACAAAGCAACAAAAGAGATTGGATTTATCAATACGACATTCCTCCATGATGATCCTAAGGGTAACAAGGTGGTCCGTTGCTGAGTGGTGTCTTCTAAAACCCGCTTGGCCTTTAGTCCACTTACCCTCAATTTCAAGCCATATGCTCATCTTCTTTTCCAAATTAATACCATATAACTTGGATAATACCATATACCATATACCATATTTTCTATACATTTAATATAAAAATAAGGTTTTTCTTAATTTTATCAAATTCCAATTTGGAATTTAAAACATATTTTTCCGAATTTGGGAACTTTGGACGATTTGGGAGGAGAGTCGAATTTGGGAAGAAGAATTTGGGAACTCTTGCCAGAGCCGAGTCCAGTTGAGCTGATGAGAGTTGGGCCGATTTGGAAGTGGGGTTATTTAAATGTTTGTTGAACTGTATTTAAAAAAAAAAAAATTCTCAAGCTTTTATTTTATATTTTCTAATCTATTTTATATTGTTTATTATTTTTATTTTCTATTTGTTTTTTATTTTAATTATTCTGTTTTGTGTTTTATTGTTTTTTTATTTTTATTTTAATGATTTTGTTTCTATTTGAGTTATGTTTTATTTGTTTCAATCTGTTTCTTGGGGTCTGGTTTTGGTCTGTTATGGTGGAGAGAGCACAATATCATGAAGAATTTTACATTCAACTTTGCTCCTGAAAGTAAGGTTAGGAATTTATTTTTAGAATATATTTTCACGTTAGTTTTTGTTATTTTGATTTTTTAACATTTTAACAATATATGCTATCAAATTTTTATATGTGGTGGAATTTCAAGATCCGAAGACTATTTTATATATGGCTGAATTTTATATGCGACTGAATTTCAGATTAACAGGTTAGTTTGAACTCTGTTGGTATAGTTATAATTCAGAATATAATTGGTTGGTGTGGTTATAATTAAGTTTCTTGGATAAGTTAAAGTTTCTTCGATTAGATTAGATTTTATATTTTATATTTAGAATATTAAGATTTATATTTTAACTATATTATTATTATTATTATTATTATTAATAACTAGATAGTATAATTTTTTTTTTTTTTTTTTTTTATAAAAAAGAAGTTATAGTCATTTATTTATTTTATTGTTTTAGGTAATAAATAAACAGAAAGTCCATATAGGTTTACAGGGTTAGTGAAGAGTCAGAGATATTAGATTTTTACAAATGAATGTAATAATGTGTAGTTTCATGTATTTTTTTAATATAAACTAATGAAAAGGAGATTAGATCTTTCGTATATTTATTTAATTAATTTTCAAGTAACAAGCAAAAATAAATGTCAATGCAAGTTAAGATGGTGAGTGAAGTTAAGAAAAAGTTGGTTAGTATTTATTTAATATATTGTTATGTTTCCTTTCATCTAATGCTTATTAGTGAAATTAATTTTAATTTATCCTATATTTATTATTAGTTTTAGTTATGGACATTGTCTTGTTTTGCTTTCTTATGCTCATTATGATCTTGTTATTAATCTATTTATGTTGAAAAGTATGGTTGAAATGACTTATAGATGTTGTGTAATGCAGTTTTACAAGCAAATATGGAAGGTGGTTGTTGATGTATTGAAGTGCATGACAAAGAGAGATATTATTATGAAGGGTGAGTGGTAAATCTAAAACTAAAATCCATATTTCTTCTCGAATGTTTGAATGGGAAAGAAGTTCAATTTTATAATGGACTAATTTTTATTATGCTTTGTTTTGTTGTATATTATTTTAAAAAACAACATTAATTTATTGATTAATATTTTTGTTATCCAACAGGTAGATGGAATGGAGGTAGATGGAATGGAAGATTTCTAAAGGGGAAGCAATATGTAAAAAAGGAAGATAACTCGTAAGAATATGAGAAAGCAATCTCATATTTTGAATTGTAAATTGTTTTACTTTTTTTTTAAAGGAGGATAACTTTTAAGAACATGAGAATGCAATCTCATATTTTGAATTATAAATTGTTTTACTATTTTTATTTTATGTAACACCAAAACTTATTTATTAATAAAATTGTTACTTTTTTTTAGAGAAAAGGCATTTGCCCTTTCTCAAACCTCCCAAAGGTAGCCATGGCCAAAGCTATCTTTGAGAGTTATCCATTCTTTGAGTATGTTTTTACTTTCATATTTTTTAACTTTTACTTTTGATATTTATTTTATTTAATGTGTGTTGTAATTTCAAAGATAAATTAATTTCAATTTACAATAATTTATATTTTAATACATCATTTAATGTTTGTATAAGTTATGGATATTAATTTGTAATTTGTTTGATTAATTAAATAAAAACAATTTATCCAAACATTACATTGCTAACATTTTTTATTATCTATTAAGAACCTTTTATTATAAAACTCATAATACAATAAACAATAAAGCACGATATCATTACATTGGCAGCATTTTTGTTTATTTATATATATATATAAAATCAATTTATCATCAGCATTACATTGCAACATTTTTCATAACTTTATAAAAGATTAATTTATCATAAACAATACATTTTCAACATTTTATATTGTTATTTATTTAATATAATGTGTTGTAATTTCAAAGACAAATTAATTTCAAATTTACAATAATTTATATTCTAATGCATTATTTAATGTTTGTTTGTATAGATTATGGTTATTAATTTGTAATTTTTTTTATTAATGAAAAAAAAACAATTTGTCAAAAACATTACATTGCTAACAATTATTTATTATCTAAAAACTTTTCATTTTAAAAACTCATAATACAATAAACAATAAAATAATATATCATTACATTTGTAGTTATTTTATTTTATTTTTCTATATAAAATCAATTTATCACAAGAATTACATTTGCAACATTTTTCATAACTTTATAAAAAATTACTTTATCAAACCATTACATTGCTAACATATTTTTCTTATCTATTAAGAACCTTTTATTTTAAAAACTCATAGTATAATAAACAATAAAGAGTACATCATTACATTGTTAGCATTTTTGTTTATTTTCTTATATATAAAATCAATTTATCACAAGCATTACATTTTGCACCATTTTTCATAACTTTGCAAAAGATTATTTTATCATAAACAATACATTTTCAACATTTTATTTTGTTATTTATTTCATTTATTATGTGTTGTAATTTCAAAGACAAATTAATTTAAATTTACAATAATTTATATTCTAATGCATCATTTAATGTCTGTATAAATTATGGTTATTAATTTGTAATTTGTTTCATTAATTAAATAAAAACAATATCAAAAACATTACATTGCTAACAAATTTTATTATCTATTAAAAACCTTTCATTTTAAAAACTCTCAATACATTTGCACCAACCTTTATTTTAAAAACTCTCAATATAATAAACAATAAAACAATATGTCATTACATTTACATCTTTTTTATTTTATTTTTCTATATGAAATCAATTTATCACAAGCATTATATTTGCAACATTTTATTTTTTATTTTTCTATATAAAATCAATTTATCACAAGCATTTTTCATAATTTTATAAAAAAATATTTTATCTTAAACAATACATTTTTTACATTTCTTCTTTACTTTATATAAAATCAATTTATCATACACATAACTTTTACAAAATATCTATAAAATCAAATTTTCATAAACATTGTATTTGCAACATTTTTAGTTAGTTTATATAAAATCAATTGATCATAAACATTTCATTTGCAATTTAATTCAATTCTATGATACACAAAACATTCTAAAATCAATTTTATAATCACATTACATCTTAAAAAAATCTATGATATAAAATCAACACTTATTAATAGCATTAATTAATATATATATATATATATATATATATATATATATATTATGTGTTATGTTGTGTTGTATTGTGTATATGTTGTTTTGTGTTGTGTATAATAATTGTACACATGAAATATATTTATGTAATTTGTTGTATACTTAACATTTGATTTAATATGGAAAAGTTAGTTGAAGAATTAATTGAAAATGATAATCTCTTTTAAAGAAATAAATATATTTTTAGTTGATATAATTGGTTGAAATGAAATAATTTTATCTTAAATATTGTCATTTTTTATTTCAATAAAATAAAAGATATATTAAATCAAATTTATAAATATGTAAATTTTATTTCATTTTTATATTTTATATTTTAATTGTGAACAATGTTCTAGTTTATAAAAAATTTATATTTTAAATATGCTTATTTTGATATAATATTTTTAATTATAATAATTAAATTAAATTTTATTTAATTATCAAATTTATTTTACATTATAATCATATTTTGTGTTTTAATAAGAAGTTTAATTTAAGTAATGTGTATTTTTAATATGCGTTGTAATTTCAAAGATATTCATTTCAAATTTACAATAGTTTATATTTTAATGCATCATTTAATGTTTATAAATTATTGTTATTCATTTTTAATATGTTTAATTAATTAAATAGAAACAATTTATCATAAATATTACATTGTTAACAATTTTTTACTATCTATTAAAAACCTTTCATTTTAAAAACTCATAATACAATAAACAATGAAGCACTATATCATTACATATGCAGCATTTTTATTTTATTTTTTTATATAAAATCAATTTATCACAAGTATTACATTTGAAGCATTTTTCATAACTTTATAAAAAATTACTTTATCATAAACACTACATTTTCAACATTTTACTTTGTTGTTTATTTTATTTATTGTGTTCTAATTTTAAACACAAATTTATTTCAAAATTACAATAATTTATATTCTAATGCATCTTTTAATGTTTGTATAAATTATGGTTATTAATTTGTAATTTGTTTGATTAATTAAATAAAAACAATGTATTAAAAACATTACATTGCTAACAATTTTTAAATATCTATTAAGATAAAACCAATTTTTCACAAGCATTTTTCTTAACTTTATAAAAAATTACTTGATCATAAACAATATATTTTCTACATTTACTTTATATAAAATCAATTTATCATAAACATTTTATTTCACACATTTTTATATTAATTTAATTCAATTCTATAATACACAAAACATTTTAAAATCAATTTTATAATCACATTAGATTTTAAAAACTTTTATAATATAAAGTCAACACCTATTAATAACATTAAAAACAAATATTACGTGTTGTATTGTTTCGTGTTGTGTACTAATAACATGAAACATATTTATATAATTTGGTGTATATTTAAAATTTGATGCAATATGTAAAAGTTAGTTGAAGAATTGATTGAAAATGATAATTTTGTTTAAAGAAATAAATATATTTTAACTTGATATAATTTGTTCAAATGAAATATTTTTATCTTGTAAATTGTCATTTTTTATTTCAATAAACTAAATGATATATTAAATCAAATTTATAAATATGTAATTTTTATTTCATGTTTATATTTTATATTTTAAATGTGAATAATTTTTTAGTTTATAAATTTTTTATATTTTAAATGTGAATAATTTTTTTATATTTTAAATATAATTTTGATATAATGTTATTTATTATAATAATTAAATTAAATTTTATTTAAATATCAAATTTATTTTACATTAATATTATTTAGTGTTTTAATAAGAAGTTTGATTTTAAGTCAAATTTTGGTAGAGCAAATCCTCGAGAGGGGTTTCTTTTGCTTAGCCACTTAGGATTTGTTTGGTTGTTTAAGATCAAAACCTGTTGCTTTTGCAAGGCCATGATTACACATTTAAATTCAATAGGTGGGGGAAAAAAGTTGATTTAGCAGAAGCATCGGCCAACCCTTTTTTCATCATATAGTTGCTGGAAAAACGTTTGATTTAAATAACATTATAATCCTATTTTGTGTTTTAATAAGAATTTTGATTTATGTAAGGTGTTTTTTTTAATGCAATTTATTTGTGTTAATTTTAAAAAAAAATTAATAACAATTTATATTTATATTTTAATGTATAATATAATATTTTATTTTTAAGTTGTATTTTATTTAATGAATTAAATAAAATTATGTTGTTATTTCAATAAAAATAAATGATATATTGAATCGAATTTATAAATTTGTAGTGTTTTATTTCAAATTATTTTGTATATTTTAAATGTGAATAATTTTTTTATTTTATTAATTTTTTATATTTTAAATGTGAGTTTTCTTAGATTATTTTGATATAATGTTTTTAATTAAAATAATTAAATTAAATTTTAATTAATTATCAAATTCATTTTACATGATAATGTTATTTTGTATTTTAATAAAAAAATTTATTTAAGTAACATGTATTTTATATGTAATTGATTTGTGTAAATGTTAATAAAAAAAAATAACAATAATTTATATTTTAATGTAATATATAACATGTTTGTATAATTCAAGGAAGGTTTAACAACCGTTTATATTTCAATACAATATATATAATATAATATGTTTGTATAATTTTTAATTTATATTTTTTTTATTTGAAATAAAATCAATTTTATTAGTTAATATTTTAATTTAAAAAAATAATATAATATAATAAAAACTAATTTAATATAAATATTATAATTTAATTTTTTTAATTACTTCATATAAATTAATTCGAATTTTATATATTAAATTTTAAATATTGACACAAAATCAATTTAATATTTAAATTGATGTTTCATGTTGTATTGTATTTATGATGATGATGATGGTTAACGTTTACTTAGACCAAACTTTGGTCTAACGGATCCAAAAAAACACAATATTTAGTTTGTTTTAAAATTATATTTCTATGCTCAAAGAGCTTGGAGAGAAGCTTCCCGAGCTCACTATAGTTTTGACAAGTTAAGAGGCTAGGAAGGTCAGAATTACAACAAATATTATGAAATTGATATCTAATGTGGATGTACGTTAACCATTACGACACTCCACAATTATCCTTTGCGTAATGTGATGGTCCGTTGTAGAGTGTTGCCTTTTAAAACCCGCTTGGCCTTTATCCTGCTTACCTTCATTTTCAAGCCAATCGCTGATCATTTTTTTCCAAAATAATAACGTATAACTTGGCTAAGAGAGGGCTAGTCATAATTGTCCAAGAATTAGAAGGGTTGTTTGTATCCCCACATTTAAAAATAGGGATAATGAAGATTTTTGTCCAAGGTTTAGGGAACCCTTGCTTGACCACTTGATTGAAAAGCTTATGGATGTGACGGTTGAGGACATGACCTCCAATTTTTAAGATTTCTACCTGGTAATCTTAGATGTCCTTAGCTTTTCCATTTTCCACACGCTTAACCCCAAAATATATGTCTTCTAATGAGAAAAAATTTCTTCCGTTGTGAGTAGGGATTCATAAATATTTTTAAGATATGAATTCCAATTGTGTAGAGAAATTCTATTATTATCTTTAGTTTTTCTAGTTAAAATCGGCCTCCAAAATTTCTTAGGAGCCACCTTAGAGAGGTGTAAGAGATTTTCTTGTATTTTACGAATATATTTCATTTTTTTCCTTTTAGTTAGTGCTTTGTATATTTTTATCTTGTCAGTTTTAAGAGAATCATCAAGATATTCCTTAATTTTTTTCCTCGCACTTTTACAAACTTTTTGCCATCTCATTTTCTATCAAATGTGACTCTTATCAAAAAACTAAAAGCACCCCTTTGAAGAGGACACTGCAAGGAACAACCTTGTGATTTTTTTAAAAAAATTTGGCTTCGTCTTCGTGACGATATTGAATTTTTATTGTCGCTTATTTTTAAGTCACTAGTTTTTTTAATGATAAAGTTTAGAAAACAAATCGTAAAAAATAGAAATCCTCAATGAAATTAAAAAATACATATATGATGAGAAAGTAGACTGAATGATGAATCTACTGGTATAAAATCCGACAAGTAATTCTCATTTTTTGCAGTGTTTCAACCTTGCTAAAGTGAGACATTTATGAAAACTGCAAAAATGGTGCTGGAAAAGTTGACTAACAACTCTAGGCCGAGAGATTTAAAATATCTCCGGCAAGAGTTAGTTTCGCTCGAATTCTAACCTAGATTTAAGCAAATCTCTTGGCCGAAAGTTGTTTTAAACTCTCATACAAAAACATAAAATATATCTCGGCCGAGATTTTTGTCACATAATGCTTCGAGAATCTTTTAGGGGCTGACACATTAAACTCCCGTGATTTCGATGGGATTCCAAAACTTCTCAGCTGAGAGGTGTATAAATAGGCTCTCGTCCGAGATAGTTTTTTATCAATCTCTCAATCGAGAAGTTTTAATCTGTTTTTTCCGCCAAAAGTTTGTTGAGCGTTTTTAGCCCAGAGTTTAAAGATCACTTTTCAGCCGAGAGTTTTTATATCCATATTGTAGCTGGGAGTTCACATATCAGAGTTTGCAGATCTGCTGAGATTTTGCATTATCCAAGTTCTTCAGGCCACAATTTTTTCATTATCAAAGTACTTTCTTTAATCCTTGTTTTGGAAGGCTCTTATTTTTTTCATCAAACACCTTCTGTGAAAACTAAGACTATGGGGAGATATCCTTCTTGACAAGCTAGAGCATGGTAGTTTCAGATTATTTTTATCATTCATCCATAAAGTACGAAAAGCATTTTTCTCAAGGCCACCTGAGCCAGTTTCTCAACACTTCATCATTTTCATGACTTTCTGCAAAGTTTATCCTGAAACCCTATTTCGGCATATCCATAACTTCTTCCTCGGGAACCTTCAAGTCGATCTGAAGATGTGCACAGGTAGACAAAACACCCATCTACACAATGACAATATGGTGCGATAATTTTCTTTAACCCACAAGCTATGGCATGAATTTCCCTAAGGCCACTTATGCAGATTTGCTACATTCATTTAAAAGCAACTTGAACCCCTATTTTGGCAAGCTGTTAATTTTGTCATCAAACACCTTCTGTGAAAACTGAGACTATGGAGAGATACCCTTCTTAACAAGCTAGAGCATGGTAGTTTCAAATTATTTTTATCATTATTCCATTAGGTATGGCAGGAATTTTCCCAAGGCCACCTGAGCCAGTTTTCCAACACTCGGTCATTTTCAGGACTTTCTCAAAAATTTATCCTGAAACCCTATTTTGGCAGATCCATAATTTTTTCATCAGACATGCTTAATACAAACTGAGATCATGTTTAGGTAGAAATATCAATAGAGTACATCTTGACCCTATGCTTCGGGCATTTACTTTAACCTATGATTTATATGGCGGGCATTTTCTTGAGACTACTTCTAGGTAATTTTACTTTCTTTGGTGAAAAAATTTGTTTTGGCAGACTTATAAGTTTTTCGTACAATAGGGCTTAGCATATTACTCTTGTTGGGTCTTGTTGTTATCTTTTTTCAATGTATGTATTTAACTCTCAATTCTCATATCTTTTCATGCATTGGATTTTAGGTTTTAATTCCTTCAACATGCGAAATCGAAGGAATTGCGAGAAAAAATATGATCGCACCAAAACTGATGAAGAGGCAAGGAAAGAGAAAAAGCGTGAAAATATGAGAAAGTTAAGAGAAAAAAGAGAAATGGAAAGAAATGTGGAGGCACTTGGAGGTGACGAAGAAATGCAAAATGTGAACCTCGCACATGGTGGTGATGAAGGAATGTAGATTGTTGAGGAACATGTTGATGAAAGAAATGGAGAGCATGGAGGTGACGAGGAAATGACAAATGTGGAGCAAACTATGGGTAGCGTCGATATTGAGACCATGATTGGTGAGTAAATAAATTTTTATATATGTTTATAATTTACTTTATAATATATATATATATATATATATATATTTGATTGGAAAGAACTCACAATTAGCTAAATTTATATATTTATTTTTATGCAGGGTCGACATCCAACATACAACATCCTACCACACTTACTAATTCACAAATATTAATTAGAAGCTGCAACAATATCGTCATTGACGATACGTTTTTGGAGAATATGGATTCAAGTAAAATTGAAGAAATGGGACATCCGATGCCTGATCATACAGCTCGTTATAGAGTAAAAAAAAGATAGTCAAAGAATATTTTGAAGGTATTCTTGTCATAGAACAAGCTCAATTGTTAAATATGTTGTTAAAGCGAAAATGTCTAAGAAATGTAATGACATTATTGGGCATTAAAAATGTCAAAGAGGCTAAATCAAATGAGATTGTATCACAAAATTTGGCATCGATCCTTGCATCACTTGCAAAAAAATGATCTCATAATTACATGGTTGCTCGTAAATCTATTCTAACAGGGTTTGTGGAAAAAAACACTGTAAATAGTCGTTTGTTTTCTACTATGCAAGAATGTTAAAAACATCAAGAAAAAGTTTATGGAAGCATAAAAACCTAAGGGTTCAATTAGATGAGGATGATGAAGTTGCATGTTGGGGTGTTATCTATAGGAAACCTTATCAAGATAGACTTCCAAATAATGTGAGAGACAGGGTGAAAGAGTTTTGGCATTTAAACTCTCGTGTCTTACCAAATGAAAAAGATGTTGTGCGATGTCGTATATCGAAAGCAAACTATGAAACTCATGCCAAACACATAACAGAGATCACTCAAGTGGAAATGTTCAAAATTTTTATGGATGGTAATGTTGATGCGAATATTTCCCTTAGCACATTTGTGAAGCTTAAACTATGGTATGTCAAGCCCATCGTTGTTCGTGACACATGTTGTTGTTGATACCATGTAGAATTCGAATTATATTATGAGACATTTCTAGATTTTGGCATGCAGTGTTGGCCAAATAACCCCCCTCCTGCGAGTGTTCGTGAATTTGTATCTAAAATACTATGTGCGTGAGAGAATGATCATGTATTCTATAAGAAACAATGCATTAGGGGTAAAAAATGCGAGGAATATTTTGATTTGGCCCTTTTTAATGCTAACTACCACATTGATGCAAACGATCCTCAAATATCAAATTGCATTGTGAAATGGAAGAGATATGGATATGTTGATTACAGATTCAACATCAACATCAAGAAAGATTAATTTAGTTGAAAGTGATATCTCTTTGACATATTTTATGAATTTGTTCAAGGATCAAATATATAAATATATCAAGCATTTTCACTCAGCATGATGGCAAGACTTACAGTTCAAGCAATCACGAGATGTATTTGGAAAAGGGACAATATTATCCATTGTCGATTTTGCTGAAAATTACACTTTCACTCTGCAAAAGGAGATACAAAGTGAGTATTATCATTCAGATCAGGTATCTATACTTGTTCATATTATGTATAGACATGCAGAGCTTGATGTCAATGGTTTTGATAGCAATGAAAATAATCTTGAAGTGATTAAGGAGTATCATTTCTACATCAATGATGATCGTACACATGATACATGTTTTCTCCAGCATTGTTTTGGTATGCTTTATAAAGAATTATCCAGATGAAAGGTCACTTTTAAAGAACATTGGGTGTGGTCTGATAATTGTGCTGGTCAACTTAAATCAGCGTGCTCATTCTTATGGTTGTCTCGCCTTCATAGAAACATGGATGTTCACCACACATGGAGCTTTTTTGAAATGGGAAATGGAAAAGGAGAACACGATAGTGTTGGGGCCTGCATGAAACGTGCATGCAGGAGATATCAAATGAATCACTCTGCTTCTCACCTTGCAAATTCAAACGATGTTGTTAATCGGTACAAACAAAATTTGAGACATGAATTCAATGAAAGGATGGGTAATGTGAGAAGGTTTTTCTAGAATATTGCAATGGGTGATGTTGAAAAATCAATGCCACATAATTGTACTGCAATCCCAAAAACAAGAGGCTTACACTCCATTAGGAGTAAGAAAATGACAAATATACACGCAATCGAGAAATGAAAGTACTCTTGCTTTTGTCTTTCATGTATTGATGATGTATAGTCCTTGGATGAGTGTCAAAACCAGACTAACAAATTTGTGAAACCATGGAGACACCAAGAATTGACACCATTTCCCCCATTTGGAAATATCAGCGATCTAAAGCATGACAATGAAGCACTTGTGATTGACAAAGATTATGATCATGTTTCTGATTTGGTTAGAAAAGGTGATGTATTTTCTGTCATTGCATCAGTAGATAATCCAGAAAAAGTGCATTATTATTTATTGAGATGCACTAGGTCAAAAAGCACGTTGATCCAAGAAGTTAGATACCCGTCAAATTATATGTATGGCGTGGGTTCAATGGTTATAATGGGATATTTCTCTGCAAAAGTAAGGAAATGTAAAGACCATATTCTTTTTCAAGACTACAAGTTAGATGTTATATATGCTCAATACAGTCATTTAGTCATAGCAACCCGATTGCAGTTGAAGGCAGTGAAGAGTAGGAAAAATTCCAAGCGTCGATAGAAGATCATAATTCCATTCTTGATAATATGCCACTGGCACATTTCATATGAATCAAAAAAACATCAAGGTTGATGAATATTTGTTCTTTGATTCTAGGGTGGGTGGGTGGGACGGTCCAAATGAGCATCCACCTTCACGTGGTTGGCCTCGTCAGTAGAGAATATATAGATAATTCTCAAAACTAAGAGAAGCTCTTTCTAACAATATTAATTTAAATATATATTATCGGTTTGATAAAGCTAGATTCATATATATGTTCTTGATGTTGTTGATGTTTTAATGGCTTTAAATATAAATATTGAGTTTGAACATTACGGAACAACATTTCTATTTCTAACTTGTTACATATTTTTAAAACATAAGAAGGCACAATATCATGATTTTGTATTACTAATTTAAAGATAACTAATGAAGATATAGTTCAACCTCAAGTTATCTCAAAGTTGAATTGAAATTCAACTACCACTAAACTGAAATGTGAATGTCAATAGTTTCTTTCAATTACAAAATTCCTTTAGGTATATAACATTTAATTCTTTATTAAATATTTATTTTAAGTTAAGAAATAAATTATATTATATCCAACATTTTCCTATGTTTTTATCTATAATTAATTTATTAAATTTTGGGTTGCTACACTTAGAAGCAATTTTCTCATTCTTATTGAACATATAGAGGGAAACACTTAAAGCAAAGGAGTATAATATATTGAAACATTATTTTCAACATTATGTGAAGACAACCTTTTGTAATGTAGAAATGGAGGGCATTTACATGTAATGAAAATAAGTTGGATTGAGAAAAAAATGAAAGAACATTAAGGATTACACCTCCATTGCATCTGGTGTCATTTTCATTAATACTTTTTTTTTCTACAAATAGAATTGTTACATACAATGATATCTGGTGTGCTCAAAGTGTTGATATATTCAATAGAAAAATCCATTACCATAACCTTATTTTATGATCATTAAAACCAAGTCTATTTATCTTTTCAATAGTTATTGATTATAAGTTTTGTGTGCTCAAAGTGCTGATATATTCAATAGAAAAATCCATTAGCGTAACCTTATTTTACGAGCATTAAAACCAATAGTCTATTTTTCTTTTCAATAGTTCTTGATTATAGATGATCAACTAATATTATTGATGGGCCTATTCTTCCACCATGCTAGATATAATTTTATTTTTTAACACAAACTAAGAGAAGATTTATATTAAACAGGTTGTGCATAACCATTCATTACAAAAAAACTATTGCTAAAGAGTTCATGCTGTTCAGAGAAAAGGAAAAAAAAGTAGGCCAGAAGATAGGCCTTAATATGCCGCATAAGTTTCTTATGTTTCTAGTAAATATAGACAAGAGTAAACTCTAACAAACTATTGATTAAGAAAGACACAAAGAAATAGATTGAAATAAGATGCATCAAGGATTACCTGGGTGCCCCACGGGTTGAATGACTGATTCCTCTTCCATATTCTAAATTGCACCTACCGGGTTCTCCTAGACTTGACTTCCTTGATTCATCTGCACCAGGCACTGCAAATCCTCCTGAATACAATCTACCTTCCCCATTATTTCCTTCAGGTTCATTTCATTATTGTCAATTCTGGTATCATGATTGCTAATATGGTAAGTGTAACCCACAATATCAACAAGTTTTTTAACCTCTTTAGCTGTCTCTCTAGCGTCCATTATCCCTATGGCCACCATTTCATACAGAAGCTGAATGTTCACCTTTAATTCTGCAATCCCTTCATTGTCCCCTGCATGTTCCATTTCCTGAACTTGATGTAGGTCGAAACCCAAATTAATGCTCAAATTTGACAGCTGGGTGAGAACCAGTCTGGATGAAACAGAGACTTGTCCATGACAGAAGAAATAACACCTACTTCGAGGGGATAGATTAGAGAAATAAGACTTGAGAATGAGAAGTTCTTGTTGGAGGTTTTCATATTCCCTTAAACTTCAACAACAAATGGTGCATATCGTGTTCTCTTCCCATCCAGTACATTCACACCCAAGTGTCAATGTATTACCTTCCAAAAGAAGCTGTGCGAAGTGAAAATCTGTAACAGATCCTAAAGTTGTTCACCAAGGGGAGCCAGAGACGCAGTGAGAAGAACAGTGGCAATTTAGGAGAGCTGTCAAAGCCAATCTTTATTTCACAAAATCTCTTAACTGAGGCAAATATTCCCAAGGAAATTCCTGCAAAAAACCAAGCTATAGGGAGGGACCATCTTCAAAATAAAACTTGTCATTTATTAGAGTTTCCTCCAAAGCAACATCATGAAGGTTTATTCCCAAATGACTATCAAGAAGGGCGAGAGTGCAAGAGAAACTTCCAGAAGAGGCCATGGTGCTCTATTGTGGCTGACAAGAATCATGCCGACTGATCTCACAATAAATCCTGAGAGGATGGTGAGTTAAGGCGAAGAGATACGTGGAGGAACTGGGAGGCCATGTGTTCCCAAAATGAAATCCAAATATTTTTCCATAGATCATGCGGTGGGGTGAACTAGATCTTAGGTTATGCATATAAACAAAAGGGAAGAGCAAATGTGTATTAGGGAATAGGTTTAAAGACCATATCAAGGTCATTTATACTGATATAACATTGGGGAAGTAAGGTCCCCTAATTATCCAGATTATCCATGAGAACATGGTTTACTCGGAGGATGTGAAAAAACTCAACTTGACTGGAGAGATGGGAAGATATCCTATCATACAACCTTCTGCAATTTATGGATCCCGTGGGATAACCATGAATCATTTTGTAGATAACTTGTCTCGAGTCTCCGAAAACCATTAGCCTGGACATAGTTAGAGGGTTTATGAGGTCAAGAAATTGCATGAGAGCCATCCATTCTTCTTCATTATTCTTTTTGTGACCCAGCCCCCAAGCAAAGTTTTTTTCTGTTTGTCCTTCGGGATCTAGTAAGATCCCCCTTGCACCTGCCACCCCTACCATGCTAGATATAAATTATAATGAACTAAATTTCCTTATTTGAAAATATCATTTGCATTTCTTTGTATTTATCATGTCTAAAGGGTTTCCATGACATTTAAATTATTAGTTCCTTTTGAAAACTGTGTTCTATTGTAGGAATGGAACCAATTATTGGCTCTAAAAGTAAACCATAGTTTAGCTAGTAAAACAATAATAACCTATCGACAATGGTATTTTCAATATTTAAATGGGGATAAGGTCTCACCCAAAAATGATAAGAATTACAAAAAATGTTTACTTATACAGCTCATGAAAATAGATAATAATCATAAACCATGCACATCGTTGATATTAAATCACAAACAAGATTCATCCATGTAATATTCACAAAATTTTTACAATGGAAACGTTGTCATAGTCATAAGATAGGTTCATGCAATCTCCTTATATTATGTGCACTAAAGAAGATATTAAAACCCTAACTCTAATCTATTTCATCATGCTCATACATGCTAACGATAAACTCATCTTACAATCCTATATATGAGTTTCAAAAAAACAATAAAGTAGTTTTGAATAATTACAACTATTTATAATATGGACACATGACCTAGCATGATACATTTTGATGCATTGATTATCTTGGTATGTTGGTCTTTTTGGTGCACTGAAAAAATAACTCATGCACATATTTGTATGTTGGTATTTTTGGTGTGCTTTAAAAATAACTCATGCACATACTCAAAACTTTGAAAATAGGGTGGTGAAAAACAAGAACATTATGTTGCATGAATAGTGATGGTGATAAAATACAACAATTTTAGCTTCACAAATGTGTCAAGGGTGATCTTATCCCCATTATTTATGTCATGAAGATTCTAAACAATTCCACTAACTTGGCATTAGTTTCATACCAATCTCTTCATATATGAAAGTGCACCACGCAACCTTTTCATTCAATGAAACATGAGCATGAAGATAACAAAACACCTTCCACCTTATCCCTCATAGTATATGGAGGTCTATCTTCATATGGAAGCTTAAAAAATTAAGCCAACCACAAAGTTCATCATCTACATCTAATTGAACCATAAATATTTTATGCTTACATAATAAGAACACACTCATTGACATTAAATGCTTGTAACATTTACCTTGTTTTATTATTTGTATCCCTTGAAAATGTGTTTTGATCATAGCATTTACATTTCTGTATTGTCTTAAATTTTATTTGCAACCATTTTCTCAAATAAAACAAGGAGTGGTTCAAAATTCTACATGAATTATGTGTCAAAACCATACCAAAAAAATACATCTAAAATCATCATGATACAAATAAAAAACTTTTTAATTACGATAATTTATCATTTTGTTATTAAAAAAGGGTCGAATTTACAAATACAGATTACCATTCAAATGTAACTGTTCAGATTCAACAAATTAATAATTATATATATGATCCAGTGCAGCAGTCATTCTAGATAATAACTGCAGTAAAGATGATCATAGGTTGTTGTACATGGTGCCAAAAAACCTAGATAATACGCTGCACAAATATGATCATTAGTAGTACATGGCACTGAAAATTTGCTAAACACTAAGATGGTAAAACAATGTCAACAAAGTAAACACTGCATACATAACAAGAGGACCCTAAACCCAAAATTCGACAAACCCAAACTATTGCAATGTCTGAAAGGAATAAAAACAACTGCAAAAGAGAAAACAAATAGAAATAAAACTAAAAAATTTTTAGTTTGATCATCTCAATCACTGGTTTTTGCTGAAATAATCAACAATCAGCAATAAATCAGAAACTCAAAAAACATACAGGCAGAATGTCAACAGTAGCAGAGGATGGCAGTCGGCTCTTGAAGATCAGCTTTTTGGGTATGAATGTAAGCCTATGGGTGTGAAAAAGGGGGGACCAGGCCAAACAAAGAATATGATTCCATAGGAGAAGTTAGTCAAGGTTTTTTTGTTGTATTTATAGTTTTATTATTGACTGAGAAAGGGAAGATTCATCAATTGTTGTGTGCTTTTCTCTTATACAATTTGTGTGTAATGTATTTGATGTTTTTGGAATCATCCCACTTGAGCTTCAATATACCTATAGTCTTCGTGATCTTGGCCATATACCTTTGTTTGAAGAGCAGACATGTCTGAAAAAGGAACTGATTGAATATATCTTTAGAAGGTTGTGATGGCATTTAGAGGACATTTGAGTGGCAGTAACATCTCCTACCATCATATACCAGTTCCTAGGGATATATCATAGCATAAATTAGAAGAGGTTGTTCTTAAATATTATAAACCAATAGTAGTCAGGGCACAAACTTTAAAGAACAGTGATAAAGTCTCACACCAGCAGATCTGTAGGTAATAATAATTGAAGCAATTTGAACAGTGATGGCCACCACCAGAGAAGGTGAAGATGACATTCTTAATGGAAATTCAACTACTAATTAACAAAAGTTAAAAAGTTAAACTTGAAATTCTAATTAAACAACATAATTATCCATGCAACTTGCAACTTATTTAAGAAACAGAAGGGCCTTCTATAATTCCTACAAGGTTCGAACTTTTTCTTGAAAGCAATAATATCACTCTCTTTGAAGGAATGGGTAATAGCTATGGAAACATCAACTCAAAGTAAATGTGTTATCATAAAGTGATTAACCTATGTAGAGACTTGAATTATAGCAGAAGGGCCTGCTATAATTCCTACAATGTTCTAACTTTTTCCTGAAAGCAAGAATATCACTCTCATTGAAGGCATGGATGATAGCTCTGGAAACTTTGAATCATAAGAAATGTAATATCATAGAGTGGTTAGCTTGTGCTTAGAGCCTAAGGGGTGATTTTCAACTCTCACAACAGTCAGGATCACCTGGGAGTCTGCTAAAGTTAAGTTGAGGAAAACCAACAAGGAATATATGCATAGCATTGTCACATAGATTTTCAAATATTGACTAAGGAGGGTAATAACAGTGTATTGAAAATTACCAAGTACGCAAGTGTGTTGCAGTAATATAAGACATAATGACATTGATTAACTTAAGTTTCAAGGGCTATAATAGTACTGAGTAAAACATATTAGTGAATAAGCATACATGAAAAATGGCGAATGCTTGTAGTGGTCTAAGAAAATGGCAAATGTTGGTCACAATGATGAGATTTTCACAACACTACTCATAGGACTAAGATGACTCAAGGTAAATAGCAACTTGCCAATGAACATCGAACTAAGGTCTGAACTCTGAGTACCAAGAAACTTGCAATGCTATCTAAATTCTCACAAAATTTCCAATATTAATTGCAAATCCCAAAGTGGAGTGTATTCTACACGAGGGGGTAGCCTTCTTACAAGTATAAATTAGTGTTTGATAGGAGTTTCTAGGTTTGGGAGCCACCATAATTAGTTGGGGGCCAAAACAAGACAGAAAATAGTGAGGATTTCCACTTCTTTTGGGGACCATGAGTTTGGGGTGCTTTTTGTGGAAATTTCATGCACTCAAACAATTAATGAAAAACTAAAATTTCACCTTCTTCTAAGAAGGTTTCTCGAATATTATCCCTAGAATTTTCATCCTTTACAACTACTGTAAATTAGTGCATAAAACAACAGATGAAAGATCAGAATAATTCACTCCTAACAGACGCAAAATTCACAGAAATTCAAGGAGAAAAGATACCCAACCAAGAAAAATGTTTTCAACCGTTCTAGGGCAACTTTATAAAATTAGAGGCACAACAATCTATGAATCAAGACAAAACTCACAATAGATCTCACAAAACAATTTTACTCAGAAAATTATATGAAACAGTGCAATAAGGAGTTGCAACTGTATAATTGCTTTCATTAATCAAAAGTAATCTAGATAATTGTTACAATGCAATACAATGGCATTAATATCCTGACAATTTGAATCCATGAGAGTTAATTTGAGTTGATGTTTCCAGATTTGTTACCCATTGCTTCAAAGAGAGTGATATTCTTACTTTCAGGAAAATTTTCGCATAATTGATGAAACATAGTTTTGTAGAATCTTCTTGGAAGATTACAGTTCTCATAGCTAGGTAGAATCTCTATAAGGGGTTCCAACTCATATGAAGTTGGATAGAACCTGTATAAGTTCCAATTTCTACAGAAGTCTGTCAAAGTCTTAACAGAGTCCTATAAAGGACTTGTCAAATGTGTGACTGTGTGACAAGGGATGAGTGCTCATGTAAAAATATATCTCACAGAATGGAAGAACAAGATAGGGAAGGTGAAGTTCCTATGAACTTCATGAGACAAGATAAATTTCTGCATTATTGTAGTCACAGCCGAGAATCTAGAGGCATCGCAGACTGAATGTGTAAATATGGTAGAGATGAAGCAAATGGATCGTACATAGTCAATTACAGGGTCTATGTCTTTGAAGTTCAGATGAATGATAGTTCTGTGTTATCCATTGTGATCGAAAATAATATTTCAAAAAAATATTTGAATTAGATTCTGGTTTGAAAACAATATTTGAATTAGAATCCATTAGTGGCAAGCCTATCCTAGAAATTAAGAAGGCTATAAGATGAGAAGTTGTTGCACTCCATGAGAGGGCCAATTATACCATGGTTGAAAAAGATGTTGTGCTCACTTATCCGAGAGAGAAATTATCCATTCACAAGAGGAAAACAACAGATGACTCATTTATTGTTTCTAAATGGCATACTGATATGGAATTATCTTGTACAGATTCAAAAAAGGGTGAAAGGGTTGATGACGAGCAGAATATTGCTGAGAACAGTGATCAAATGCACAAACAACAATGTTATGGCCAATTCCTGGTGGATGATTCGTTCATGGTCCCAACCAGATCTACAGTGCATGAGCATGTCAATTGAGAACTTCACTGAGGGAACTACTCTAATTTGCAATCCCACATGGGTTGAAATTCTTGGGTTGCCTATGGAATTCTAGTCCTTTATGGATCATATTTCTAAGCCCACTTATATTTTATTTTCCACAAGCCTGAGTGTTTCTTTAATCCCCATCCTCATAAGAGAATATGTTTGAAGGTGTCCAAGGACCAAGTAACAGCTTTACATGTGTGGATAACAAGACTTCCAGACATGCAGTGTGTCTACATAATAGTTGATTCAGATGTGCGACTCCAAAAGACAAATTCAGGGCTCTCCCTTGATTTCTGTCCCTAAAGCTCCCTAGCATTAACACCCCCAATCCCCACAAGCTCATTCATTGCTTCTGCTGCCCAGCCTAACCTTGAAGTTAAAGTCTCATAATCAAAAGACTTGGGCAATTGATCCCCCTGCTCCTTCTCAACAACCCAATGGTATGCCACTCCTCTTTAGGAGTCCCATATTAAGGATCCAATAGAAGGGCATAGTCCACTGCACCTTTTTGGAATTCTAAGGGGCTCTCCATATCTAAGAAATGACAACATTAATATTGTTAAAGGGCATAGTGTTGATCAACTAAAGTTATTATGGTAAGAAACTCCACCTTCAAATGTACTTTATATTCCAAGTTTGAACAAGAATGTTCATTTGGTTAGTAAGAATGGTTAATGGTTTGTCTTCAATATTAGAGGAAAAATATATTTGCACAACCTACATAAGCTGGTAAGCAACACAGTAATTTCATTAATGTAGAACATGCAATAGAAAAGGTGTTTAACAGCTTGTGCATAGTGAATAATACGCCACCATGAAGACACCCTCTTTGCTTGATGACAAGTATTTGTTCCCCTTTTTTTTAATGAAAAATGGGTGTCTACATTTTAAAGAGGAAATATGATAACCACAATCATGCAAAACAGTACACTTGAAGAAGCTTGGTGTGGGAAAACCCAAGGTGAATCATCTCAAAATTTTAGGTTTTGTTGCATATAATTTGATTCTAAAAGACCAATGGAGTAAATTGGATGCAAAATTTTAGCCTAGTATGCAATATAGTACACTTCAAGAAGCTTGGTGTGGGAAATCTGATCACCACAATCATGCAAAACAATGCACTTGAAGAAGCTTGGTGTGGGAAATCCCAAGGTGAATAATCTTAGACTTTTTTCTTTTGTTGCACATACTTTGACTCTAAAAAACATTGGAGTAAACTAGATCCAAAATTTTATCCCAGAATGCAAAACAGTACACTTGAAGAAGCTTGGTGTGTGAAAACCCAAGGTGAAACATCTCAGACTTTTTGGTTTTGTTGCATATACTTTGATTCTAAAAGAACAGTGGAGTAAAATGGATGCAAAATTTTATCCCTGTAGGGTAGCTCGAGTGGTTGAGCACTTTGAGCTTCGGAATGGACTAGGGTTAATCCCACAGGATAGCCTCCTTTGTTGCATTCCTCACTCAATGTCCCTACCAGGCCAGGTTCCATAATCTACACCAACCCGTTTACATCGGGTACCATCTATGAAATGCAGGGAAACCCACCTGGTTTTACTTAGAAAAAAAATTGGATGCAAAACTTGGGATTTTACTAGTTCCCCTGTGTGCTTTTTTATTTTTCTACCATGGTAGAGATCATTCAAAACATCATTACTTGCAAAGGTCTAAGATAATTTTCCATCTAGTCCCATGACGAAAACAACAGGAAATTGAACACAATAAAAATTACTATTATCCAGAATTTCAAGCAAATTTCCATGAATGCACTAGATAAAAATTGAATCCATGCCCTTTTAGGTTTCAAGGATTGGCCAAAATAGACAAGAAAGAAATGAGGATCGAAGTCTCAACCTTGTAAAATGCTACATAACATAACCATGGCATTAAAACCAATGGTTAAAGGTTTTAATATGGATTTAAATTTACATGAGCAGTAACACATGAATAAACCAAAGTCTTGATAAAAAAGCTCTATACTCAAATAAAACAATTTTGAAAAGAATAAAGCCCTTTAACAAAAATAGCAAATATATGAGAACAAATATAGAATTTGTAGCTAAAAAATTATGTTTGCCTCCAATTTCAAAATAAGTTCCACTACATGAAATTATACATAGAACTCTTACCTCACAAATTTTTCAATTGTCTATGAAAAATATTTCAGAAATATATCTTTTTTGTGGCTTGGGACAGTGCAAGTCCTGGATTATTAATGATTAGTTCACCAACCAAAATAATAATTTCTAATTTTCATATGGAAAACAATAAAAGATTTAACAAGCTAAATCATTAAACAAAGTCTTGGATTAACAAAGATTTTTTCGCTAACCAAAAAAAAAATTACAATTTTTCATCCCTTTCAACTTAACGCTCTGCTGGTCACTGCGTTAAGGTTGGTCATTGAGATGTCATACCATATTTCATGTACAAGAATGAATAAATAAAGTGCAGGAGATACAACATTAAGGAATCACAACCATTATTTGAATCTACCTTATACTCGGATAATTCTGAGTTTGATCTTGTGACCAAAGGGACAAGTCAAATAGGGTAAACCATATACGTACCTTGAGAGAGGGTTAAAGCAATATGAAACAGACCTTAGACTCTTAATCAACACAAAGAGAGGTTTCAATCAAAAGCACAGGCTTGAGTAATTCAGTCATGTCCAAAATAGCCATGCTAAGGACACACAATCACTTAGCACAAGAGACACTCAGTCATACTGATATCCTCTGACAATCATGTTGAGTAAGTCACAGTCCACACTTGAAGAGTAACCTCATGGTCACTACAGGGATAGAACCCAGCACACATGAAAAACCCATAAGAACTAATGCTGAGAAAACGTGATGTAAGCGACTTAGAAAAATGCAGAGACTCACACTAATAAAAATTGTGAGGTAATCAGCTGAGAAAGATGCAGAGACTCACTTTACAAGATGAGACATAAATAAATAAAATGCAGAGATCAAGCTCATCCCATGAAGAAAGAATAAGTCGTAGAGGAGGTAAAACTTAGAGTGTGAATGAAAAAATCGCAGATCGACAATGAACAATTCATAGAGGTAAAACTCATCTAGTGAAATGAACAAGACACAGAGGTAAAATCATGGAGTGAAATCACAGAGGAAAACCCGAGAGACAAACACGCAGGCAAGAGGATAAAATCAGATCACAGAGGAGATAACCCCTGCTATAGAAACCAACGATAACAGAGATCCCAGTGAGGTAACAGGCTAAGAACATGGTGAGATAACCCTGGGACCAAGTAAGAATAGGACCATGAGTCAATAACCACAAGAGCAAAGTGAACCGTAAAGGTGGACAAACATTCAATTAGGACCAACAAGACCAAAGAATTTTCTCTCTCTCAAGGTACATAGTTTAATATTTACTTTTGTCATCACTATATAAAGGGAACATCCAAATGGATGGTATGATCCTTTTGTCCTCAACTAACTTTTACAAGATAGATCATCCATACATGTCTACGGAGGAAACATAAAGAGCCCAGTTCAGTATATCCAAGGAAGTGATTGGGGAAGTGTCCTAATATCAATACCCTTAGAGGAGAAACAATGTCATCCTCAAGACATCCAATATGATGCTAAAAGACTCGATCATCCATGCTAAAAAATAAAGCAACCAAAAGGTTGAAGAGTAGGAGGTACAAGATTTGGTCTAGAATATTTGTAGCTTTTCTTCCCCAATAGCTATTTCCTCATAATTTTCAGTGAATGAAAGTAGGCCCATAGCCATGGGGAGCACTTCCTTGGATATACTGTCTACCCTCTTATTGTGTTCTATAAAGACATGATGAAATTTTGAAGTGTGAAAGAAGGTCTTCAACTCCATAATGTTGTCACACCAACCATCCAGATGGAGGGAAGAGAGAGTTGCCTTATCATCTAAGCCCAAAAACTATGATAACAACCAACTATCATAAAATAATGCATACCAGCTCAAAGTCCACGCATGTGGGCTCAAAACATTATCCAATGCCAGCACCTGAGTGAAGAAGACAACGAGTGAAACCCACCGTAAGAAAGCAACACTGGGAATAGATCAAATCACCAACTAACTACATGAATATGTGTTCCCAAGCTGCCAAGTGTGAAGGACAAGAAAACAATGAACTGTTAACCACTCATTACAATGAATGTGGAGTACTATTGATTTGCATCTAAAGCAAATCAATCTAAACCTTCAGACTGAAAAACCAATGGATCCTGGTTTTCTATGGGCTGAAAAGTCAAAATGAAAGTCAATATATATATATATATATATATATACAAGTTTGGTGACAAAATATACCAAAAGTAATTAAATATTAACAAAAAGAAATATCCATACCTGCGTCACTGGTGTAAATTATGAAACTAGAATTTCCTCAACATCTATATTTGTGCCACTAGCCTCTGTTTCTTTCAGGTCAAACAAATTCATATCATCAATGTCGTCATCATTCATGAATTTGGTATACTGTATAAATTTCATATATTAAAAGCATTAGATTTCATATAATAAATTTCATATATTATAACATACTTACTTGCCATGCCCCTGTTTTCATTTTGTCGAGCAACGACTCGCTTATAATTGTCTCTACAGTATGTTACATAGCGGCTCAAGCTCTAATCGACTCATACTTTTCAAGCGATCATCAGAATAATCATAAAATGGGCCTGCATCCATACTAGATGCAGATGAAATACTATGTAGGTGATTTCCACCCTTGCCAATGCAGTCCCAACACAGTCTCATATCTCTTCCCTCACCGGTGGAAATTATGAAACTAGAATTTCCTCAACATCTATATTTGTGCCACTAGCCTCTGTTTCTTCCGGGTCAAACAAATTCGTATCATCAACGTCGTCATCATTCATGAATTTGGTATACTGCATAAATTTCATATATTAAAAGCATTAGATTTCATATAATAAATTTCATATATTATAACATACTTACGTACCATGCCCCTGTTTTCATTTTTCCGAGCAACGACTCACTTATAATTGTCTTTATAGTCTGTTGCATACTACTCAAGCTCTAATCGACTCATACTTTTCAAGCGATCATCAGAATAATCATAAAATGGGCCTGCATCCATACTAGATGCAGATGAAATACTATGTAGGTCGATTTCCACCCCTGCCAATGCAACCCCAACATAGCCTCATATCTCTTCCCTCACCCCTCTTGCTATTTGGGATGTTGTTCCCAACTCCTATGGTAAATCTACGACTCTAGGATGTGGCTGTACTAGCCGAGGAATCAGACTCCTATAATGAACAACTCATCATGCATTAGCTCGTTCTAATGTATGATGTTTTCCAGCACCATAGAAACTGGATCCCGTATATGTATAGTCAGGGTCCATGTTAAACTAGAACTCTACAATCAACATCTTAACAAAATATTGAGGAACATCATCATTATTTGGGAACTTTCCATATGCATACAGGAACCTCAAATAAATATGTGGTGCAATCAGTGGATCATTGAATCTTGTGATATTTAGACATTTTTTTGTCTTCAGGCCGTAAGTCAAAACATGAAAAGACCATTTCTTTTGTGACAACTTTCTTTACCTCTTCAAAATTGTGACGACCCATCACTAAAAATCGCCTCCTACCCATCATATCATGAAAAATATGGGTTGATGGTCCAACCCAAAGATATGTCTCAATCAAACTATTTAGATTTTGCAAAACAATCTGAAGACATTGTTGAGTACCAAAAGAGAGATTTGAAGAATCAAGTTCTTCCTTCAATCTCAAGGAATGATCCTTCATCTCTTCCATAGGCAACATAGCGATGTTGTCTTCCCAAGGGGTCTCCTCAGGAACATCTCTAGGATGACTATAAAGAGGATCCTATCTTTCATTTTGAGCATACTGATGCACCCGACGACGTCTCCTTGTCTCGGGAGGTGGATTAGGACCAGGAGCAGCAAACCCTATAAGAAGTAAAATGCATGTGCAAGTATTTATTTATATATATATATATATATATAATTTTTCAATCAAATTATACACATTTAAATAAAATGTGTTCATTAGAAATACCTGATGCATCATCTTGTGCCCCATCATTCTTATTAGAATGTCTAGAAGCCCCTGTACAAAACCAAAAATTGGCAATCCCATGTAAGTTAACAAGAAAAATAATCAAACAAGATTTCTAGTCAAAATGTACATGTAAACAACCTCTACCTGGCGATGGCGTATCTGAGGAATAAGACATTAAGTGTTCCCTATGTGTTTGTCCATTGGCCCTTGTAGACCCCTCATACATACATATGTCATGCTCAGAGCCACCACCTGTGCAGTAACAAGATCTTAGAAAGATGTGTAAAATAATATTTATGTTTATATAGACTTGAGTATGAATTAAACAACAATTGAATTTACTTGACGATGACCTCATGGATTGTGGTTGCATAGTAGCCAAGATGACTTCAGCCTGAAGTTGTGAAACTGTGCATGATAAGAATATTCCACATGTTAAAACACATGTCAAATAAGAATTCTAATCAAATTGTATGTAAACAATCTCTACCTGGAAATGGAATCCTATGTGTTTGTCCAACATCCCCTATAGACCCATAAGACAAATGTATGTCATGCTGAGAGACACCACCTCTGCACAACAAGATCTTATCAAGATGTGTACAAGAATATCTATGTTTATATAGACTTCATCATGAAATTAATAACATTTGAATTTACATGATGATGACCTCGGTACTCTAGTTGCATAGTAGCCAAAATTGCTTCAGGATGAAGCTGTAAAGCTGTGCATGATAAGAATTTTTCACATATTAAAAAACATGCCAAATAAGAATTCCAGTCATAATGTATGAAAATAATATCTACCTGGAAATGGCATCCTATGTGTTTGTCCACCAGCCCCTGTAGATCCCTCAGATAGGCGTCTGTCATGCTAAGAGCCACCACCTGGGCACAACAAGATCTTAGATTTAGATGTGTAAAAGAAGATTTTTTTATATATATACTTGACTATGTTCATTGAATAATAATAAAATTTACCTGACGATGACCTCTGGGTTTGTCGCTGCATAGTACCCAATCTTGCTTCACCCTGAAGCTGTGAAGCTATGCATGATAAGAAATTTCCACAGATTAAAAAACATATCAGACAAGAATTCTAGTGAAAATGTACATGTAAACAATTTCTCTACCTGGAAATGGTGTATCTGAAGAATAAGACACTAAACGTGTCCTCTGTGTTTGTCCACCGGCCCTTGTAGACCCCTCAGATAGATGTTTGTCATGCTGAGAGCCGCCACCTGGGAACAACAACATCTTAGATTTAGATGTGTAAAAGAATATTTATTTTTATATATACTTTTACTATTAATTGAATAACAATGAAATTTACCTGACTATGACCTCTGGGTCTATCACTGCATAGTAGCCAAGCTTGCTTCACCCTGAAGCTGTGAAGTTGTGCATGATAAGAATTTTCCACAGATTAAAAAACATGTCAAATTTAAATTTACCAAATTTAACATTGTGCACCTGTGCATGATGAGAAATTATCACATTAAAATCATGTCAAAACATGTCAAAGAAGATAAATATATTTCAGATTAACAATCGAAAAGGTCAAATATGATCCCTTAAAGGTTGTGGCTCAAGTATTCCCAAATCCAGAACACCCCTAGTTAGAAAGAAAAACATTCTCTCAACCTTCACCCCCCTATCCCTGATCTCTCATCAATTTGGTCAAATAATTCAAGGCATGCCTCCTCCATCTCAAGCCTCATCTAGCAACGAATAAGTACAAGACAATTTTCCCCTTAGTTTAGAATATGGGACCTTAGTTCTCACAACCAGTACAGGGAAAAGCAAACAATTGCACAACAAATATAGGAAATCTAGAAGATATTTTGATGTACATGGTTCATGAGGCGGAAAAAGCACCACTATAACAAGAACAAATAATTGACTCAATATGAATTTTTGAATACAATGATTCCTCGAGTGACATATTTAATGGGGCTGCAAGATACACATCTAATGATATACCTTGCCAAATGAACATCATGACACAAAATTAAGTCCCCAAGGATGGTTATGCATCCCAAACTAGAGTGAAACACATCATGTGGTCTTCATTTGGCAGCCCTATAAAATTATGTTGTTGATTAAGAAACACATCTTACTTGGGATAAGAGAGGTTTTCTTGGAAATCTCTTTTCCTTCTTTGCAAAAATGAGCACAAAACCAGAATGTGAAATCACTGGTTTTGTTAGATACATGCCTCTGTTCTTCAAAATTATAGGACAAAAGTGGTGTCCAAAAAAAGTTGTTATCCTCCCCACCGGATTTCAAATCCCACTTTCTGACATGTTTCCTCTTAGTGAGCTGAATGTTGATTAGCTATACATAATATATTCATGAGTTGTTAACATGGCCTTGTGCCCTGAACAATCTAGGGTTTACCCTAGGTACCATCATTGGAATGAGAGGAACCTCCCAGGAGGTTCCCTCCCAAATATGTTACCTTGAAAATAAAAATGAGAAACATTTAGGGGACAAATTACCTAATATCACAAAAAATACCTAAATTCCTTTAAATATTAAATTAGATAAATTGGTCAGCTACCAAAAACATGAGCTTCAAGAGTATTTATTTCTACTCATCTTGCCACTGTGGCTTACACCCAAGATTACTATTTTCTACTTGAGTTTCAAGAGTATTTTTTTCTACTCGTCTTGCCACTATCTTTTAAATGTTCCTCAAAGTGACATGCATGCAAATCCTAAAAATTACATGCATGCAAACCCTAAAAGTGGCATGTATGCAAACCCTAAAAGCTATATAAGAAGGTTAGTTGAACCAAATGGTATCATTGTTATTATTCATCTTTTGGAAACACGTTTTGGGAGCTCGGTGAGCTACTTAGGGTTTAGGGTAGATTTCCTTGACCTAATTGGATTCGGTGGCAAAATCTATACAACCTAACCAATTGTTAGGGTGAATCATCCAGATTCGCCATTGTGTACTTCATTGATTGAATGGGAATTTTTTAATACAATGATTCCTCTAGTGACATATTTAATAGGGAAACAAGATACACATCTAATGTTATACCTCACCAAATGAACATCATGACACAAAATTCAATCCCCAAGGATGGTTATGCATCCCAAACTAGAGTGAAACACATCACGTGGTCTTCATTTGGCAACCCTATAAAATTATCTTGTTGGTTAAGAAACACATCTTACTTGGGATAAGATAGGCTTTCTTGGACATCTCTTTTCCTTCTTTGCAGAAATGAGCACAAAACCAAACTCTGAAATCATTGGACATTTGTTAGATACATGCCCCTATTCTTCAAAATTATAGGACAAAAGTGGTGTCCAAAAAAGTTGTTACCCTCCCCACCGGAGTTCAAATCCCACTTTCTGACATGTTTCATCTTAGTGAGTTGAATGTTGATTAGCTATACATAATCTATTCATGAGTTTTTAACCTAGCCTTGTGCCCTGAACAATCTAGGGTTTACCCTGGGTACCATCCTTGGAATGAGAGGAATCGCCCAGGAGGTTCCCTCCCAAATATGTTACCTAGAAAATAAAAATGAAAAACATTTAGGGGACAAATTACCTAATATCACAAAAAATGCCTAAATTCCTTTAAATATTAAATTATATAAATTGGTTAGCTACGAAAAACATGAGCTTCAAGAGTATTTATTTCTACTCATCTTGCCACTATGGCTTGCACCCAAGATTACTATTTTCTACTTGAATTTCAAGAGTATTTTTTTCTACTCGTCTTGCCACTATCTTTGAAATGTTCCTAATTTAGTGACATGCATGCAAACCCTAAAAATGACATGCATGCAAACCCTAAAATGGATGTGCATGCAAACCCTAAAGTTACATGCATACCCTAAAAGTGACATGCATACAAACCCTAAAAGTGGCATGCCTGCAAACCCTAAAACTGAGATGCAAACCCTAAAATCTATATAAGAAGGTTAGTTGAACCAAAAGGGTATCATTGTTATTATTCATCTTTTGGAAACATGTTTTGGGAGTTTGGTGAGCTACTTAGGGTTTAGGGAGTATTTCCTTGACCAAATTGGATTTGGTGGCGAAATCTATACAACCTAACCAATTGCTAGGGTGAATTATCCAGATTCACCATTGTATACTTCAATGCATCAGAGATTCATTGTGTTCAGGGAATTTTTGGAGCTTCCTTAAAGTTTATAGTTGGGTGTATTCGTTCATTAATCATGGCAGCGATCCTATCATTGTTGAGAAAGGGTGTTGGAGACATTTACCACCATACACACTCTTTTTGGTCAATTTGGCCTAGTTAAACCATTATCCTAAGTATTATTGACTTAATTGACATCAAAGGAGCACTAGATGACATCAGCTAGATCACACCCACGCCTACCTTTAGTCAAGGAGGCTAACTTAGCCTTCTCCTACATTCGAGGAGGCTAACTGGAGCACTCCAGGGGTGATCTGAGTGTCATTAATGCCCAATATTGATAAATGATGGTTACAATCAGTTAAATAGAGTAGTGAAGGCACCTTCCTTCATTAAATTGATTATTTATTGATTATTTAATGAACTGGAGTCAATAGGGGCGCCTCCAACCACTTCTGATGTTCAGTTACACTTCAGTTAACCTCATCAGGGTTCATTGGAGTCATTGATGTGCTACCACTTGTTGGTTATCTTGCTGTGACATGTATCTGACCCAATTTTAGTTAGACTCAGTCATTTATTGCACTCTGACTTCAGTTAGGGCTCATTTGAGTCACTTAGGGTTTTTGATCAATGGTTTTGATCAATATGTCTGTCCCTTTCTCCTAGCTTGCACTGCCTTATTGGTTCTGCTCAATACCCAAAGGATCTCTGAACAAAATTGGAGAAAACCTTTGGTAAGCACAATGAGGATCATAATAGAACTTTGGAGATCACATCCAGCACCACAAGAGTTCTTTACTCAAAAGTCCCAGCCTCTACTCTCTTTGATGAAGTTGTTCAAGATGAAGGTGAAGCAGAATCTTCTACACAGTCAATTCGAATTGAAGAAAGTCTCCATGCAGTGACTCCTTCTCCTGATGCTCCGGAAGTTCATGAGAACTCCGTTATCTCATCTCCTAATATTTATGAAACAGAAGAAGAAATTTGAATCTCTGATATTGAAGAAAAATACTTCTGCACTTCCATGCAAACATTCACCGGTGATTTGCCTTTGAATTTTGTGCAAAATATACCAGTAATTGCTTCTGAAAGTGAAGAGAAATTTGATTTTTCTTCCTCTAATGTTGCTTCTGGTGTGAAAATATGTAATACCTTGGATATTTTGGAAAAAATATCAGATTACAAGAGTGATCAATTTGCTCCCCATGATCTAGATCTTCCAGTAGATTCATGCAGGATTGCATGCACCAAAATTCATAATTTTGAAGAAAAAGACAACTGTGCATCCACCGTCTCGGTTGACCATACTTTTGGATCTGATATGAAACTTATTGGATATTATATGATCTTATTTGGATCTGATCTGATATTTCTTGGTTCAAAATTTCAGGTTCATAAACCTTCAGTACTGCTTGTAGCCGTTCTCATCAACGGTGTGAAGAAACAAGTACCGCAAGTCTCCTACAAAACTGTTGCTAGGGATTTAATTTCATTTCACAGTTTTGGATATGTTGTGAAATTATTTAGATCTGATTTAATTTATGATATAATATTATTTGGTTCATATTTTAAAATCCAAGAGCTTTCATTCATGCTTGTAGCTTCTCTCACCAATTCCAATGTGAAAAATCAAGTACCACACTTTCTCTTCAAAACTGCTGATGGGGATTTGGTGTTAGTTTCCTCATATGAGATTGCTGATATTTTATTATGTGTTTCATTAGATATTTTAGAAGATATATCAGATTATGGATCTCAAGCATTCACTCTCCATAGTCCCAGGGCTTCTCTACCTTTGGTCACATGCTCATCTCCTCACAGAACTAGTAAAGAGGAAGACATTCTGCATCTGCTTGGACACTTGCTCCTAAGAATTGGGGCTGATTTTACCACTCATGGTTTGATGTTCAAGGCTGCAACATATCATTTTCTTGAGTGTTCCACACATGGTTCAAATCCTCAAGAACCTTTTCTCTCTCTTCAAATGATTTCAGTTGCTCTACATGGGTCCAGTTTTCACCGTGCAGCTGTTTATATTTCTGATTCAGTTGAGTGCATTGTTCTTCTTACAAAGTGGAAGATTCCTCTAGACATAGTCATTTATTTTGGATTCATAGGTTCACATGCACAGTCTTAGGATGCTGTTGCATAGAAGAACCAAAAATTTCTTGATTTACTGCTTAGTTTGAGGGGGGGTATTTTTCCCATGAGGTTTTCCCCGTTTCCTTTGTTATATTAAGCAGTTACTTTATTGTACAGGGTGACCTATGGCCTTTGTTTCCAAGGCCCTAGCATTTTTATGCATTTTATGTTTTCTACTCCTCCTGAGTATAGCTTAAGGGGGGGTGTAGGAGACATTTACCACCATACACACTCTTTTTGGTCAATTTGGCCTAGTTAAACCACTATCCTAAGTATTATTGAATTAATTGACATCATAGGAGCACTAGATGACATCAGCTAGATCACACCCATGCCTACCTTCAGTCAAGGAGTCTAACTTAGCCTTCTCCTACATTCGGGGAGTCTAACTGGAGCACTCCGAGGGTGATTTGAGTGTCATTAATGCCCCATATTTCTAACTGATGGTTACAATCAATTAAACATAGCAGTGAAGGCACCTTCCTTCATTAAATTGATTATTTATTAATTATTTAATGAACTGGGGTCAACATGGGCACCTCCAACCACTTCTGATGTTCAGTTACACTTTAGTTAACCTCATCGGGGTTCATTGGAGTCATTGATGCGCTACCACTTGTTGGTTAGCTTGCTGTGACATGTGTTTGACCTACTTTCAGTTAGAATCAGTCATTTATTGCACTCCAACTTAAGTTAGGGCTCAGTTGAGTCAATTAGGGTTTTGATCAGTGGTTAACTTGAGTGTTGACTATGGCTTACATTCAGTTAAGCTAGACTCACTCATTCAATTCGAATGAACTCCTTGGGAATTCGAATTGCTTCTCATTCATGCTTGTAGAATGACATTGAAATTGTAATTATTCATTCTTTATTGA
The DNA here is from genome assembly GCA_001517045.1 of Pseudotsuga menziesii. Taxonomy (NCBI): domain Eukaryota; kingdom Viridiplantae; phylum Streptophyta; class Pinopsida; order Pinales; family Pinaceae; genus Pseudotsuga; species Pseudotsuga menziesii. The sequence continues at coordinate 75,224 of LPNX010356805.1, read as the reverse complement.
ATATACAGAGTGGCTACTCATTCGATAGCCGGATTTACACCATTTCATGAGTTATTTGTTGATTAATCTTTGATGAGACTATTATTTAGTCCCTAGATCACTGTGCAAGATTAATAAAGGGGGGTATCCACCAAGTTCTGGGAAACAATATTCCTCTATACTGCTACTGCTGAATTGTATACTGAAATCATGGTTATCTCCATCCATTCCTCCTCAAAGCATAGGGAAACAATTTACTGTGGGAAAGGGTTCATTCTATTGGAACCAAGTTAACAGTGAGCAGAGGATTATCGTGAGGGAACTTAGCCTGTTTAATAAGCGTGATCTCTACAGGAAGGAAATAACGCAATGAAGTTTCACTTAAATTTCCCTAGATAAGAGGGATGGAGTACTAAAGAGATCATGTTCACATCTTTAAGGGTTGCATACGCTCAAGAGAGGCGTCATTAGTCTATCTGGATGCCCTTCCTCCAATCTGGGCATAGATCTCAAGTAAACCCACTTCCATTAGGGCCTATTCATCATCTGTGTTTCTACATCAAACTGCTACAGCCCTTAGAGATTGACTTTCCATTATTATTTGAGATCTGCATGCACATAAGAAGGAAGGGATCAACACGAGGAATGTGCTCCTAGCTGAGCATGGTACTCAAATATTCCATTTTGTTGAAGCATATTCATAAATATGTGTGTTTATATCAGTTTACTACAACCATCAAGCAATCCACCCTTATCACTATTTGAGATAACGTGAACCATCAATCTAGAAAATTAATTTAGCTGGGACATTCGTAGGCATGCGTTATCTTCAAACTTTGGGCATCACCTTGATCACTAAAATCATTTGTACAGTCATCTACAATTCAACTCTGTTAAGGCTTAAATGACTGCCATCTCATTTATTGTTGTCCAAGGTACTTCTTAGATCAAATCTAGTAATTTCTTGAATTTACATTATTTCTACGCTGTTGTTATTTGTGGATATATATTGCATTTTTTATGAATCTCTGGATTAAGTATGATATTGTATACAAATAAAGATCATTACTGAGTATAAATATCAGCAAGTCTAGTATGATAAGGAACCCTAAATTGTGTTGTGAAAGTTCCTAATAATAAACCCTATTCAAACATTACACCCTCATTTACAAACAAAACAGAGGTTAAGGAATGTATTGATCAGAGAAGTGTCAAGAGTCATCAACCAAAACACAAGAAAAATCAGAATAATCTATACCAGATTCAGTTTGGGATATTACAGTCTTCCACCTAGGATTGCTATTTTCAGTCTTATTGAGTAGTTCTAGTAAGCATTTAATATTGGATATGGTCCGGATTAGCCTAAAAAATATGGTGGACACGAAGGGACATACCTAGTCCGGATCAGCCTCAAAAACTATGCTTTGTATTTTTTATAAGAACTTACATAGAATACAGATATAACTATGGTTCTTCTAGTAAAGATATTTAGATCACTGTACAATATGCTCATACATTATGGATATTACGTAGCTAATACATTTACTGTAAGTATTATTAGTAAGCTCTGTACTCATTACTTAGCTTGATGCTTCTTCTTATTCCCATTAATTTATGGTGTTCATGTTCTCCTTATTGAAATAGCGTGTTTACAGTAGTTCTTACTCGTGCTTATCTATGATGTTGTAGATAGAGATAGTTAACCTCAAAGACAAATTCCTAAAATAAGAGTCACCATATTTAGATATGACCTCCCAACATAGTTTTATTAACTTCATAGTTCAATGATCTATGAAGAATTTAAAATACCCACCTAACAAATAATGCTCAAACATATGGAGCATGTATACCATGGCTAGGCCTTCCACATTAGTACTGGCATAGTTTCAATTGGATCGAGTCAACGTATTTCTATTAAAGTAAACTTTATGAAATAAGATTGATTCTCTAGGTTGTGCATGGATGCCTCTCCAAATGATAATTGAAACATTGGCATGTACATGGAATTCAACCATCCACTTAGGGAAGACTAAAATTTCCATCATTACTAGTTTATTTTTTAGGATATTAAGGATGCTTCACACTCCTTGTACAAATACATTCTTTGTTTTTATTTGTTTCATTCTTTAATTAATCCATAGTATTCTTAATAGTAGCATTGCCATTGATGAACTGTCAAGAATGACCAATTTACCCAATATTTAGTTGCAAGATATGGACATTAGTGGGTGGATTATGTTACTAGTGACAATGATCTTAGCGGGATCAACCAATACACTTTCATGAAGACAACATGTCCTATCATAATTCCAACACGGGTGTACAATATGCACATTTTCAGGTCTAAGAAAATTCATAGCTACCGACACCTCTAAAAACTCAAGTGAAGAATCAAAATATGATCTTTCAATAGGTTGTACATCATCCAATCATCTAAGTATACCTTCAAAAACTTATATATATATATATATATTCAAAAAATGTTGCAAGGGAAATCTAAGAGAACATTGCAAGGGCACTGGAATGTAATGACATTGTACACTTCAGATCCCCATTTAGTTGTGAAGGCTATATTATTTATCTTCTTTGGTAATGCATACTTATTTGTAGCACAAGAATCCAACTATAAGTAGTGTTGATGTAGTTGTAACTTCAAAATGTATTCACTTATGTATCTTATAGATTTATACCTCGATGTTTTTATTCCAGGATGTGTCTATAATGTAATTGAGTCATGTCATGCCTCGATGTTCCAATCGAGAGTTTCTATAATGTAATCAATTCATGTCAAGTCAATGTGGGTAACCCTCCTGTTGGTCAAGGGTTAAAGTCCCCACAGTTTCGGGGCACTAGGGTTGTTAGACTCACCTAGTGAAGTCGGCCCTAGTTGGGTTTAGTCAAGTCGGGAACTAGTATAAATAGAGAGCTAGCCTCTCTATTTTTCACACACTCACTCATACTCAGTTGTAGCGCATAGCTGAGGAAGAAGAAGACATTGGGGCTAGGAAGAAAGAAGGTTACTGTTGTCGGGAGATCATCTTATTGTTTTGGGTTTTACTTTTGGTGTTGATTTTATCTTTGAGGAAGTTGCGGGGTTTTCTCCATTTATGGTTTCCTCGAGGAAAAACACTGTGTTCATTGTCTCTTGTGTTTGATTGTTGTTCTTGTTATTCTCTCAGTTAAAGATCTCGAATTAATGCTAGCTTAATGTTAAAAATCTAACATGGTATCAAAGCTAACCTGAGAACAAGACACTATGTAGTTGCAGGAACTAGGGCTTCCTATTTTGTGGATCTCTCTCCACATATTTTTAGCAAAATAAGGTTGGAATAACTCTCCTCCCTAGGGCACATCTTTCTATCAAAGCAGAATCCAATTCTGAGGTTTTTCAGTTTTGGAACCGACACTGCTGTCGGAAATTAGGGCTTTCCACAGAAGTAGAAATTTTCAGCGAGCCTAGGCCTGGATTGATCTCCTCCTCAAATAAAAGTTAGGGATCAAGATCAAAGCATTTGTTTGAATAGAACTCTGGAAAAGAAAAACCCTAATCTTCTCCTGAACCAGCACTGCAGAATTTCAGCTCCAAATCCAGATTTGACATCTTGACTTGGTAAGATCTAAATCTTTTGTATTTCCATTTGAGGTTCTTAGTTAAGATGAATCATCATACCAAGCTTGATTAAAATCTTGAGGGAGCTGATAACTTCCAAACCTGGAAGTATAGGATCTCCCTGGTCCTAGAAGAAAATGAGTTGGACTCCTATATCAATGAGGAGGTTCTAGTTCCAGAGGGAGATGAGGCTAAGGCCTTACACAAGAAGAAGTTGGTTATGGCAAAGAGGATTATTGTTGATTCAATCAAGGATCACCTCATACCACAAGTGTCCTCCATAAAGACACCTAAAGCTATGTGTGATTCCCTAACCAAATTCTTTGAAGGAAAGAACATAAACAGGAAAATGACCTTGAGGAACCAATTGAAGAATGTGAATATTTAGAATGCAGAGACCATCCAGTCTTACTTCACAAGAGTCTCTCAAATCAAGGAACAACTAGAAGTAGTAGATGAAGAAGTGGAGAATGCTGAGATTGTAATGACCACCTTGAATGGTATCCCTATGACATGGGACTCTTTCATTCAAGGTATATGTGCCAGAAAGAAGTTAGTTAAGTTCAGCAGACTTTGGGAAGAATGCTCACAAGAAGAAGCTCGGATAGCAGCTCGAGAAGAAAAGATGGGAAGTGAAGATCAATCTCTCACAGTTCAATCCAAGAAACCCAGAAGGGATCATCATCATTCTAAAGGTAAGCACTCTTCCCATAATAAATCTCAACTCAGATGTTATACTTGTGATGAAATAGGACACTTTGTCAGAGATTGTCCTAAAAGAAAAATAAACCCTCACAAGAAGAAAAACAACAAGAGAAGACAGCATGCTCATGTTGCAGAGGATGATGAACCTTCCACAAAGACAACCAGATATGAAAGTGAATATTCTTTAAGTGATAAAGAATACGTTTTGATTTCTTCTCTCACGGGAAATATCACACATGGAAGCAATGATTGGCTTATAGATAGTGGGGCTTCCAAACATATGGTGGGATTCAAAGAGTCCTTTGTGAGACTATCAGAACATGAATCACCTCACAAGGTGAAGCTTAAAGATGACTACCAGTATCCATTAAAAGGTAGTGGGGAATCCTCCTATAAGCTAGACTCTGGAAAGTCCATGAAGATGAAGGACGTATTGTTTGTACCAAGACTCAAGAAGAACCTCCTCTCCATATTTGCATTAGATGCAAAAGGCATGAGGGTTGCATTTGTAGATGGCCAAGTTCTCATGTGGCCAAAAGGGAAGACCTTCGATGATGCAGTAGTAATTGGGGAACAAGAGGGAGGTCCATACAAATTGAAGGGCCATCCAGAACAAGCCTTGATCCATGACACAGTAGAGCCAAATGAACTTTGGCATAGAAGGCTTGCACATTTGCATTACAGAGAACTACCATTTGCAAGCAAAGCTATTGAAGGTCTTCCAGAAATACAAGCAAAACATGATGGGGTCTGCAAAGGATGTGCGAAAGGAAAGAATACAAAGAAGACATTTCCAAGTAGCAAGAGCAAAGCAAAAGGAATCTTGGAAATCATCTACTCCGATGTATGTGGACCAATGTCATCAAGTTCACTAAGCGGGTATGTATACTATGTTTCTTTCATTAATGACTTTTCTAGGAAGACATGGATCTACTTCATGAAGAACAAAGATGAAGTATTCAGCAAGTTCAAGGAATTCAAAGCCTTGATTGAGAACCACACAGAAAAGAATATCAAGACCTTTCGATCAGATAATGGCGGAGAATTCACATCAAATGAATTCAAAGGGTTATGCAAAGACTCAGGGATTAAGAGGGAGTTGTCCACAACAGAATGGGATTGCAGAAAGGAAGAATAGAACTATCATGGAAGCTGCAAGAGCTATGCTTCATGATCAAGATATTCCTATGCATTTATGGGCAGAGGCTGCTAAAATAGCGATGTATGTATAGAACCATACTCCACACAGAGTACTCGAGAACAAGACACCTGAAGAAGTCTTTTTCGGCAAGAAACAAGAAGTCATCCATCTCAGAATATTCAGCTGTCCAGTGTACATACACATTCGAAAAGAGAAGAGAACTAAATTAGATCCTTCAGGAAAGAAGGGTATATTTTTGGGATACTCTGAAAGCTCGAAGGCTTATAGAATATACTTCCCATGATTCAAGAAGATCAACATCAGCAGGTATGTGACATCTGATGAAGACTCGGCCTACAAAAAATCTAGAAAGAGACCTACTGAAGAACCTGAAGAAGCAAAAGCACCCAGAATTCATGATACAACCATGAACAAAGAAACTCAAGAAGAAGATCGAGAATTTGAAGAACCTCAAGAACTTGTAGATCCACCCCAGGAGAAGAATCCTCATAAGAGGAAACCTGCTTAGGTACGAGAAGCTATCCAAGGTGCGGAAAGACATGGGGCTCCAGAAGAGAATCATAGATAAAGAAAGAGGACCATATCCTGCTCCAAATATGTAGCTTTATTATGTGATTTCATCGATAAAGAACCTTCCAATTATGAAGAAGTGGCAGAACGGAAAGAATGGAAGGATGCTATGATCGAAGAGTATCAATCGATCATGAAGAATGATGTTTGGGATATTGTCCCAAGACCAGAAGGGAATTTTGTTGTAACTTCCAAATGGATCTACAAGATCAAGCATGCTACAGACGGTAGCATAGAAAAATATAAAGCGAGATTTGTTGCTCATGGTTTCTCCCAGAAAGAAGGAATAGATTATGAAGAAACTTTTGCACCTGTAGCCAGATACACTTCCATTAGATCAGTACTTGCTCTGGCTGCAGTGATGAAATGGAAGATACACCAGATGGATGTCAAGACTGCTTTCTTAAATGGTGTAGTGGAAGAGGAAGTGTATGTGGAGCAGCCACTCGGTTTTGAGACACATGATAGGGAGTCTCATGTATGTAGATTGAAGAAAGCCCTATATGGTTTGAAATAGGAACCTAGGACATGGTACGAAAAAATTGATAGCTTTCTATCCAGTTTGGGCTTTACCAAGAGTAAAGCAAAATCCAACCTTTACTACAAGGTTGAAGGTGGAAACCTAGTCATGGGGGCTTCACTTGTTGGCCAATATCCTATCACGTTAGTTCATATTGTGGGTTTTAAAATTATCAAAAAATGAACCAATATATTGCAGGTATTGGGGGGATGAGGGGTTTAAGGTGGGGGTGGGTAGGATGTTTTATAAGGATTGAGGTATAAAAAGGGGTGGGGAGGAGGTTTTAAGTATTGGGAGGGGGTTTCAACAAAAAGAGTTTGGGTCAATATCTCTTGAAATTAAGGGTATTCTTTAATATCCCACAATCGCACGTACTATGTGAGAGGTTCACTGACTGAAGTCCTTGTGAACCTAGTGATGCTCCTAATGTATGTAGATGACCTGTTTGTAATAGGTATGGATGGGTTGATTTCTAATACAAAGAGAAAGCTTGCTACTGAGTTTGAAATGAAGGACTTGGGTATGATGCATTATTTTCTAAGCATGGAGGTGTGGCAGAATGCGGATGGAATCTCCCTCGGCCAAGGGAAGTATGTAGTAGAGATCCTGAAGAGGTTTGGGATGATGGACTGCAAGGCCATGACCACACCGATGGCATCGAACCTGAAGCTATTGAGTGATGCTTCATCAGAAGTGGTTGATGCTACGATGTATCGTCAGATGATTGGGTCCTTGATGTACTTGACAAACACGAGACTAGATATTTGCTTTGCTATGAACACCTTGTGCTAGTTCCTGATAGATTCAAGACATGTTCACTTGATTGCTACAAAGCATATTTTGAGGTATGTGAGGGGTACAGTTGATTATGGGCTCAAGTATGAGGTGAGTCAGAAGATAAACCTGGAGGGTTATGTTGATTCAGACTGGGTAGGTAGTGCCATCAATAGGAAGAGCACTTCAGGGTGTTACTTTAGTATGGGATTAGGTGTGATCTCTTGGTTAGCAAGAAGAAATCCTGTGTGGCACTGAGTACAGCGAAAGCAGAGTATGTCTCATATTATTCAGCCAGTTGTGAGGTAGTATGGCTAAGGAAGCTACTGTATGATTTATTTGATCTCCAGTTGGATGCTACTTGTATATATTGTGACAACCAGAGTTGTGTGAAGTTGTCAGAGAACCTGGTGTTCCATGACAAGTCGAAGCATATCAATATCAAGTATTACTATATCAGGAATATGGTGTAGAGGGGAGCAATGAAGCTCCAGTATGTTGCAACAGACGAATAGATAGCTGATGTGTTGACAAATCCATTGGCTAGAGTGAAGTTTGAATACTTCAGGGAGAAGCTTGTTGTTCTCCAGATTAAGGTTCCTTCCAAGGGGAAGCGATGAGTCCATGAGCCATTCTGACATGGTGAGAGGATTGGTTCCTTCCATGGTCAGATGTAAGGGCTGAGCCATTCTATCATGGTGAGAGGATTGGTTCCTTCCATGGTCAGATGTAAGGGCTGAGCCATTCTATCATGGTGAGAGGATTGGTTCCTTCCATGTCAGATTTGAGTGTTGAGCCATTCTGATATGACTGTAGGATTGGTTCCTCCATGATAAAATATAAGGGTTGTTGCCATTCTTGGAATGGAGGTGCCTGGTCAGTTACCAGGAATACTTGGTTTGGGATTGAGGGCCTTTTTTATATGACTGTAATATGTAATATTACATGATCAGATGTGAGCGCATGGCCAATCTGATGTGATTGAAAGATTGGTTCCCACTTGATCAGATATAAGGGCTGATGCCATTCTCTGGGAGAATGGAGGCACCTGGTCAGTTACCAGGAAAGCTCAGTCTGGGACTGGAGGCCATTCTGATATGACTGTGTGATGTTTTCTCACATGATCAAATGTGAGTGCAGGGCCATTCTGACGAGTAGGTCATATATAAGTTTTGGGCCATTCTGACGAGTAGGTCAGATATAAGTGCTGGGCCATTCTGACAAGTAGGTCAGATATAAGTCATTAGAGGAAATTTCAACTCAAAATGGGCCTCCTAAAAAAGTTAATAAAATAATAGTTAAAATAATAAAATAATATTTATTAATTTTGGAGGAAGAAAAGAAAAAAAGTACTTTTTTGTTTGTATTTTCGACATATCTCCCCGTGTTTTTACTCAAATTTCAATCGGGAGAGCTTGTTGGATGCAGAATCAAATTATACATCCAACAATTACCCACTCGGCATACTTTTGACAGACCCCACTACTCCAAAAACAAGAAATACCTGAAAAAACGTGATGATGACATCATCATCACATTTTTTTAGGTATTTCTTGTTTTTCGGGTAGCGGGGTCCATCAAAAGTATGCTGAGTGGGTACTTGTTGGATGCATAATTTTATTCCGCATCCAACAAGCTCTCCCGATTGAAATTTGAGTAAAAACATGGGGAGATATGTTGAAAATACAAACAAAAAAGTAGCTTTTTATGATACCTATCCCCAAATTTATATTAAAAAAGTGTTTAAGATCTATACGGTATTTCAAATTTAAAACAATTTCATTGGCTAACACATGATGACATGGAATTTGAGTTAAAGTTAAAAGGCCCATTTTGAGTTGAAATTCCCTCTAATGGCTGGGCCATTTTGACGAGTAGGTCAGATATATGTGCTGGGCCATTCTGACGAGTAGGTTAGATGTAAGGGCTAGGCCATTTTGACATGGGAGAGGATGAGGTTCCTTCCATGGTCAGATGTAAGGGCTGGGCCATTCTAACATGGTGAGGGGATTAAGTTCCTCTCATGGTCAGATGTGAGTGTTGGGCATGCCTTTCTGATGAGTCAAGGTCAAATGTAAGTTTTGGATGAGCCATTCTGACTTAGGGTCAGATATAAGTGCTGAGAAATACCTACATGGAGGCTAGGCCTACACCCATAATGAAATTTTTTTAGCTCTGTAGAACTTCCTGTGACGAGAAAAATCATGAGATAGCACCCATGATGATTTCAGTGATGATGATCCAGCAGTGATGATCCTGATCGACTGATGATCTAGATCGAGTGATGATCCAAATCCAGATGAAGATGACTTGAAGATGATGAGAACTCGAGGATGATCCAGATGATACAGAGAAGAAGACTTGTGTTGATAAATTGTGTCGAGAGAATACCTTCCTAGTTAAGAGGGAGTGTTGATGTAATTGTAACTTCGAAATGTATTCACTTATGTATCTTATGTATTATACCCCAATGTTTTTATTCTGGGATGTGTCTGTAATGTAATTGAGTCATGTCATGCCCCGATGTTTCGATTGGGAGTTTCTATAATGTAATCAAGCCATGTCAAGTCAATGTGGGTAACCCTCCTATTAGTCAAGGGTTAAAGTCCCCGCAGTTTCGGGGCACTAGGGTTGTTAGAATCACCTAGTCGGCCCTAGTTGGGTTTATTCAAGTCAGGAATTAATATAAATAGAGAGCTAGCCTCTCTATTTATCACACACTCACTCACACTCAGTTGTAGCGCATAGCTGAGGAAGAAGAAGAAACTGGGGCTAGGAAGAAAGAAGGTTACTGCTATCGGGAGATCATCTTACTATTTTTGGTTTTACCTTTGGTGCTGATTCTATCTTTGAGGAAGTTGCGGGGTTTTCTCCATTTATGGTTTCCCTGAGGAAAAACACTATGTTCATTGTCTCTTGTGTTTGATTGATGTGCTTGTTATTCTCTCAATTAAATATCCTGAATTAATGCTAGCTTAATGTTAAAAATCTAACAAGTAGCAAGTGTTATTTATGTCCTCCAACATGATCTAGCACCTTGGCCCTAAAGGGTGTTGGAAACTAATCATGGACATAAGTGGGGTGGGAACTAATCATGGTCATAATTGGGGTTGAGGTCTACAAATCAACAGATACTGGAATTTCTAGGGATCATGTCTTCTTGTCTTGATTCATAATTGGACTATTCAAATATGATTTAGGAATATGAGACTAATAACCAATATTAATCTATTTCTTCTTTTACCCTTTATCTGATTCTAGGATTCAATATGTAGGTCTCCTGCCATCTATTTCACCACTACCACAGGTTCTAGCATTCATGGGTTGGGGTGGGGAAACAAATCTCAATTTTGACCAACTGATTTGGTTTGGACAACCCCTTGCTTGGTTTCTCTCTTACCCAACAAGTGGATAGGTTCGCGCTACCCCTAAACAAAAAAATATTCCATACCTAATAACATAGAGAAAATTTCTGAAATGCAAAATGCAATTATTATTAAATAATAAATGATTTTCAGTACCCCAAGTGGACCATTGACATTCCCAAAATAAACAACCCTTGAATCCATTTTTTTTTGTTGGGATAGTCGAGCGTTAAAGGTCATTCACAGTGGTTATAATTCATTTCCAATAAGTAAGTCAATCAGTGAGTGCCCAAGAGGTTCCATTGCTAGCCAGTCAAGGAAGGACGTTTCATCGGAAGAGTTATGTCCGGTCAATTTGAAAAACCTCCCCTGACCATTCATTTTTTTTATGGCGAATGCAACATAATGGAAAACCTGTATTTGTAGAGGAAAATATATATGCAACTCCAAAAAAGTTATTGTGTAATATTTCATTCATCTTTAGTATTAGGGTTTACAATTATTATTAAATAATAAATGATTTTCAGTACCCCAAATGGCCCGACAATGGTGATTCACTGATTTTTAGTAACCCAAATGGCCCAACAATTAGCGTGGGGAACTAGAATAGAGGCATTGATTTAGTTTGCTATGGTCTAGATGTATTGGAGAAGGGTCAAAACATGCTTTGAGATTCAAAGCCATTATGAACTTTAACGATAAAAACTTCAATATTCATAGGTATTGCAATTGTTTGGGACAAGCCGAGCTTGTTTCTAGAAATGTTGTTGTGGATAAGTTCTCAAAGAGGATATTTCTAGAGAAAAACTGCTTGGAAGAAAATCCATGATTATGAAGGTACAATGTAGTAGAGTGACCCAAAAATACAATGATTGGAATCTAAGAAAGCATTGGAGGGGAATGAAAAATCTTGTGCATTTCTTTGAGGGTCTTTTTGTTGTTGTTGTTGAGCAGGACATAGGGAGAAAGTGCAAAGTAAGTTTGTTGTCCTACATCTAAGGGTTTGAATGTTATCTTTGATATCCGGGACTCATAAAGCATTTTAAGATAGGAATTCCAATATTTTAAATCAATCTTATGTTCTTCGTTTGTTTTGCGAATTAGAATTTGCCTCCAAAATTTCTTAGGAGCGAGGTACGAGAGGTGTAGGAGATTCTCCTCCCTTTTATTTGGATAATGTATATTTTTTAGTGAAAGATTTGTAATGATTTATCTTGTCCATTTTTGTATAATTTTGTAGTAACTTAATTTATTTTCTTGCATCTCTAAACTCTTAATATAACATAAAATTATTTATTCAATCATCATTATATTTTTTTAAATCACATATAAAAATTAAAATTTTCACTATGTAAAATAATGTATTTTTTTATTAAATAATTTTTTTTAACTATATAACACTTCAAAATAACTTATATATCTCATCAAAATAATAAAAAATAATAAAAACTATGATTTTTTAAATAATAAAAACTATATAACACTTCAAAAACTAGTTAAATAATTTTTTTTAACTATATAACACTTCAAAATAACTTATATATCTTATATATCTTACAAAATAATAAAAACTATGATTTTAATTTTGTTAAGAAAATAATATTACGGTCGTTACTAACAAACCATTAAAGAGTGAAATTACAAAATAGTATAATTACATTGAGGTAACAACAAATAAAATATAATGACAAACTAATATCATCAATAAATAAATAAAAATGTTATTATAAAAAATAATATTTTATTTAATTTTTAGTATTTAATTATTTATATAATTATAAATATTTAACCAATTTCCAATATAACAAATTCTATAAACTTGTAATTATAACAACAACAAAAAAAACACAATAACATAGCCCAACATGAAACATTAATTTAAATATTAAATTGATATTATATCAATATTTAAAATTTAATATATAAAATTCGAACAGAAATATAAACACAATACAACATTGCAAAACATGAAACATTAGTTTAAATATTAAAATGATATTATGTCAATATTTAAAATTGAATATGAAAAATTCGAATTGATTTTGTATGAAGTAATTAAAAATATTAAATTATAATATTTATGTTAAATTAGTTTTTATTATATTATGTTTTAAAAATAAGATATTAAATAATAAAATTGATTTTATTTCAAATAATAAAAAAAATAAAAATACAAATTAAAAATTATACAAACATATTATATAATGTATTGAATTATAAATCATTGTTAGATGCTTTTTATTATTGTTAGATGCTTTTTATTGTTAGATGCTTGTTATATAATGTATTGAATTATAAATCATTGTTAGATGCTTTTTATAATGTATTGAATTAAAAATTATGCTTTTTATAATATTGAATTATAAATTATAAAAATACAAATATAAAATTATACAAACATATTATATAATGTATTGAATTAAAAAAAAAGGACAAAAAAATATACATTAAAAACAATACATATTAAAAATTATACAAGCATATTATATAATAAAATAAAATATAAATTATTGTTAATTTTTTTTATTAACATTTACACAAATCAATTACATTTTAAAAAAATTACAAAACTTCTTATTAAAATACAAAGTAACATTATCATGTAAAATGAATTTATAATTAATTAACATTTAATTTTATTATTTTAATTAAAAACATTGTATCAAAATAATCTTTAAAAAAGTCACATTTAAAATATAAAAAATTGATAAAATAAAAAAAAATTATTCACATTTCAAATATACATTTATAAATTTGATTCAATATATCATTTATTATTGAAAAAAAAGACAATATCTAAGATAAAATATTTTATTTAAACAAATTATGTAAGTTCCCATGTTCCCACCTGAATAAATCATCTTTATTTCTTGTAAAAAAATATGTGAGTTCCCATGTTCCCACTTGAATAAATTGAGCGAGTGTTAGTTCGTCAAGCCTCGTTTTCAACCAATCTTAAATACATTAAATTACATTTAAAATATAAAAAATAATTATAAAATAAAAATTACAAATTTATCAATTTGATTTAATGCATTATTTATTTTATTGAAATAAATAAATAATAATATCTTAGTAAAATATTTCATTTTAAGGAGATTTTATTTAATTAATTAAACAAAATTCAAATTAAAAATTATACTAACATATATTTTTTTTTAACAGAAACAGAAAGGAAAATTATATAAAAGTAGCTGTGCATAGCCATTCAGTACAAAAGGAGAGTACCAGAGTATCTGTGCTTAACAGAGAAGAAGCAGAAGGAGGTCATCCACTGAGTTTCCCTAAACACTTCAAAATGACTCTGATCAAGACTCTTAAAGCCTGGGGTTGTATAAACCCTTACAAACTGTTTGCATAATAGAAGACATAAATACATTTAACATAGATACATAAAATAAAACTAAGGATTGCCTCTTGGCTGCAAGACTGATTCCTCCTCCATTGGAAGCATGACGTCATCAGAGGCTACATGAACTCGGCTGCTCTGGTTCATTGAGAGGAGTTTCTGAAGGTCCTCAGCAATCCTTTCAACCTGGCCCTGAACTTCCCGAAGGCGACTCTCATTATCATCAATACGTGAATCTTGGTTGCTGATTTGCTGCGAGGTGTAGCTGACTGTATCTTCCATCTTCTTCACCACCTGAGCCATCTCTCTGTTGTCCATTACACTGATAGAAAGCAGCTTGTAAAGACGTCTTAAATTCTTCTTAATATCCACGAGACCTACATTCTCCCCATGCTGAGCCATTTCACTGGCTTTTGACCTAAGAGTGATATGAGCAAACTGCTTCTGAATGGAGAGAACAGAGCTGGAAGAGACCACAGAGCTATTAAATTAAGCACGAAGAACCAAAAGCTCTTTAAGCAAATGAAGCCCGCTGTCACCATATGCCAAAGTTTCCACGTCTCCCTTTTTCCACCCAGTGCACCTGCATCCGATGACCAAACTGCTGTCCCAATTGCCTAATGGAGCCGAAGTCAAAACTGAAAGGGAGAAGCAAGAACACGGGGAGAAGGCTGCAAGAGCGACCCTCTCTTTCACCACTGAGTGAATACAGGGAAGGACCTGCCACGGAATGCCATGAAAATGCCCTTCTCCAATACCAGAGATAACATGCAAGAGAAAACTCAGAGCGTCAAACGGACCAGGGCCAAGAAGGGAAGAATAATGAGAAGGCATAAGGCGTCCCATAGAAGCCATATCGAAAATCGAAATTAAAACTGGAGCGTGCGAGGTAGAGTTAATTAAATCCCCGAAAGGATGGGCCTTTAAAACTAGAGGAGACGAGAGGGGCGGTTGCCAGCGAAGGGACCACGCGGCAGCGGGAGTAGAGGGGGTAGGACGGGGCCATAAAGGAGACAAGACGGCGAGGCAAGTGGCTGCGGAGGACGAGCGGGAGGGATAAGGCTTGAAAAATGAAGGGGAAGAGGAGGGGGGGAAAAGGATAAGAGGGGGGGCCAAGTGATCCCAAAAGGAGGGGGGTTAGAGATGAAAAAGGAATGAGAGTGGAGGGATAAGGAAGAGCGGGCGAGAAAGGGGAGAAAAAAGAAAGGGGACAGTGACTTTGTTTTCCATGGAATTGAGCATTGAAGGGCCGGAAGGGGGGCTTCCAGTGCCACCAGTTAAGGGATAGATTTGTGAATAGGGCAAGTTCCATTCTGTCGATACTGCCCTTACGGGAGAGAAGCTCCCCCATTTGCCAAACTGTCAGCTGCCGAATTGTTGTGCCGGAGGATATGATATGCTTCATAGTCGCTGGACATAAAGTCACGGACATTTGATGGCTCCCTCATTGTATCCATTGATTAATTTATAAATGACATGCCTAGAATCCCCAATGATCAAGGCCTTGCGGATTTTCTTTTCCTTAAGAATGTGGAGGCTCTGAATAAGATCCAACCACTCAGCTTCATTGTTGGACCTGATGCCAAGCCCCCAAGCAAATGTATGTTCTACATGTCCTCCGGGATTCAGTAAAATCCCCCCCACACCTGCCTCCCCAGAAAAATTATACTAACATATTACTTAAATCAAACATCTTATTAAAATACAAAATAACATTATTGTAAAATCATTTTAGTAATTAAAATTTTTAATTTATATATTTAAATAAAAATAAGATAAATTTTATAAAATAATCACATTTAAAATATAAAATAAAAAATCACATATTTAAAATATAAAAAATTAATTATAAAATTAAAATTACGATTGTGATAAATTGGTTTTCTATAGAAAAATAAAAATAAAAATGTTGCAAATGTAATGCTTGTGATGAATTGATTTTATATAGAAAAATAAAATAAAAATGTTGCAAATGTAATCACATACTGCTTTATTGTTTATTGCATTACATATTAAATTTATAATTTAGTAAAATTTAATTTAATTATTTTAATTAAAAATATTATATCAAAATAATCATAATTAAAATATAAAAAAATCATTCCCATTTAAAATATAAAATATAAACATGAAATACAAATTACATATTTATATAGATTTGATTTAATATATCATTTATTTTATTGAAATAAAAAATGCCATATTTAAAGTAAAATGTTTCATTTCAATAGATTATATAAACTTAAAATATCTTTATTTCTTTAACTAACTTTTACATATTAAATCAAATTTTAAATATAGAACAAATTACATAAATGTATTTCATGTGTACAATTATTATACACAACACATACACAATACACCACAACATAACACAACACAAACACATAATATTATTTTTAATAATATTAAAGAGTGTTAATTTTATATTATAGAAGTTTTTAAGATGTAATATGATTATAAAATTGATTTTAAAATGGTTTGTGTATCATAGAATTGTAATATAAAAATGTTGGAAATGAAATGTTTATGATAATTTGATTTTATAAATATGTTGTAAATGTTATGTTTATGATAAATTGATTTTATCTAAAGTAAAGGAAAAATGTAGAAAATGTATTGTCATGATAAAGTAATTTTTTTATGAAGTTATGAAAAATGCTTGTGATAAATTTGTTTTATATAGAAAAATAAAAATAAAAATGTTGCAAATGTAATGCTTGCGATAAATTGATTTTATATAAAATAAAAAAAAATGCTGAAAATGTAATGACATACCGCTTTATTGTTTATTGTATTCCATATTAAATCAAATTTTAAATATACAACAAATTACATAAATGTTTCATGTGTGTATAACTATTATACACAACACAAAACAACACAAACACAAAGTTTGGTCTCAGTGATGTAATGTGATTATAAAATTGATTTTAAAATGTTTTGTGTATCATAGAATTGAATTAAATTAATATAAAAATGTTGGAAATGAAATGTTTATGATAAATTGATTTTATTTAAACTAACTAAAAATGTTGTAAATGCAATGTTTACCAAAATTTGATTTTATAAGTATGTTGTAAATGTTATGTTTATGATAAATTGATTTTATATAAAGTAAAGGAAAAATGTAGAAAATGCATTGTTTATGATAAAGTAATTTTTTATAAAGTTATAAAAAATGCTTGTGATAAATTGGTTTTATATAGAAAAATAAAAATAAAAATGTTGTAAATGTAATGCTTGTGATAAATTGATTTTATAAAGAAAATAAAATAAAAACGCTGCAAATGTAATGACATATTGCTTTATTGTTTATTGTATTACATATTATATCTAATTTTAAATATACAACAAATTACATAAATATGTTTAATGTGTGCACAATTATTATACATAACACAAAACAACACATACACAATACAACACAACATATCACAACACAAACACATAATAATTTTTTTTAATGTTATTAATAAGTGTTAATTTTATATCATAGAAGTTTTTAAGTTGTAATGTGATTATAAAATTAATTTTAAAATGTTTTGTGTATTATAGAATTGAATTAAATTAATATAAAAATGTTGAAAATGAAATGTTTATGATAAATTGATTTTATATAAATTAACTAAAAATGTAGTAAATGCAATGTTTATGAAAATTTGATTTTATAAATATGTTGTAAATGTTATGTTTATGATAAATTGATTTTATATAAAGTAAAGAAAAAATGTAGAAAATGTATTGTTTATGATAAAGTATTTTTTTATAAAGTTACCAAAAATGCTTGTGATAAATTGGGTTTATATAGAAAAATAAAAAGGTTGTAAATGTAATGCATTTGATAAATTGATTTTATATAGAAAAATAAAACAAAAAAGCTGCAAATGTAATGACATACTGCTTTATTGTTTATTGTATTACATATTAAATCAAATTTTAAAAGAAATATGTTTCTTGTGTGTACAACTATTATACACAACACATACACAAAGTTTGGTCTCATTAATGTAATGTGATTATAATATTGGTTTGAAAATGTTTTGTGTATCATAGAATTGAATTAAATTAATATAAAAATGTAGGAAATGAAATGTTTATGATAAATTGATTTTATATAAACTAATTAAAAATGTTGTAAATGCAATGTTTACTAAAATTTGATTTTATAAATATGCTGTAAATGTTATGTTTATGATAAAATGATTTTATATAAAGTAAAGGAAAAAAGTAGAAAATGTATTGTTTATGATAAAGTAATTTTTTATAAAGTTATGAAAAATGCTTGTGATAAATGTGTGTTTCATCATGGGATTAGTTAATATTCTGAAATTTATTGTATTGTGATGAAGTATTATTGTTTTTGTTAGACTCACTGGGGTTCCTAACAGTATTATATGAAGATGTACCAGGTTACCTTTGATTCAATAGAATATCAAGAAACTGTTTTTTTTAGTTTCAAAAAAAAAATTGGTTTTATATAGAAAAATTAAAATAAAAATGTTGTAGATGTAATGCTTGTGATAAATTGATTTTCTATAGAAAAACTAAATAAAAATGCTACAAATGTAATGACATACTGCTTTATTATTTATTGTATTACATATTAAATCAAATTTTAAATATACAACAAATTACATAAATATGTTTTATGTGTGTACAATTATTATACACAACACAAAACAACACATACACAACACAACACAAACACATAATATTATTTTTTTAATGTTATTAATAAGTGTTAGTTTTATATCATAGAAGTTTTTAAGATGTAATGTGATTATAAAATTGATTTTAAAATGTTTTGTGTCTCATAGAATTGAATTAAATTAATATAAAAATGTTGGAAATGAAATGTTTATGGTAAATTGATTTTATATAAATTAACTAAAAATGTTTATGAAATTTTGATTTTATAAATATGTTGTAAATGTTATGTTTATGATAAATTGATTTTATATAAAGTAAAGAGAAAATGTATAAAATGTATTGTTTATGATAAAGTATTTTTTTATAAAGTTATGAAAAATGCTTGTGATAAAATAAAAATGCTTATGAAAAATAAAAATGTTGTAAATGTAATGCTTATGATAAATTGGTTTTATATGGAAAAATAAAATAAAAATGCTGAAAATGTAATGACATACTGATTTATTGTTTATTGTATTACAGATTAAATCAAATTTTAAATATACAACAAATTACATAAATATGTTTCATGTGTGTACAATTATTATACACAACACAAAACAACACATACACAATACAACACAACATAAACACAACACAAACACATAATATATTTTTTTTAATGTTATTAATAAGTGTTAATTTTATATCATAGAAGTTTTTAAGATGTAATGTGATTATAAAATTGATTTTAAAATGTTTTGTGTATCATAGAATTGAATTAAATTAATATAAAAAGGTTGGAAATGAGATGTTTATGATAAATTGATTTTATATAAACTAACTAAAAATGTTGCAAATGCAATGTTTATGAAAATTTGATTTTATAAATATGTTGTAAATGTTATGTTTATAATAAATTGATTTTATATAAAGTAAAAAAAAATGTAGAAAATGTATTGTTTATGTTAAAGTAGTTTTTTATAAAGTTATGAAAAATGCTTGTGATAAATTGATTTTATATACAAAAATAAAAATAAAAATGTTGTAAATGTAATGCTTGTGATAAATTGATTTTATATAGAAAAATAAAATAAAAATGCTGCAAATGTAATGACACACTGCTTTATTGTTTATTGTATTATGAGTTTTTAAAATGAAAGGTTCTTAATGGATAATAAAAAATTGTTAACAAAATAAAGTTTTTGATAAATTATTTTTATTTAATCAATTAAACAAATTACAAATTAATAACCATAATTTATACAAACATTAAATGATGCATCAAAATATAAATAATTGTAAATTTGAAATTAATTTGTCTTTGAAATTACAACACATTAAATAAAATAAATAACAAAATAAAATGTTGAAAATGTATTGTTTATGATAAATGTATTGTTTTATAAAGTTATGAAAAATGCTGCAAATGTAATGCTTGTGATAAATTGATTTTATAAGAAAAAAAAAATGGCTACAAATGTAATGATATATGAGTTTTGCTTTATCGTTTATTATATTATGAGTTTTTAAAATGAAAGGTTCTTAATAGATAATAAAAAATTGTTAGCAATGTAATGTTTTTGATAAATTGTTTTTATTTAATTAATCAAACAAATTACAAATTAATAACCATAATTCATACAAACATTAAATGATGCATTAAAATATAAATTATTTGAAATTAATTTGTCTCTGTAATTACAACACATTAAAAATAAAATAAATAACAAAATAAAAGTAAAAAAAAATTAGAAGTAAAAACATACTCAAAGAATAGACAACTCTCAAAGATAGCTTTGGCCATAGCTACCTTTGGGAGATTTGAGAAAGGGCAAATGCCCTTTCTCTGAAAAAAAAGTAACAATTTTATTAATAGATAGGTTTTGGTGTTACATAAAAAAAATAGTAAAACAATTTACAATTCAAAATATGAGACTGCATTCTCATATTCCTACAAGTTATCCTCCTTTTTCACATATTGCTTTATCTTCGCTGTAGAGACATAATCTTCCATTCCATCTACCTATTGGACAACAAAAAGATTAATCAATGTTGTTTTTAAAAATAATATACAACAAAACAAAGCATAATAAAAATTAGTCCATTATAAAATTGAACTTCTTTCCCATTCAAACATTCCAAAAGAAATATGGATTTCAGTTTTAGATTGAACACTCACCCTTCTTAATAATATCTCTCTTTGTCATGCACTTCAATACATCAACAATCACCTTGTTTTCTTGTACAACTACATTACACAACATCTGAAAGTCATTTCAACCATACTTTTCAACATAAATAGATCAATATTCTGACACAATTTCCTAAACAAGATCATCTCTCATATACCAAAATAATGTACATAAGCAAGCAAAACAAGACAACCTCCATAATTAAAACTAATAATAAATATAAAACTGATAATAAATATAGGATAAATTAAAACAAATTTCACTAATATGCATTAGATGAAAGCAAACATAAAGATATATTAAAGAAATACTAACAAATGTTTTCTTACTTTCACTAACCATCTAAACTTGTAACCTCCTTTTCATAAATAAATAAATAAATATACAAACACTATAACCTCCTTTTCATAAAAATAAAAAAAATAAAAATAATAACATGAAATTACACACTAATACTTTTCACTCTTCACTGACCCTGTAAACCTATATGAGCTTTCTGTTTATTTATTACCCAAAACAATAAAATAAATAAATGACTGTACCTTCTACTTTATAAAAAGAAAGAAAAATCTATACTATCTGGTTATAAAAAAATTAACAAAATATATACCCACCTCTGCATCAACAAAATATATATCCATGTATATTGTATATATGAATCTGTATCAACATATAGATTTGCTCCAACTCATAAGCACCCCAATATTGGAGAATTGGCAGCTTCAATTTCTGCACCAAACAGAGTTCAAAGTCACGTGTTAATTAGTAGCATATAAAATTCAACCATAAAATACTCTTTACATTCTGAAATTCCACAACCTATAAAATTTGGCAACATATATTGCTAAGGTGTTAATAAAGCAAAATAACAAAAAATAACATGAAAATATATTGTAAAAATAAATTCAAGCAGAACATTATACTAATACATACCTCAGAGCAAAGTCGAATGTGAAATCCTTCCTGATATTGGCCATGCTTCATACCTCTCCACCAAAACAGACCAAAGCCAGACCCAAGAAACCGATCGAAACAAATAAAACATAACTCAAATAGAAATAGAAAAATAAAAAATCAATATAAAAAAACAAATAGCAAATAAAAATAAAAAAGCAATATAAAAAAATAGTTCAGAGAATAAAAAATAAAAGCATGGCCATGCTTCAGAAAAATTAAAAAAAAAATACAATTCAACAAACATTTAAATAACCCCACTCTCCTCGGCTCGGCTGGACTCAGCTTTGGCCAGATTTCCCAAATTCGGCTAGAACTCTTCTTCTGAGCTTGGCTCCGCTCCCAAATCGGCTCCTCTTTCAGATTACACAATGATGATGTCCAAATTCGGAGATCTTCTTTTCTCTCTATTCGGCTCGGCTCTCCACTTTCATTCGCTCCTCAGCGGTTCTGTTAGAAGTTCGAACCCTCCTCAGCGGATTGACGGTTCGGCTCTCCACTTTCATTTTTTCTTTGCTCGGCTCGGCTCGGCTCGGCTCTCCACTTTCATTCTCTCCACTTTCTTTGCAGTTCGAATGCTCGGCTCGGCAATTTCATTAATTCTCTCCTCGACAGCTCTGTTGCAGTTCGAATGCTCGGCTCGGCTCTCCACTTTCATTGTCTCCTCGGCTCGGGTCGGCTATGTTCTACTCTGTCCAGAGCGGTTCGAATGCTCGGGGGCTCCCCAGTCCCCAGAGCGGTTCAAATGCGGCTCCTATTTCCGGTTTCCCGTATAAACAAGAAGACTTCCAAGTTCCATCTCGAATTTGATGCCCAAATTATTTTTAGGGTTTTTTCAATTCGATGACAGCCTGTAGTTCCAACTTCCATCTCGAATTTGATGTCTAAATTTAACAGGTAGTTTTAATAATTTTTTTAATTCTATGACAGCCTGTCATACTTGTTTTGTTTGATAGAGTATATAAAATTGAAATCCGTTTACTGATATTTTAAATCCACTTACAGGCTGTCACATAACGGTATATAAGATTTGAAATTTGTTTACTGATATTTTAAATTTACTTACAGGCTGTCACATAACGGTATATGAGATTTGAAATCTGTTTACTGATATTTTAAACCTACTTACAGGCTGTCACATAACCGTATATTAGATTTGAAATCTGTTTACTAATATTTTAAATCTACTTACATGTCATTCATTAAGAATCTTAAATCTAATATTTTAATTTACTAATATTATCACAAAACCGTAATGACCATTTTAATACATTTATAGTACTACAATATTAATTTACTAATATTTTAATAGTTATTAATGACCATTTTCAATACATTTATAGTACTACAATTTTTGTTAAAAAAATTCTCCCCGTTGTAATATGAATTACATATATATATGTAATTCATGTTTAGTTAAGGTTTTTATGTAATTAAAAAAATTCTCTCCGTTGTTATTTTACAATGTTGATATTGTTGAATTTCAAGTAATTGAATTTGCAATCTGTAGAGAAAATTGAATAGTTAAACGTTTAGATTGAAATAAGATTTATTATGCCATTTTATTATAAAATTATAAAATTAATTAATTAAATAATATTTAATATATAAATATTAATTTAATAAAATTTAATTTTAAATATTTTTATGATGAATAATAAATATTCTTATAATAATATTACAACAATTTAATTCATCTATATTAATTTTTAAGGATATAATTTAATCTAATTATATTATATTTTAAGAACATAATGCAACGTTGTAAAATTTTAATTTTTGAAAATTTTAAAATATTTTGAAAAGCATTATAATGTAAGAAAGTAATTTTCAAAATTCAAATTTTAATCATTAAGAAAGTGATTTTCATCTTACATTTTGACAAAATTAAGGAAAAACATGTTTCAAATTCGAAATTGGATTTTGATAAAATTAAGAGAAACCTTATTTTCATATTAAATGTATAGAAAATATGAAAGTGAGAAAAGTTTAGTTAATTGAAGTTTGATAAAATTGTGAGAAAAAATATATATTTTAATTAAAGGTAAAGATTGAAAATTTAATTATTGATAAATTATGAAAATCAAAAAGTTTTGAAATAAATATATTATGTTTTTATTATAATAAAAATAAATTTAAAAAAAAGCTAATTTTTGTAAATAAATATAATGATCTAAATTTTATAAATTAATAAAATGATTTGATATTTTTTATTTACAATTTATTTAATTAAAAAATATAATAAATTAATTAATTAAAAAAATATAATAAATTACAGTGATTAATTAATTTTATAAATATAATAAATCAAAACAAATATTAATACATATCATTATTTGCTTTTTTTATAAATCAAATACTTTTAATTAAAACTTAATAAATTTTAAATTGAATAATAAATAAATTATAATTTAAATATTATATGTTATAAAGGTTTTTGTGGCTTAATTATCACCAGAATCCACCATCATTTTACTCAAGTACCAATTGAGTGGTTAACCCCTCAAAATCAGCACCATATCCCACCAATTGAGTGATTAAGCAATACACTCCACATTCTCTACATGCATCCTTACTGCTCAAGTCCATCCTTGAAACTAACACGCTAATTTCCTTCATAGAGTTTGAAGTTTGATTTTTGTAGGTACTAAGAAGCACATCCCACAGATGAAGAAAGGAGGAGGACTTACCCTCATAAAGGAACTAGGGGACATCAGCTATCTTGAGTCACATCCAAAAGTCTGCCAATTCTTCAAAGATGTAGGCTATTACAGGTTCTGTGAGAAAATCCAAGGTTCACACCAGCAAGTTGCAGAAGCAGTTTCTCTTTCTTTTGATGGTTCTAAGGCTTTAATAGGCAAAGAAGAGTTCCAAGTTGATGAAACCCTAATTGCAGAAGTGGCAAAACTCCCAAGAGCTGGGGAGAAATGATTTAAGACCACCATTACTAAGGATGTGGAATTCATTTCATACTTAAAACCTGAACATAGAGATGTAGTATGGAAGAAAAGCATTCCATCCACCTGGCTAGAGGAGAGGTGGCAGCAATTATTGAAAGCAATCTTGGTTTACATAACCTGTGAAGGCAGGTATAACAGGGTGATGATATACCACTTTAAAATGATGAATCATTTTACAGGGAGAAGCCCTTTAAACCTACCTTTCTACCTCCATAAGATCCTAACCAAGATGGCACACCAGGTAAAGGCTGAGCCCACCAAAATCATAGGAAGGTTATCTCACTATGGCCTGATCCAACTCATTGTCCACGAATTGTTGCAAAGGAGAAACATAGCATGGACATATTTCTTATTCTGGAATGAGTCTGAAATAGGATTATAGCCAGAAGATAAAGGAAATTCCCCCTCAAAGAAGTCCACCACTCCCAGGAGTGGCAAAAGGAAGAGGAGGGCCATCTCACCAGTAACAGTTGATCATCCATCTCCAACTTCTAAAACCAACCAAGCCAAAAGAAATATGGACTTCAATGGAAGGGAAAAGGAGGCTCCAACACAAAGTGAAAATATACTTAACCTTCCCTACTCAGACTCAGAAGAAGAAAAGGAGCAGGAAGTTGACCTAACAGAATAGGTTGTAGCAAAACAAGAGGATTTTCCCTCACCAGCACCAACAGAAGGTCAATATGAACCAATGGAAGAGACTTCCTCAAGCAAGCGTAGGTCATAGAGAGTTAACCAATTGTTAGGGAAAATACATGAAATGGAGATCTTAGACAGAGAGATAAAAAGAAATAATGCAATATTAACCAAGAATGATGCTAAGTTGCACAATTCTCTTTTAGAAATGAGAGGGATGTATGTCCTAATGAAAAGAAGGAATCTAAGGCTAATGAAGGACAACACCAGACTTTATAGAATGATTAGAATGATGAGGTTGTAGAAGAAAAACTCAAACCCTACCCCTCAAGCTCATCTTGCACTAGAAACCCTAGCAGAGGCAACAACAAGCTTGCAGGATCCTGAGGCAGCTCATGATGCTACTGCTTTGTCAAACCCTATGCAGGTTGAAGGAGTACCAGAAGAGTAGGAGTAAAGTGTAAAAGGCTGATTAAAGGCTAATTAAAATTTTGTAGAAAATAGAGCTTTCGGTGGCTTAGGAAAATAGATCAATTGTTCATTAGCCATCGAAAGCAGAGCTTTCGGTAGCTAACAGACCCAGGATTCTATTTCCTTAACCACTGAAAGCAAAAAAGGGTGCATAAATATATTTTGGCACACAGAACCAGTTTTGGTAGATACAACTACCTCAGGGATGAATTATAAAGCTGAAAATTGATGAAAAGCAATAGCAGAGGGGGTTTGTTCCAGTTTTGAGGGTGCGATCAAGGAGAAATGGGTCACAAACCCTACCTGTTTTTTACCAACTGTGGCTTATCTATCAGATAATAGGTTACAGCTCTACTTCAGTAATCACTGCAGTTATCAAAGAGTTCAATGAGTGAACAAGTGTTAGAGTTAGATAGACTAGTACTTAAATTAGGGTTTTTGACCTAATTTTGTAAAAAACATTTATTTTTTCTATTTTTAGTAAAACAGATCCACCTTTTCAGGATCTGAATATTTTTGTAAAGGCTATAAGGCCTAAGACTTATGTTGAAGCAAGGGTTTGACTTCGGGGATCTTTAGACCCTTATTGTTATCAAGCTTCTCATGTTATTCATCATTTAATATAAGCTCTTTTGCTATTATATGTTGAACAGCTTCCATATCTTTTCTGTTCTGTACTTGTGCTTGAATGTCTGATTCAAGTTTATTCATTTTATTCAATATATGATAGCTTTCATCCTATCTGCATGTTGATGAGTTGAATTGCAAGTACTTTTCCTTGTTATGATTAGCCATTCATATGTGATTGCTTTATATATGAATTTGCCAGCATAGTAAGCTCTCCATTTATCCACCTTATTATCAAACCTCTGAACATTGGTATTTAGAAGCCTTATCTATTTGATTGAGTTCTATGCATGTCTTGAGTGAATTAGGTCTTGTAGGTCATCTGACTTGATCCATTTAGAAAAACCATTAAAAACATTTAAGTTACCAGGAATCCTCAAGCTGCAACCTAAAGGAATTTCCTGGAGTGCTAACAAACTGGCGCCATTTCCAGGGAGAGGAGATTGAAGCTCAGCTTGCCTGGGAGATGACATAGATCCTACTTTGATGATAGACAAATTTTGGACACTATTATGGTTGTAATCATCTATCTGGTGACTCCATTGGAATAAGGTGGCTTCAAGAAGACCAAGTACCAGAGAAAACCCTCAAGGGACACTAGTAACACCTGTTTTAGATCCAGAAGAGATCCTAAGAAGAGCTAGGGCTTCACTAAGGTAGACCTCCAGGGATGGAAAGGGAGCCACATCAAGTATTTCAAGAGATATTTCTGCTATTATATCAAATAGACCTCCATTTACATCTTCTTCTGCTGAAGCATATAATTCTCAGGAATTCATAAATACATTAGGAAATTTTAGGGTTGAGAGATCTTCAAACACTGTTGATCGTGTAGATCCAATCCTTGGCGACTCTACTAAGATAAATCCACCTCAAATACTCTCTCAGCTACCACCCACACCAGCATTATCTCCTTCTGCCCTTTCCATACCCACCGCCAATGATGGTTTCCCCTCTAACCAAAATAGAAAGGATCCTTGTAGATAGATATGCCCCTTTGAATTTGCCTAACCCCCTCTCTACTATGCCTACTGGAGATTATCTCAAATACATGCCTAAATTTATTGGAGAGGGAGATTTCACAACTGAAGAACACCTTGAGGCATTCTACAGTTATGCTAAGAACATAAACATAGAACAAGAAGATGTGTGGACTAGGGTTTTTGTGCGAAGTCTAGATGTTCAGGCTAGGAAATGGTTCAAAGAGTTTCCTGCTAGATCAATAGTAGGCATTGAAGCACTAGATGACATATTTTTGAAGCACTGGGGAGAGAGAAGAGACCACCTTTATTATATCATTGAGTTTAGAAATATGAAGAGGGAGAATGGTGAGTCTGTTTCTAACTTCACCAAAATATTTAACAAGATGTTCAGCAAGATCCCTGCTGAGATCAAGCCAACTGACACCTCAACCAGATCACTTATGCCAATGCCTTTAACTCTAAGTTCTGCCTTCTTCTAAGGGAAAGAATATCTACTTCCCTATCACTCATGCAAGATGCTACCCTAGAAGTTGAATCCAACATCGTTGCATCTTAGAAGGTTAAGGGAAAAGTATATAGGAAGAAGCAACCCATAGATCCTCTTAGGGCTTCTTCATTAGAGAATAAAATTGACAAAATGGCCAAAATGTTGGATAGTTTGACTATTGAAATGTCTAATATTAAAGACTGAGGGCAAATACTTATGAGGGGTAAAGGGACAAATTATTTTTCTCCCAGAAACCCTAATTTTGTCCCTTACAGAAGAAATAACCCACTAGCTGAGATCTTTCAAAGGGATAGGAATCAGGCTGAGGATCAAAGAATCAGAGCTCCTTTTCAGAATGTTTTACTAGAAGAAGAACCAGAGTTCACTCAAGAAGGAGGAGAGGCAGAAGACAACATCAACTACATGGAGGATGAAGTTGATTACTCTTTCTTGACACAAGCAGAATATGAGGAAGCCCTAATGAATGAGCAGATCACTGAAGAAGCGTTGTATCAGGAAGATGATTAATAAGGTTACAATCTGAGGTCCATGCTTGTTGCTCCCCCTAAGAAGAATGTTGTTCTTGCAAAGCAGCCTGCTACTCTTGCTAAGAAGATTGTTGTTCCACCAAAGAAGATGGATGCTACTCCAAAACAGCAGCAATGGCCATTACAGCCATCAACCCCTAATCCTGTACAACTCAAAGCTCCATCACAAGAGGTAAGGGTTTCTGACAAGCTGTACTATTCCTTCAATATTGAGTCAGAAATTCAGAAATTGAAAATCCATTTCCCATTAATAGAACTAATGAAAAATGATTCCTTCAAATCATCTATATTGAAATCCCTTCAACTGAAGATGCCCATAGATATTCACTTTGTCAATCTGCAAGATGATAAACCCATTGTAACCCTAGGCCCTATGATCGAAGAGTTAGATGAGGCTTGTCCACCCTTCTACATATCCTTGAATATACATGACAAGATCTTTCACAACTGCTTGCTTGACTCGGGAGCATCCCATAACGTAATGCAAAAAGCAGTAATGGATGAGCTTGGCCTCAGCATTACAAAACCCTACCACGACCTGTTCTCTTTTGACTCTAGGAAGGTCAAATGACTAGGCCTCATCAAAGACCTTGTTGTAAACCTATCCCAGCTGCCCTCAAAAATCATACTGATGGACATAGTAATGGCTGACATCTCGCCTAATTTTGGTCTCCTCTTGTTTTTCTCATGGAGTAAAAGGATGGGTGATACCCTTCAAATGGATCTTACATATGCTACAATCCCAATGTTTGGAGGGGAGACTAAGAGGCTTTACAGAGAGAATAAGCTTGCCTACATCATAAGCAATGAAAATAATTCTATGAACCATCCTATCTATGTAGTGGACATGGATTTTGGGTCATGTATTCTGTAGATAGATGATTCCCACCAAATGTCAATCCAGCTTACAAATCCCATCTATCAGTAGCTTGAAGAAGTAACCACTTCTGTTTGGAGCATGTTTTTTGATGGGGCCAGTACTCCAGCCTCAACAGGTGCAAGTGTAGTTTTGATTTTTCCATCAAAAGAGACTATTCATCTGTCTTATAAACTTTATTTTAAGACTACTAACAATATATCATAATATGAAGCATTCCTGTTAGGAGTGAAGGCTTCCAAGGATATGGGGATCATGTGCTTGAAGATCTTTGGAGATGCAAATCTTAT
Organism: Pseudotsuga menziesii; assembly: GCA_001517045.1. Classification (NCBI taxonomy): domain Eukaryota; kingdom Viridiplantae; phylum Streptophyta; class Pinopsida; order Pinales; family Pinaceae; genus Pseudotsuga; species Pseudotsuga menziesii. Next base: position 45,530 of record LPNX010356805.1, on the reverse strand, counting down.
CATACAGCAGGTCAACAACACTTTTCAAGCAAAGAATGTCATACTAAAGGCTTACAGATATGAGGTATAGAAACATAGGGACTCTTTCATGTTTTTGAACTCTCATATATACCTAGGGCTATGAACCATTTGGTTGATTCCCTTGCTGTCTCTACAAGCATGTTCATTCCCCCTTTGCCTCCCAAACTGAGCTATGATGTCCAGGTCAAGTATAGACCATCCCTACCTGATAATGTGAAATTTTGGAAGGTCTTTGAGAATGATGATGAGCTTATTAAATTCCTCCAGGTAGTGGATGAATTTTCTGATATGCATATTGATCAAGAAAACCTAAATATGGAAGAATCTGAGAAGCTCAAGTTAAAAGATAAAGTAGGTGATCAGAACATTGTTCAGTTTCCTAGTAACCATATACCTCAGGGTTTGGTACCCATGGAGGATCTATTTGATCATAATGATGTCCCTTTTAAGCCCGCCAAAAAGGAGAAAGATCCTATTGTCCAAGTGCAAAACACAGGTAGCCAAAGTCATCCAAAATCCATAAATCTGTCCACTGAGTTAACTACTGATCAAAGGTCCAAATTTTGTATTATGATGAAAGAGTTTGCTGATATCTTTTCCTGGGAATACAGTGACCTGAAAAACTATGACACTAATATCATCCAACATAGGATTTCCCTGGAGAAGGACACCATCCCTTTCAAACAGAAGCTGAGATCCATCAGTCCTCTCCTACTGTCTGTAGTTGAAAAAGGAATCCAAAAGCTTCTTAAAGCCAAAATCATAATTCCCCTAAGATATTCCAAATGGATTGCGAATTTAGTGGTGGTAAGGAAGAAGAACGGGGAGATTAGGTTATGTGTGGATTTCAGAAACCTGAACAAATGCTCCAAAAAAGACAACTATCCATTACCCAAATGGAGCACCTGTTACAAAGAGTCTCAGGGGCTAGTGTCATGTCATTCTTGGATGGTTTCTCAGGATACAACCAAGTTGTTGTGCACCTTTATGAACAAGAAAAGACTGTGTTTACCACTCCTTGGGGCACCTTCATGTATGCCAAAATGCCATTTGGGTTGATGAATGTTGGGGCCACTTTTCAGAGAGCCATGGACCTAGGTTTTGTAGGATTGAAAGACAAATTTGTTCTCATATACCTTGATGACATAGTGGCAGATGTGCTGTTACAAAAAGATGATGAATGCCTTGATCACCCTATTTCCTTTTTTAGCAAGGCATTGAGGGATGCTGAACTAAAATATGATCCCATTGAAAAGCAAGCTTATGCTCTCATCAAGTCATTGAAATCCTTTGGGGTTTACATTCTACATGCCAAGTTCCTTGCCTATGTCCCTTCAGCTGCTATAAAGGATGTATTAACCTAGCCTGACATTGATGGAAAGAGAGCTAAATGGATTGCCAAGATTATTGAGTTTGACATAGAAGTAAAGCCCACTAAGCTAGTGAAAGGCCAAGGTGTAGATAAACTCATGGCTAAAGAAAATTGTGATCTTTTGGGAATGAATTTTATTTGTATAACTTCAGCTAACCTGTAGACATAGATAGCAGTAGAAACAACAACAGAAGTAGCAACAGAGGCAGTTCAGGAGCATAATGAGAGTCAACAAGTAGCTGAGAACTTGTCCTCATGTGAGTGGTACTCAAGTATTATTCATTTCCTGCACAAGTTAGAAGTTCCCACTGGACTCACTCTAAATCAAACACGGGCTCTTAAACTTAAGTCTGTTAATTTTTTTGTAATTGATAAACTGATGTATTGGAAAGATCTGTCTGGTGTTTTGTTGAGATGCTTAGATAAAGAAGAGTCAGTTCAGGTCATGCATCAATTTCATTCCAGCACATGTGGAGGCCATCATTACTGGAAGACCACACGATCCACAAGATTTTGAGGGTTGGGTACTATCGGCCTGTTCCTTTCTCTGATGTGTGTACCTTTGTGAGAGCCTGTGACAAGTGCCAAGGATTCATGTACGATTCATAGGGAAGTAACAGCTCAGATCCTTTCCCCTTAGACCTATTGTAGTGAATGGTCCTTTCCAGCAGTGGGGTCTTGATTTCATAAGTGAAATTAATCCTTCATCAAGTGGTCAATAGAAATGGATCCTAGTGGCCACAGACTATTTCACCAAGTGAATAGAGGCAGTCATTACAAGGAATGCCACTCACCAGGTCATCATGAGGTTTTTCTATGAGAACATATTTATCATGTTTGGATGCCCAATAAGGCTAGTGACTGATAATGCACTAGCTTTCAAATCCGGACCATTGGTTAACATGTGTGAGTCAATGTGCATTCAGTTGGTGCATTCCACTTCCTATTACCCTCAAGGCAATGGCCTTGCTAATTCATCCAATAAAAGCCTAGTTGGGATCATTAGAAAAATGTTGTATAATAATCATAAAAGATGGGATTCTAAGCTAAAGTTTTCTCTATGGGATGATAGAGTGACTGACAAGAGATCCATAGGCACTTCTCCTCTCAAGTTGGTTTATGGTACTGAGGCCATTTTTCCCATTCAGTTGATCCTTCCAGTTGCAAAATTCTTTCAGGAGGAACAGGATGAACCAAATTACATGGTTAGGAGGATGCTTGATTTGGTGGATTTGCAGCAAGTTAGGGAACATGTGATGGAAAAGTCAGAAGCTCATCAAAAGAAGATCAAGGTTATTTTTGAAAAAAGGGAAAAGGTAGACAACTTTCAGGTTGGAGATTAGGTTCTAAAATGGGATACTGTAAGGAAATACAAGGGAAAGCATGGAAAGTTTGAGTCCTTGTAGATAGGCCCATTTGTGATAGCTTAGGTGTAGCAGAACAACACCTTCAAATTGCAAAATCTGGAAGGAGAGGAGGTGTTTGATGGCCTAGTAAATGGGCGATTTTTGAAACTCTATTTCATCTGAGGCTTTCAGGCCTTGTTATTGCAAAATATTATTTTAGTTGATTGTTTTTGTTTTTACAAAATAAACTCCATGCCCAATGGAATAGTAGAAGATAGGTTTAATTTTTATCTTTTTTAGGAAAGGCATTTTGGTCTGGGGTTCTTGGGACCTCATAGGAAGGTTCCCATCCCCGAGTAGGAGCCAGAGGTTATCTCCTAAATAAATCAATTTTCAATAGGTCCACTCAGACAATTTATTTTTGCATAGTGATGAAGATTTCAGGGCATATTATGAAATATGTTTGGGTGATTAACAAAGTTGGAATATCTAGTGTTTTGTTCTTCAATAAATTTGAAAGTTTTATCTTTCAGTGGATTAGCCGAACTTTCCCATAGTTCATTAGCCACCAAAAATCCTAGCTTTCGGCAGCTAAAAGTTTCAACTCAGGACCATGTTAACCATCGAAAGCCTGTTGATCATGTTTTTAATAAAATTTTGGAAAAGGAACTTTTGGTGGCTTAGGCGAACTTTCCAATAGTTCATTAGCCACCAAAAAGCCCACCTTTTGGGAGCTAAATAATGTGGTCCATGAAAACATTAACGACCAAAATCTCATTAACTTCGTTTTTAATAAATTTTGGAAAGGAGAATTTCTGTGGCTTAGGCGAATGGACCAAGAGTTCATTAACCATCGAAAATCCCAGCTTTCAACAGCTTGCGAATTAAACCCTAGATTCCCTTAACCGCCAAAAAGGACAAAAAAGGAAAAATGGTTAGCTATCCATCAAAATCAAACACTGTCAGCATGAGGCATGACATGATCTAGCACTTAACCACTAAAAAGACTGGTGGACTGCAGCAAATCATAAGTTGGTAGATAAAAGGTCGTTATTGATCTAAAGTGACTGATAGAGATCAAAACCCTAGCCTGCCCTACACCTATCCCATGACAACAGTTAAACCTCCATGAAGCATCAAGTTCCAGTTAAAAATGATTACTATGCTGGCCATCTCATGGTAATCACTAGAATCCACCATCATCTTACTCAAGTACCAATTGAGTGGTTAACCCCTCAAAATCAGCACCATATCCTCAGTACACTCCACATTCTCTGCATGCATCCTTACTACTAAAGGCCATCCCTGAAACCAATGTGCTAATTTCCTTCACAGAGTTCGAATTTTTATTTTTTCAGGTGCTAAGAAGCACAACCCAGAGATGAAGAAAGGAGGAGTATCTACCCTCAGATAGGAACTAGGGGACATCAGCTATCTTGAGTCACATCCAGAAGTCTACCAATTCTTCAAAGATCCAGGTTGTTACAGGTTCTGTGAGAAAATATAGGGTTCACACCAGCAAGTTGCAGAAGCATTTTCTCTTTCTTTTGATGGATCTAAGGCATTAATAGGCAAAGAAGAGTTCCAAGTTGATGAAACCCTAATTGTAGAAGTGGAAGAACTCCCAAGAAATGGGGAGAGATGGTTCAATACCACCATTAATAAGGATGTGGAATTCACAGCATACTTAAAACCTAAACACAAAGATGTAGTATGGAAGAAAAGCATTCCATCCACATGGCTAGAGGAGAGGTGGCAGCAATTATTGAAAGCAATCTTGGTTTACATAACCTGTGAAGGAAAGTATAACAGGGTGATGATATACCACTTTAAATTGATGAATCATTTTACAGGGAGAATCCCTTTAAGCCTACCTTTCTACCTCCACAATATCCTAACCAAGATGGCACACCAGGTAAAGGCCTAGCCCACCAAAATCGCAGGAAGGTTATCTCACCATGGCCTGATACAACTCATTGTCCAAGAATTGCTACAAAGGAGAAACATAACATGGACATATTTCTTATTCTGGAATGAGTTTGAAATAGGCTTACAGCTAGAAGATAAAGGAAAGTCCCCCTCAAAGAGGTCCACCACTCCCAGGAGTGGCAAAATGAAGAGGAGGGCCATCTCACTAGTGATAGTTGATCATCCATCTCCAACTTCTAAAACCAACCAAGCCAAAATAAATATGGACTTCAATGGAAGGGAAAAGGAGGCTCCAACACAAAGCAAAAAATATACTTAACCTGCCCTACTCAGACTTAGAAGAAGAAAAGGAACAGGAAGTTGACCTAACAGAATAGGTTGCAGCAGAACAAGAGGATTTTCCTCACCAACACCAAGGGAAGGTCAAGATGAACCAATGGCAGAGACTTCCTCACGCAATCCTAGGTCACAGAGATTCAACCAGTTGTTAGGGAAAATACATGAAATGGAGATCTTAGACAGAGAGATAAAAAGAAATAATGCAATATTAACCAAGAATAATGCTAAGTTGCATAATTCTCTTCTAGAAATGAGAGGGATGTATGTCCTACTGAAAAGAAGGAATCTGAGGCTAATGAAGGACAACACCAGAAATTACATAATGATCATAATGATGAGGTTGTAGAAGAAAAACTCAAACCCTATCCCTCAAGCTCATCATGCAGTAGAAACCCTAGCAGAGGCAGCAACAAGCTTGCAGGATCCTGAGGCAACTCATGATGTTGCTACTTTTTCAAACCCTATGTTGATTGAAGGAGTACTAGAAGAACATGAGTAAAGTGTAAAAGTTTGATTAAAGGCTAATAATTTTTTTGTAGAAAACAGAGCTTTCAGTGGCTTAGGCGAACACAGTAGTTATTCATTAGCCACTGAAAGCAGAGCTTTTAGCAGCTAACAAACCCAAGATTTTCTTTCCTTAAACACCGAAAGAACAAAAGGGTGCAAAAAGATATTTTGACACATAGAACTAGTTTTGGTGGATACAACTACCTCAGGGATGAATTATAAAGCTAAAAATTGATGAAAAGCACCAGTGGAGGGGGGCTGTTCTAGTTTTGAGGGTGCGATCAAGGAGAAATGGATCACAAACCCTACCTATTTTTTACCAATCGTGTCTTATCTATTAGATAACAGGTTATAGCTCTACTTCAATAATCACTATAGTTATCAAATATTTCAATGAGTAAACAAGTTTTAGAGTTAGATAGACTAGTACTTAAATTAGGGTTTTTTACCTAATTTTGCAAAAAACATTTATTTTTTCTATTTTTAGCAAATCAGATCCAACTTTTCAGGATCTGAATATTTTTGTAAAGGCTATAAGGCCTATGAATTATGTTGAAGCAATAATTTGACTTCAGGGACCTTTGGACCCTTATTGTTATCAAGCTTATCATGTTATTCATCATTTAATATAAGCTTTTTTGCTATTATATGTTCAACTTCCATATCTTTTCTGTTCTGTACTTGTGCTTGAATGTATGATTCAGTTTTATTCATTTTATGTAATATATGATAGCTGTCATCCTATCTGCATGTTGATGAGTTGAATTTCAAGTACTTTTCCTTGTTATGATTAGCCATTCATATGCGATTGCTTTATATATGAATCTAGCAGCATAGTAAGTTCTCCATTTATCCACCTTATTATCAAACCTCTGAACATTGGTAGTTAGAAGCCTTATCTACTTGATTGAGTTCTATGCATGTCTTGAGTGAATTAGGTCTTGTAGGTCATCTAACTTGATCCATTTAGAAAAACCATTAAAAACATTTAAGTTACCACGCATCCTTGAGTTGCAACCAAGAGGAGTTTCTTGGAGTGCTAACAGAGAGCCATTTTTATTTCTAGGACAATCTTTGGCAAAGTGTCCTCTTTCATCACATGTATAGAATTTGAATTTATGTAGATTATTGTTATATCTTCTAGGGTTATATTTCTAGTGGGAGTGCTTACCTTTGTGATAGTTTGTTATGCTTTTCTTGGATTGTACTATGAGAGCTTGATCTTCACTTCCCATATTTTATTCTTGGGCAATTATTCGAGCTTATTCTTGTGAGAATTCTTCCCACAGCCTACTAAACTTGACTAACTTTTTTCTTTCACAAATACCTTGAATGAAATAGTTTCATGCCCCAGGGAGACCATTTAAGGTGGTCATCACAATTTCTGCATTCTCTACTTCTTCAGCTATTGCTTCAAGTTGTTCTTTGATCTGGGAGACCTTTTTAAAGTATGACTGTATGGTCTCTGCATTTTGAATCTTTACATTCTTTAACTGGTTCCTCAAAATCATCTTCCAATTTATATTATTTCCTTCAAACAGCTTGGTCATGGAATCAAACATTGCTTTAGGTGTCTTTAGGGAGGACACCTGTGGTATGAGGTGATCTTTGATTGAATCAGTTATAGTCCTCTTAGCCATGACCAATTTCTTTTTGTGTAAGGTATTAGTTTCATCTCCCTTTGGAACTGGAACCTCTTCATTGATGTAAGAGTCTAACTCATTTTCTTCCAAGACCAAGGAGATCATATACTTCTAGGCTCAGAATTTATTAGCTCCCTCAAGTTTTTCATGATGTTTGGTGTGATGAGACATCTTGACTGAGAACCTCAAATGGAAATACAAAATATTTATATCTTACCAATTTGAGAAGCGAAAAAATGGATATGGAGATGATCTTCTGTAGTGTTGGTTTTCTGGTTCCAGGGAAAATTAGGGTTTGAATTTCCCTGAGTTCTACCCAACCAAAAACCTTGATTTTTGTCTCTAACCTCTTTCAGTAGGAGAGCAATCCTAACCCAGTCTCACCCAAAAATTCCTTTTTAGTGAAAAGCCCTAATTTCCTAATGCATTGGTAGGTCAAAAAATGAAAGTGCTTAGAATCAGATTCTACTTCAACAAAAAGATGCACCCTTCAGTGGAGGTTTATACTAGCATCCTTTTGCTGATGGATTGTGGAGAGAGACCCAAAAAGAAAGAATCCCTAGCTTCCACAGCTACATAGTGTCTTTTTCTCATGTTAGCTCTGATACCATGTTATATTTTTATCATTTAGACATATTATCTTAGGATGTTAACTGAGAGAATAACAAGCACAACAATCAATCATAAGAGACAATGGACACACAGATTTTCCTCAGGGAAACAATAAAGGAGAAAACCCCACAACTTCCTCAGAGATAGAAGAAGCACCAATGGCAGTAGTAAAACCCAAAGACAGTAAGATGATCTTCGACAACTGTTCTCTCTCTTATCCCAGCTCCTTCTCTCTCACTCATGCACTACAACTAACTGTGAGTGATTGTGTGATAAATAGAGATACTCACTCTCTATTTATACTAATTTTTGACTTGAAATTAACTCACCAAGGCCGACTTCTCTAGGAGAGTCCAATAACCCTAGTGCCTCACAACTGTGGGGACTTTAACCCTTGATCAATAAGGAGGGTTACCCTCTATGACTTTACATGACTTGTTTACATTACTGATTCTCTCGATAGGAACATCGAGGTATGACATGACTCAGTTACATTACTGATACTTCCCGATAGGAACATTGGGGTACAACACATAATATATACAAGTGAATACATTCTGAAGTTACAAATACATCAACATACACCAAAAAATTTACATCATTTCCTTACAACCTTTTTCATTTATAATGTTGTTATTTGTCTAACCAAAAATTTCCTAGTATCCCTTTGACTGTAATTCTTTCTTTTTTCATTTAAATAGGTAAATGTTTTTTTATAACAATTTAGAACTACTTGATGTCTTTCCAGCCAATCCATACCTATTAAAACATCATAAGACTTTAACAGTAATACAGTAAGATTTACTTGAGTTTTGAACTGACTCATAAACATTTCACAACTTTCAACATAATTAACTACCTTTCTTTTGGTGCCTGTAGCTAACTGAACCAACCAAGAATTTTCAAACTTTTTCAAATATAACTTGAATTTTTATGCTATGCTAAGTGACACATAGCTTAAACTAGCACTTAGGTCAATTAGAATAGAAACAGGCTATTTTTGTATCATACCTTGTACTTCTACCATGGAGGTTTTATGATTAGCCTATCGATTCTCCAAGGATGTATTAATTCTGGGAATTTCATTTGCTACGTACGTTACCCACTATTTATTCCTCATGAATGGTATGTACATTGTTGTAGTTTCTCCTTCTGTTCGGACAGTCCTTTACATAGTTAGGTCCCTGACATTCCAAACACTTTACAAGTTCTTTATGTTCGTTGTTTTTAACATGATTATTAGGCATGTCTCTTCCATTTCGTACTGTAATATTTTGTCGTGTTTTAATTTTAAAATCTATTCCTTGATAATTATTGTTGGAGAAAATCTGACAATTATTTTCAGAATTTTTATTAGACTTAAAACCTTTTCTTTTTTATCAAAGTTACTTGCTCTCTTATTCTCCCAGTTAGGTATTGTTTCTCTCTTTTTAGTGTGTTCGTAACAAAAGTTAGATTTTCTCATTGTCTCTTCAAGGGTCTTTGGATTTTCAAATTCAATTCTGTCCTTGAAGCTAGTAGGAAAACAACTTAGAAATCGTTGCAATTTAGGCTTTTTGTTAATTATATATGGTACATATCTTAGTAAACTTATAAATTTACTACTTAACTCTTTCACTGAAATTGAACCTAGTTTAAGTTCATAAAACTCTTTAGCTCTTTCTTCATAATACTGTTCATATAAGAATTTCCTTTTAAAGTGTTTTTTAAATACTCTCTAGATTAAATACTTTTCCTTAAGGTTTTTGACTCTTTTTATGTCCTTCCACCAGATGTAAACTTTTTCGATTAGGTTGTATATAGCAATATGGGCTTTTAGTCTATGGGAGTAGTTGTAAATCTGAAAGTACCTTTTCATCCTCGATAACCAAACCTCTCTTTCTTCACCCTTTTCCACTTCCCCATTAAACATGGAAGGTTTTATCTTTTTAAATTCTCTCGAGATCTCTTCATAAGGTATATACTTCCTCTTTCTAGGACTACAATCGCTTTCACTACTTTCACTAGTGTATTTATATTTTCCTCTATGCGGCCTTACTTTAACTCCTGAAGAAGATTTACTTTCACTATCTAAAAATTTCTTACCCTTGCGTTTGTCTGATACTATTCCAGAATTAGTTTCATAGTCCTTTCTTTTATCTTTACCTATATTGTGTATTTTGTCTAGTAAATTCTGATTTAGTTCTAAAATTCTTTCGTTATCCACTTTCATAGTTTATAGTTCATCTTTTAACTGTTTCAATGTTTGAAGTAACTCTGAGGGTTCATTATTTAATTCCAAATAAATGTTATTTGAATTATTGTGATGGGATCCATTTTCAGCAGATGCTTCAACTCATTCCATTTCTTACAAAATACAATTTATATTTCTATACAGAAATAGTTTCAGAACATGATTAATATATTTTGTTTCCATGTTTGTATGCGAGTGAGCCAATCAAACCTAATGTTTGGAAACTCGCTCCGATACCACATGTAACAATTCCAAATTTTCTTAAAAAAAATAGAGTCTTAACTGCAATTGTAAAAGAATAATGAAATCCATATCATGTTTTAAATTTGCACTTTAACAAAGCTCCGACAAACTTCCAAAAATGTTTAGTCTTAAATCCATTAATCCAAATAATCTTTAGTTTGTGTTTATAATTTTTTGTCCAATGCACATAAATGATATATTTTGACAACATTATTATGTGACTTATCATCATGCCAACACTACTTTCCTTGACGTCAAATTATGAAAGAATGCCATGTTTATTTTTTTGTCAATTACAATTGTTGTGATTGTTGGTTGTGTTTTCATTTGAATGCTATTTGTCCCTATTTAGATGCTGGGAAAGTGGGTTACGGGTCTTACTTAGCTCATATAGCTAAAGAAACCCTTATGTAACTTCTTGCAAGTAGTGATGACGAAGGGCTTACAACCTCCTAGCTATATCAAGGTCCTAAGCTAGGCTATACACAAATCCTAAGCAAAGGTTTAAGCAAAAGACAAAAAGGAAATCAAAGCTATCCTTACCATATGCTAATATAAGCATGCAATGCAAAGGTTATGGCATCGACAATATCAAAATGGTTTATAACTATAATGATTTGAAGTTTAGGTTCTTGAAATAAAAGTGGGAATGTACAGGCCATGTGATGGCTTAAATGTTCCAACTGAAAAGCATGCCAGTCGCATCAAGAAACCCTACGCATTTTAGTGTTCTTTGACTCTCGTTATCAATCTATTGTCGTGTCTTTGGTTAAGCATCTTGGTGAAACATAGAGGAAGAGAGCCAAGCTCCTGGCCTCATCCTTCAACCTCCAAGCTATTGGCCTCACCCTCTATCATGTAATATCGCAACAAACTTACTGTGAAAAAGTTGGCTCATGGCCTACAACCATTTCTTCCTCTCTGTAAAACTCAGTGGTTTATCAACCCTAAGTTGTTTTCTCTAATGGTGTGTTTTTCAACAAACGTGGCAATGAATCCCTTACTGCATGCATAGTTTATTACATTACAGGGTAAGTTTCTTCCTTTGGTTACCTTATCGTTTTCGCTATGATAAATATATTTGATGATTCAATGTTTGACCTCTGTGGGTTTCATGTGCAGGAGGTTCGACTATGGATTATTGTGCTGGATTTTTAATGGTTTTTGCATTTGATGGTGTTTTGGTCTTGGTAAGATCTATCCCCTTGTTTCCTTGTGGCTCTGTGGCTTGTGGAAACCATGGCTTGACCAACGTTCTCTTGGCTTGGACTATTTTTCATGTTTCCTTGTCGTTACAACAATGGTAACCTCCTTGGTTCTTCCTTGTGGCATTTTAATAGTGGTTTAAAAAGAAAAAGTATTCTTCGATAGTGATGTTGAAGGACTACAATGTATTTCACTTGCTATGGATAAAAGAAAAGGACATATTTCTTATTTTGAGGAGTGTTTGAACAGCTTGTTGAGCTGTCGGTCCAACACTTGTAAATGTTATCTTGATAAGAGAACTCCCATAAGGGTTTATTGTATGATTACACAATCAATTGTTTTTTTGAATACTGTCTCTAATTTTGACTCTATAGGTTTCGTTTTCCTAGTAAAAATCCTTCGAAGGCCGAAAGGCCACTTGTAAAATTTCCAGCACTCAGTTATTACAGTAGTTTGATAAATGTGAAGTTAGTGCCATGATGCCATTTATTATGTTTATAAATATATTAGATTTTGATTCTATTCTCAAACAGCGTTGCTCTATCAAGAAAACTAGCGAGATTATTTTACTTAGTGTCCTAATGCATTTGCATTGATAGTGGATGGATTGTTGATTTCAACCTCTCGTTCCAATAATTTAATGATTTAAAAGAACAATCTTTTCTCTTCTGTTTGATTTATCCGAATACCTTCGACATGATTCGATCTGATACTTTAGTTAATTATTACTTATTTTTAAAGCTTAGTTTACTGTAATTTGTAACTGGGGTTTTTTACTGTGATTTTAAATTTTGATTTATATATACGATGTATGTGATACAGATTGAGCCATAAGGTTTTAAAATATAAATATGTTGATTTGGTTTTTGTTTAAGTTCCTCGTGGATTTTTTTGTAAAACCCTAGTAATGATATAAGTATATGCCCTCTTTCCATCGAGGGTTATAGGTTTGAAGCCTTGATTGTTGAAATTAGAACTGATTAGGTTTTTTAGTATATATTTACATAAAGTATACTAATACAATAATGTGAAATAATACCTTCTTGATATTCATTCTTGTAGTGAAAAACTCTGAGTATAATTGTTTAACTTTTGTTTATTATTGTAATGTATATTTACATAGATAATCTTTTTAATAAAACTCTGTAGAGTCTGTAAGGTATTAAATGAGGTTATGTATGAGCTTAGAATTTAGTTCTTTAAACCCTAGTTTGGTTAACACTGATAAGAAATATGATGACATAATACTATCTAAGTAAATCTCGGGTATACCCAGTGATAAGAGGGGGATTCGATCTCTAGTTGAGAAATTAAATATTCTAATTAAATTAGATGTAAAGTAACCAGTACTAGATGAAAGAGAAATTCATTGTCTATATATCAATGATTATCATAACCTATGACTATAATGATGGATCTTAAATCCATTATAGTAATGTACATAAGAAAAATTGTTTATAATATCATAAGAAAGTAACTACAACTTTTCTTTTTCAGAGCAGATACAATATGGAACAATTACCATTAAAAATCTGTAAATGCTACACATACTTCATAAACAAAATACAGATATAGAATAAAATAATAGATAAATAACAAACAGTTTAGAACCTCGATAATTTGCAGAAGGGGGACAAATACCCAATGGAGACCATTCCACCCAACTGTCTCCTGAAGCATCCCATATAACTTTCTTAGGACCCCAGAGCCTATTTACTGAACCACTAGGATGAATATTGTTGTGTAACAACACACACACAAAATTATCTACAACTTAGAAATCAATAGCAGACTTAACTCAACAATTTCACTTTAGCTATCCCCTCATTGAATTCCTTGAGTGCTTGACTTTTTAGTTTGTAGCAATGACAAGGTTCATTTACTTGGGAATAGAATTTAGTGAGCCTCCTGCTCAATTCGATGGTATTTATAAGATTTACGAGGTCTTTGGGCTAGTTTTGAAATTATATGAGCCACCTGGCCAGTTCCTCCTCTGAGGGAACATGACCACATTTTTAGGGATTTTGCTTCCCGCAACAGCTAGAAAGTGAAATGCTAGTGCCACCACTTGTCATTTAGCCTTCCACAACTCCTCATTCCTCCCGGTGGGTCAGTGAACACTCTTTCAATAGTCTCCTTTGCATAGGTGTCTCTCAATTTAATTATTTAAATAAAATAAATATTCAATTACAGTCATCCTTGACCCATTTGGTCATAAAAACTTTACAATAATTTTAACATAATGTTTTCTAAAATCATTAAAAATATTTATTTTTCAGCTCTAGGTGGGTTACAGGCTGTCATACTTGTGGAAATGGAAGATCCCTCTGAAAATATAGTGTTTCCTCTGGCTTAGTTTAGATAGTCGTATCACTACGTGGGATTTCTTGGTTAAACGAGGTTGGAATGGACCTAATATATGTTGCTTATGTGGAAGAGCGAAGGAGTCTGTCAATCATATTTTCATCGACTGTCACTTTGGGTAGACTATTAGGAAGGATATAACTCTCACGTTGAATTTTGAGTGGAGTTGGGATGGGCCTAACTTGAATTCAAACCTGAGGTAGTGGATTAACAATGAACCTACTTTTCTCTATCTCCCTACATTTTTCTGTTGGTCTATATGGAAGATGAGGAACAAAGTTTTAATCTATGATATTATACCAAAATCATAGCATATGTGCTATACATTAAAGACCTTAATGTTTGACTATCTGGTTCCATGCTTAAGAGATAAGGTGAGGTGTATTGGTAAAATGTCGGTAGTAAAGTATCTGTTGGGTCCTTTTTATGGTGCTTTTGCTGGTGGCACTTGTGGTGTTGGTTCTATTTTGTACATTGGGAGGACACATTACTTTCAGTTTAAGTTGGGTTGTGGTAGAGGCAAAAATAATTGAGCTAAGTTGCTTGCTCTTTGGGGGGTTTCTCTTGCTGCTTGGATGATGGGATTGCCTTTCATTGATTTTTTTGGTGACTCACAGGTTATTGTCAACTAGGAAGCACCAAAAGCAAAGCTTCAAGTCATTAAGTTGGATCAATTGTGTACCAACGTTAGAGACACCTTGGAGTCTTTTTAGAATTTTGAGAATAGACATATCTATAGAGAACACAATTTGATGGTTAAGCTATCCAAAGAAGCACTCTTGGTTGATGAAGGGCTGCTTTTTTTTGAGGAATTATTGATGACCGGTTGATTGAAGCTGGCACTTACCAATTTTTCCAGTCATGGAATTCAGTTTTTGAGTCTTTCTTATGCAGTTGTTTATGAGGCAGTTTCTTACAGGTTTCCTTAGCTATTTTTGTGACTTTTGATTAGCCTATTAAACTCCATCTTTGGATTACTTTGGTTGATCAATCAGAAATGTTTTTGATTCTATGTCTTCTTTTGAGTAGTCAAGGATCTATTTTATGTAAATTTTAAATAACAAGAAACAATGCTTTTATGCTTGAAAAAAAAAAGATAATAAATTCTCTAAATTTTAATTCTAAAAATAAATACATCATTTTGTAACAGAGTCGTTTAAAATTCAACAATTTGGACGGGACGATGAGAATTTGTTAATATGTTTTTTTAGTACAATCGTATTTTAACTATGTTTTTAATGGTGATTTATATGGTAGAAATGGGTTCATCACCCTTAAAAACCCCTCCGCACCCAAAATTCCAAAACTTAATAACTATAGCCTGTATTTTGAAAAACTCCGACCTTGTTTTTTCGAGGAGTTTAGTAACTTATATAAAATTAAGCCACAAAAACCATTATAACATATAATATTTAAATTATAATTGATTTATTATTCAATTTAAAATTTATTAAGTTTTAATTAAAAGTATTTGATTTATAAAAAAATAAATAATGATATTTATCATATTTATTAATATTTGTTTTGATTTATTATATCTACAAAATCAATTAATTACTTTAATTTATTATATTTTTTAATTAAATAGCTTGTAAATAAAAAATATCAAATCATTTTATTAATTTATAAAATTAATCATTATATTCATTTATAGAACTTAGTTTTTTTAATTTATTTTTATTATAATAAAAAACATAATATATTTATTTGAAGAGTTTTTCATTTTCATAATATATCAATAATTAAAATTTTCAATCTTTACATTTAATATAAATATATAATTTTTCTCACAATTTTATCAAACTTCAATTAACTAAACTTTTCTCACTTTTATGGTGATGATGATGGTTAACGTCCATTGAGACCAAACTTTGGTCTATCAGACCTACAGAGATGAATTATATTCCTATGTTCAAAGAGCTTCATGAAAAGTGCCCCGAGCTCACTATAATTTTGACAAGTTAATAAGCTATGAAGCGACCGATATTGCAACAAAGATTATGAAACTGAGATCTAATGTGGGTGTACACAGGGCACTCTATAAGGAAGTGATTTTCATCTTCAATGTTCTTATTCTCACAGAGACGACAGATCATTTCCACCCATGGTGTTTTAGGAACTGTCCAATGACTTGTTTCACTATGGAGCTCATGGGAGGTCGTTCTTATCTTGGCTATATTATTTTTTTTCTTTGAACTTGTTAAAACAGAGAGATACTTTTGATCTTCTAGAGTATGGTTAATGACCTCCTTATAATATCTTAATTTTCTTTTAGCTTCTAAATCTTTCTCACACCACAATTTCTCTTCAAACTTAGAAGTAACAATATTTTTAATGTTATTAATATTTTTCAATGCAACGTTTTTGTTGATCTCCTAGTGGTTTAACCAAGACCTGGTATATTTATACTAATGTTGCTTGAGTCTTAGGTGATTTTTGATAGAATTATTAGGAAGTCTATGGTTTCCCATGTTATTGATTTTGTGTTTGTACAATAGGAGCCTAGTCATAGCTAGTCTCTCGATAGGGGAAAGACTGAATTCTATAAGGAGAATAGGATATGGTGTATTGCTTTTAATTTTTAGGTTACACGTTATAAAGTGCTTTTGAATTTGCTCAATCTTTGTCCAGGATTCCCAAGAGATGTTGCAGTCCCAAACCTCACAACCATACAAGATGACAAGAGTGACTAAAGTTTCAAAGAGGAGCTTCTTTTTATCCCACATCATAAGCTTTGCTACTTTACAATTATTTCAAAACCAAAATAAGCTTTCCTCCCTCCATTAAGGGCTGATGCACAATCATGGACTCCTTTAAAGACACTTTAGATGCCACATAATACTAGAATAAACGGAAAACTCTGACTTTAGGTGACAATTAGGGGTACTTCCCTAACTTATTTGAAGATGAAGTAAAAAGAGAAAAGATAGGAAATTGAATCATATTTCATAATATATAGCATTTATGCAGAGAAAATGTGTGTAAATGATTATAAAATTAGTTTCCGTGAAAGTGGGTTTTCAGTTTTTCAGCACATCTTAACATATATGTTTGTGCGGGTGCAACAATATATGAGGTAAATGATGTCCATTTGGGATAAAATATTGTAGACATATAAAGGACATATGGGCCTAGTGCAACACTATTTATTCATAGTTTTTCATGAATTAATTTTTTTATTATTAATTATTAAAGTCAGAAAAGCTTGAAATTAAGACCTTATGTATGGGTGCAACACTTTAGGGGAAAAAATTAATGAAATCCTTGATTTCTAAATATAATATCATAGAGCTTGATCTCGTCTAGTGCACCATATAGTTTTTTTGTGAAATAGTGATGGAAATCAAAAGTTATATAACAAACAATTGATGTATGTATTTTCAAAAACTGACGTGTGTCATTTAGAAAAATAATTATAAATAAATAAAACTTAGTTTTGAAGGAAAAAATTACATATTCAGAATCGTAAGATCGTACTCTACAATATCTTAGATTTTCATAAAAAAATATTATGTATGTCATATCAAAACATGCCATCTAAACTGAGCATATTGATAGATTTCTAAAAGACAAGCAATAGCCCTGGTTTATTTGTCCTAGCCAATAGGTTCGGTATTCCGAAGCTACTTCTGAACCTAATGCCAAACCTTAATCCTGCCAATTATTTTAATTTTAAAATAATGCATATGTGATATAACATATGTGTTATTGCTTATTCATATCACATATGCGATATAACGCATATGCGATATGAATAAGCAATAATGCATATGTGTTATAGCTTATTCATATCGCATACGCGCTATAATGCATATGCAATATGAATAAGCAATAACACATATGCGTTATAGCTTATTCATATCACATATGCAATATAACGCATATGCGATATGATAAAGCTATAACACATATGCATTTTGTCTTAACTAATTTGTTTTTTTCCTAACGCATCATTATTCATCACCCTCATCCTCATCATCATCACAACCCTCATCCTCATCATCCTCATAATCACCCTCATGCTCATCATCATCATCATATTCATCCTCCTCCTCCTCCTCCTCATCATCATCATTGTTCATCATCATCGTCATCACCATCACCCTCATCAGCTTCATCATCATCATCATCACCCTCGTCCTCATCAGCTTCATTGTCATCCTCATCCTCATCATCATCATCACCCTCATCCTCATCATCATCATCATCATCACCCTCATCCTCATTAGCATCATCATAGTCATCATCATGATCATCATCATCCTCATCATCCTCATCAACCTCCTCCTCATCATCACCCTCATCCTCATCAGCATCATCATGGTCATCATCATCATCATCATCATCATCATCATCATCGCCCTCATCCTCATCCTCCTCCTCCTCCTCATCATCCTCATCCTCATCCTCATCATCCTCATCATCACCTGTATCCTCATCAGCTTCATCATGGTCATCATCATCATCATCACCGTCATCATCCTCATCCTCATCCTCATCATCATCATCGTCAAACTCATCATCATCATCACCCTCATCCTCATCATCATCATCATCATGGTCATCATCATCATCATCATCATCATCACCCTCATCCTCATCACCATCATCATCATCCTCATTTTCATCATCATCATCATCATCATCACCCTCATCCTCATCACCATCATCATCATCCTCATTTTCATCATCATCATCATCATCATCACCCTCATCCTCATTAGCTTCATCATGGTCATCATCACCATCATCGTCGTCATCATCCTCATCCTCATCCTCATCATCATCATCGTCAACCTCATCATCATCATCATCACCCTCATCCTCCTCCTCCTCATCATCACCCTCATACTCATCATCATCATCATTGTCATCATCATCATCATCATCATCATCACCCTCATTTTCCTCCTCGTCATCATCATCATCATCCTCATCCTCATCCTCATCATCATCATCATCACCCTCATCCTCATCAGCTTCATCATGGTCATCATCATCATCGTCAACCTCATCATCATCACCCTCATCCTCATCATCATCATCATGGTCATCATCATCATCCTCATCATCATCATCATAATCATCATCACCCTCATCCTCCTCCTCCTCCTCCTCATCATCCTCATCCTCGTCATCATCACCCTCATCCTCATCAGCTTCATCATGGTCATCATCATCATCGTCAACCTCATCATCATCATCATCACCCTCATCCTCCTCATCAACATCATCGCCCTCATCCTCAGAATCATCATCAAGGTCATCATCATCATCATCATCATCATCACCCTCATCCTCATCACCATCATCATCATCCTCATCCTCATCCTCATCATCATCATCATCATCATCACCCTCATCCACATCAGCTTCGTCATGGTCATCCTCCTCCTCCTCCTCCTCCTCCTCATCATCACCCTCCTCCTCCTCCTCCTGATCATCACCCTCATCCTCATCATCATCATCATGGTCATCATCATCATCATCATCAGCAGCAGCATCAGCATCAACATCATCATGGTCATCATCATCATCATCATCACCCTCATCCTCATCCTCATCATCATAGTCATGATCCTCCTCATCATCACCCTCATCCTCATCATCATCATCATGGTCATCATCATTCTCATCACCATCATCATGCTCATCCTCATCCTCATCATCATATTCATCATCCTCCTCATCATCGCCATCATTGTTCATCATCATCTTCATCGTCACCCTCATCCTCATCATCATCATCACCCTCATCCTCATCATCATCAACCTTGATCCTCATCATCATCATTCATCACCCTCATCCTCACCATCATCATCATCTTCATCGACACCCTCATCATCATCATCATCACCATCCTCATCCTCATCCTCATCATTATCATCATCATCATAATCCTCATCCTCATCATCATCATCATCATCACCCTCATCCTCATCCTCATCCTCATCATCATCACCACCCTCATCCTCATCCTCATGATCATGGTCATCATCATCATCATCATCATCATCATCATCATCATCACCCTCATCCTCCTCCTCCTCATCATCACCCTCATCCTCATCATCATCATCATGGTCATCATCATCATCATCACCCTCATCCTCCTCCTCCTCATCATCACCCTCATCCTCATCATCATCATCATGGTCATCATCATCATCATCATCATCATCATCATCATCATCAGCATCATCATCACCCTCATCATCATCATCATCATCATCATCACCGTCATCCTCCTCCTCATCATCATCACCCTCATCCTCACTATCATCATCGTGGTCATCATCATCATCATCATCATCACCCTCATCCTCACTATCATCATCGTGGTCATCATCATCATCATCATCATCACCGTCATCACCCTCATCCTCATCATCATCACCATATTCATCATCCTCCTCCTCATCACCATCATTGTTCATCATCATCTTCATCGTCACCCTCATCCTCATCATCCTCATCACCCTCATCCTCATCATCATCAACCTCATCCTCACCATCATCATCCTCATCACCCTCATCATCATCATCATCAACCTCGATCCTCATCATCATCGTTCATCACCCTCATCCTCACCATCATCATCATCTTCATCGACACCATCATCCTCATCATCATCACCATCCTCATCCTCATCATCATCATCATCATAATCCTCATCCTCATCCTCATCATCATCATCATCACCGTCATCCTCATCCTCATCCTCATCATCATCATCATGGTCATCATCATCATCAACCTCATCATCATCATCACCCTCATCCTCATCGTCATCATCATAGTCATCATCCTCCTCATCATCACCATCATTATTCATCATCACTCTCATCCTCATCACCATCATCACACTCATCCTCATCATCATCATCATATTCATCCTCCTCCTCCTCATCACCATCATTGTTCATCATCATCTTCATCGTCACCCTCATCCTCATCATCCTCATCACCCTCATCCTCATCATCATCAACCTCGATCCTCATCACATCGTTCATCACCCTGATCCTCACCATCATCATCATCTTCATCAACACCCTCATCCTCATCATCATCATAATAATCCTCATCCTCATCATCATCATCATCATCACCCTCGTCCTCATCCTCATCATCATCATCATCACCCTCATCGTCATCATCTTCATCATGGTCATCATCATCATCAACCTCATCATCATCATCACCCTCATCCTCATCATCATCATCATAGTCATCATCCTCCTCATCATCACCATCATTGTTCATCATCATCTTAATTGTCACCCTCATCCTCATCCTCATCATCATATTCATCATCCTCCTCATCATCACCATCATTGTTCATCATCATCTTCATCGTCACCCTCATCCTCATCATCATCATCACCCTCATCCTCATCATCATCAACCTCGATCCTCATCATCATCGTTCATCACCCTCATCCTCACCATCATCATCATCTTCATCAACACCCTCATCCTCATCATCATCACCATCCTCATCCTCATCCTCCTCCTCCTCATCATCATAATCCTCATCCTCATTATCATCATCATCATCAACCTCATCCTCATCCTCATCATCATCATCATCACCCTCATCCTCATCCTCATCATCATCATCCTCATCCTCATCGTCTTCATCAACACCCTCATCCTCAACATCATCAGCATCCTCATCCTTATCATCATCATCATCGTAATCCTCATCCTCCTCCTCATCATCATCATCACCCTCATCCTCATCCTCATCATCATCATGGTCATCATCATCATCATCATTATCATCATCATCACCCTCATCCTCATCATCCTCCTCATCATCACCATCATTGATCACAATCATCTTCATCATCACCATCATCCTCATCATCATCACCATCCTCGTCATCATCATCATCATCATCATCACCATCATTGTTCATCATCGTCTTCATCGTCACCCTCATCCTCATCACCATCATCACCCTCATCCTCATCCTCATCATCATATTCATCATCCTCCTCATTATCACCATCATTGTTCATCATCATCTTCATCGTCACCCTCATCCTCATCCTCATCATCACCCTCATCCTCATCATCATCAACCTCGATCCTCATCATCATCGTTCATCACCCTCATCCTCGGCATCATCATCATCGTTCATCACCCTCATCCACGGCATCATCATCATCTTCATTGACACCCTCATCCTCATCATCATCACCATCCTCATCCTGATCATCATCATCATCATAATCCTCATCCTCATCCTCATCATTATCATCACCCTCATCCTCATCCTCATCATCATCATCATCACCCTCATCCTCATCATCATCATCCTCATCATCATCCTCATCCTCATCCTCATCATCCTCATCCTCATCCTCATCGTCTTCATCGACACCCTCATCCTCAACATCATCATCATCATCATCATCATCATCATCATCATAATCCTCATCCTCATCCTCATCATCATCATCACCCTCATCCTCATCCTCATCATCATCATCATCATCATCATCATCATCACCCTCATCCTCATCATCATCATCATAGTCATCATCCTCTTCATCATCACCATCATTGTTCACCATCATCTTCATCGTCACCATCATCCTCATCATCATCACCATCCTCGTCATCATCATCATCAACATCATCCCTCATCCTCACCATCACCATCACCCTCATCCTCATTATCATCATCATGGTCATCATCATCATGGTCATCATCATCATCATCCTCATCCTCATCATCATTATCATCCTCATCCTCCTCATCCTCATCATCATTGTTCATCAGCCCCATCCTCACCATCATCGACACCCTCATCCTCATCATCATCGACACCCTCACCCCCATCCTCATCGACACCCTCACCCTCATACTCATCATCATCATGCTCATTGACACCCTCAATGTTCATCACCCTCATCCTCATCATATAGATAAATGTAAATTGCATATATTCATTGAGCACTAAATCGCATATGTGTTATGGAAAACATGTAAAAACCTACCCATTCATTAAAAAATGGAATTCAATATCGCATATGCGATATATCGGAGGTGCGTTATATCGCATATGCAATATGTGTTTTATAGAAAATGTAGGGTGGTGTCGTGTTGGCCAGCTTTATTGTATCAAAAGACATAATTCGTCTGAACCCGCGTACAGAGAACTGTTCGACATGCAATTTTTTATCATTACTTACATAATTCCATAGTTTTGTACAGGTTTGGGTGGATTTCAATGGGGAATGTATGTAATAAAGGACGAAAGTCAGCAAGGAAGGTGCTTACACCGAAAGAAGTAGAAAATAAAAAACAAAAAAAAGGGAAGATTCAAGAAATCGTCGGCATTCATTACATGAGCAAATAGTTCCCATTCCCCCTCAACAAATACCTGACGTAGAGGCTATGGAAGATAATGCAACATTAAAGGAAGCTGGTTATACGGAAGTTGATATTATTGAACCATTAGTAAACGGACAATCTTGTGAAGAGTTCAATAATTATGTTACTCCCGATGTAAATGTGACTCAACAACAACCATGTTCGGTGGTTCAATCTCCTAATCGAAGTTGTGAGTCGGTAGTGGATGTAAAAGTCACTCTAGCATTTCAAACAGCAAGAAATTTTGCATCAAAATGAAAGAGAACTCCTAAACGAATACAAGTGGATGAGAGCGGATTGACTTCCATGGAAGGTAAGGTGGCTAAACGCACTATCCTTTGTCATTCTTCTCAAATAATGAAACAATATTTTGATAACAAATCCGAAGCCGGTAAATGCCAATTGTTTTCAACTTTGCGTAAAACAAGAAATATGGAAACTGTTAGAAGAAATTTAGGCATAACAACAATGAAGAATATTGAATCAAGTAATCCCATTGTTAAATCTCTTGCTGCTGCATTCACATCGATTGGTAAAAAACTTGTTCACAAGATTGTAATCTGGCTCGTTGTGTATTGGCTGAATCAATTGTATGTAGATCCACAAGACAACATCGTTTACTTAAATGCACATCACAAATTGTTCCTTTACATCCAAAGACACTTAAAAAATATTCAGTAAGAAGAGACAACCTTGATGTAGAGGGACAAATGGAAACATTATGGGAATTTAGTGGTAGGTTGCCCCACAAAGACATGAAGTTAGTCGAAGCAGTGAAGGGCCTAGTGCAAACGTTTTGGCATGATAACACTAGGCCTTCTTCTAACATGAAGGATGTGTTAAAACATTGTAGGGGTTCTAGAAACACTGAACCTCATGTTAAACATTATCTTGACATGACACAAACTCAACTGTTCGAGATGTTTAAAGTTGCCAATGTAGAGCTAAGGCTCGGGAAAAGATCTTTTGAAAAATGCAAGTCTTGGTATGTTAGAATCAATACCATTTGGAACACTTGTTGTTGTAGATAGTTTGACCTATATTACCATACATTTGCACATATACATTGTTTTTTGCATCCTAACCATGTGCAGTAATGCTCAAGTATAGTACCGCCAATTTCTTGCAGAGATTTCATCCATAGCATCATATGTCCGAGGCAAGATGGGTAGACACATTACTTAAAACAATGTGTAGACGGTTCTTGCAACAATTGTTGTGGGCTATGGTCTGATTGCATCCATGAAAGTAAAGATCAAGCATTCGGGAATGCAATTGTCAAGAAGTAGAACTATCAGTATGAGACATATCAGCTAAATGATGGGAAAGAAAGCAGGAAGATTAAATTGGTGACTTCACAGGTAAGTTATTGAATATTGACAAATTAAAATTCATGTACACATTTTTTTATGTGGTTTATTGACATATTAATATTCATGTACCAGGTGCAAGTATGTGATTTTATTCCAGAGTTTCGTGGAAAGATCCAACAGTATATTCAACATGTCGATATGGCACAGTGGCAAGATGAGCAATTCAGAATATGCTGGGACACCTTCCCTCTTGGAACAATACTATCAGTGGTTGACTTTGCGAAAAATTACACCCTACAACCACAAAATGAAATTCAAAGTCAATACTATCACTCAGAGCAGGTAAGCATGATGGTGCATATCATGTATGGACATGGGAAAGATAGCAATGAAGAGAAACGTGTGATACTGAAAGAAAGTCACTTCTACATAAGTGACGACCAGACCCATGACATCCATCACGTGCAACATTGCTTTAAATTATTCTATGATCACGTGATAGCTGTGGATATACCATTTTATTTTCATTTCATTTGGCCAGATGGTTGTGCTGGACAGTTCAAGAATGCATGTGTATTTGAATGGTTGTGTTTGTTGCACATAAAATACAAGGTGCCACATGTATGGAACTACTTTGAAACCGGTCATGGAAAAGGAGAGCACGATGGTGCTGGTGCATGCATTAAAACTGCCCTTCGAAGGGAAGAGATGAAGTTTACAGGTGCTTTCCTTCGAGACGCTGCATCTATAGTCCAATGGTGTGCATCTATCATGGGATAACAAGCAACAAGGAAACACTTAGTGTGAATAATATTCTGGGAGGTGAGAAATGTGGATCAATCACAAAAACCTCGAGTGAACACAGTGCATGGAACTCGACAGTTTCATTCAATTAGAAGCTCAGACAACTCGACCCTACAAATTTGGACAAGATTGAAGGCTTGCTTTTGCAGTTCCTGTAGCATCAATGAATGGGGTGATTGTGAACATATAGATACCGTTGATACATGGGATCGAGTGACACTTGGCACCAATTTCAACGGGGTTAATGAAATAGACCATTTGGAAGATGATCAGACACATATTTCTACAGACTATGATCACATATCGGATCTCATACAAGCAAGTACATGAGTAGTACCTAAATAAGAAAATGGATTTATGTATTGTTTACTCGACCGATGTAGAATTTAATTTATGTAGAAATTATAAATGCAAGACCTTATTTTCAAAATGTATTGTTAACTCGACCTATTTCCTTTCACAGGTCAGATATATGCAGTGGTTGCCCCAAAAAATAATGAATGGGGTTCTGACTATTAGTTGGCACGTTGCTTAGAGGGGAAACAAACCCTTCTAGAACCTGTTACAGATGATGAAAATATTGAATTCCCAACCGGCTCGATGGTTATAAAGGGGGAGTACTTGACACTTGCAGCACAACAAAAAAGGAAGGGTGGGTATGTATATTAGGATTATAGACCAGGAGCTATTGTATACCACTTCACCAACCTATTAGTTGGTATAAACATCAAGCTGCGCACACTTGCTCAGAAAAATAGGTCACATGTACGATACTTGCTACCTCATATAGAGCATGAAATATTGATGGACACCATCAGCACCAGAGATGATCCAGATGGCCTACTTGTATGAGTGCATTGTCAGGTGTGTTATTTAACCTTAAAAGTGAATTCTGAAGCACAATTTCCATTATTTAGCCTTACTGTATTCCCAATGTAATAAACCCGTGATTGACAGATACCATTCACAGACATAATATTATTCATATGA
>LPNX010356805.1:0-16629 GCA_001517045.1 Pseudotsuga menziesii | reverse complement strand
TTTGCAAGTTAAGAGAGGGAACTAGAAACACATGATCACCAATACTTGCATGCACCAACTAGGCTTTCATGAACACCAATTTGCATGCTCCAACTCGGGTTTACAAGGTATGAGATGGAACTAGGGTTTGGTGAGCAATTTGCAAGTTAAGAGAGGGAACTAGAAACACATGATCACCAATACTTGCATGCACCAACTAGGCTTCCATGAACATGAATTTTCATGCTCCAACTAGGGTTACCAAGGTATGAGATGGAACTAGGGTTTGGTGAGAAATTTGTAAGTTAAGAGAGGGAACTAGAAACACATGATCACAAATACTTGCATGCACCAACTAGGCTTTCATGAACAAAAATTTGCATGCTCCAACTAGGGTTACCAAGGTATGAGATGGAACTAGGATTTAGTGAGCAATCATGGAAGTTAGGAGAGGGAACTAGAAACACATGATCACCAACACTTGCATGCACCAACTAGGCATTCATGAACACCAATTTGCATGCTCCAACTAGGGTTGACTTGAGGTATGAGATGGAACTAGGGTTTAGTGAGCAATTTGCAAGTTAGGAGAGGAAACTAGAAACACATGATCACCAATACTTGCATGCACCAACTAGGCTTTCATGAACACTAATTTGCATGCTCCAACTCGGGTTGACAAGGTATGAGATGGAACTAGGGTTTGGTGAGCAATTTGCAAGCTAAGAGGGGGAACGAGAAACACATGATCACCAAAACTTGCATGCACCAACTAGGCTTTCATGAACACCAATTTGCATGCTCCAACTAGGGTTACCAAGGTATGAGATGGAACTAGGGTTTGGTGAGAAATTTGCAAGTTAAGAGAGGGAACTAGAAACACATGATCACAAATACTTGCATGCACCAACTAGGCTTTCATGAACAACAATTTGCATGCTCCAACTAGGGTTACCAAGGTATGAGATGGAACTAGGGTTTAGTGAGAAATCATGGAAGTTAGGAGAGGGAAATAGCAACACATGATCACCGATACTTGCATGCACCAACTAGGGTTGAGAAGGTATGAGATGGGACTAGGGTTTTGTGAGCAATTTGCAAATTAGGAGAGGGAACTAGGGTTTACTTCAACCAATTTAGGGTTTGTAGGTTACATGATGTATGTTAGTATGGCAAGATGAACTAGTATCATAGGGTATTGTAGGGTATGACATGGTATATATTACACATGCATGCATGACTTAGTGTTAAATGGTACATATTGTTAGTATGTTATGTTATGGTGCATGTTATTGTATGTTAGTATGGTATGATGTTAGTGTCGTAGGGTAATGTAGGGTATGTTATTGTGTGTTAGTATGGTATGATGTTAGTATCATGGGGTATTGTAGGGTATGATATGGTATATTACACATGTGCATGCATGACTTAGTGTTATGATGTTAGTGTATGGTATATTACAGTGGTATGGTATGTTAGTATGGTATGATGTTAAAGTACATGTTATGTTATGGTATGATGTTAAAGTACATGTTATGTTATGGTATGTTATTGTATGTTAGTATGGTATGATGTTAGTGTCATAGGGTATTGTAGGGTATGTTATTGTATGTTATAATTGTATGATTTTAGTATCAATATTGTCTTTTTCTCGTTGCCTTAGCACAATGCAGAGCTGAATTTTTAGGTATCCTTGTGAATTGGGTTCAATTTCCTTTAGGTGAAAGTATCTTTGTGTCTCAAACCATCATTCATTCTTGTTGAAATTTTGGTTTGGAATTTGGTGAGAAATCATATAGTGTTGGTGAGTTTAGTCCCTATGTTTTTTTCCTTACCCTTCGAAACAAATTTGGATTGGAAGCATCATCAAAGCTTTGCTCTGCAATGTGGTCGTTGGTTTCAGAATCTGATAAATGCTTTTAGTTTGATATTGCATGAGAACTTGAATTCGTTAGGAAATCACTTTGGGCTCTATTCCCTCATGGTTTAGTTATTCTTTAGAGTCGTTGGTAGTGAACATTTTCTGCACATTTCATAATGCCTCTATCATGGAAATTCTAGTACAATAGAAGCATCAAATCCAAATATTGGAGGAAAAATGTTGAAATATTAAAAAATATGATTGCAACCTTATTAAATGCATACATGTATAACATCCAACCCAAGAATATTATGGAGAATTTAAGAAAAAGACATAATCCATAAAATGTAGGACAATATGGAGATATATAAATAGGAAAATCAAGCCACCATACTTAGTCATGATGATCCTTTCAACGAAAATGTTTTTCCATAAAAGCTTCTTATGTTATGTTATGCAAATCTAGATTGATATTAAGGGTATCGTAGGGTATGATATGGTATATATTACACATCCATGCATGGCATAGTTTTATGATTGTTAGTGTATGTAATTTACTTAGTGTATGGTATGGTTATGATGTTAAAAAATTGAGGATAGCCATAATGTTAAAAAGTTGATGAGTCGTAAATTCTTCCTTTAAGTATTGGAAATTCATTTAAGTTAGCACACATGCACGAACCACACATATCATGTTCCAAGATCAAGTCGACCATATATGTATAAATTTGAACCTTGCTTTATATTATATATGTATAGCAATAATGTTACAAAAATTGCCATGCCACATGGCCATAATACAAAATAGTGGATCAAAAAGTACATATGTGTGTACATATGAACAAAAAGTTACATCTATGTATACCCCCTATACATTTATTCTAGTTATCCCCCCTTTTCCTGCTACTGCCAAAGTCTTCAGAGAAGTGTAGCTTTCTTTTCCGACTGCTCACTGGTGATCCACATCGCTAAACAAGAGGGATAGGTCGCATCAGTGGAGACTGCAGAAAAACCAAATTTTGTAAGTTAATTTACAAACCTTTAAAAATTCTATGTACATTTGTTCAAATTCCAAAACCAAAATAACATTTCTACTTACTGTACGTGAGTAAGTAATCACAGGTCCTGGTGTCTCACTAACAGTGACCCTGATTGGGTGCTCTTCTTGCACCACTTGCTCACTATCAGGCTACATATATATATGCCAATGTCAACAAATATACATGTACCTTGGGGGGGAAGAGGGTCACCAATTTGGGTCTCTTCAAGTACCAAATTAGAGAAAGATATACACAAACGTACAAAGAAAGTGATCTACATAAACATACCTGCTGACTCATCAAAGGTGGGTCACTGATTTGGTGCTCTTCACACACAGGTGCCTCACTAGGGGTTTGCATATAAAGTAACATATATGTCAATTTCATATAAAATAGTGAATCAGAGACATATATACTACCTAGAAGGAAAATGCTGTTACCAAAGAAAGCGAAACATACATACTTGGCTGGGGGGAAGAGGTGGGTTGACAAAAACCTTGCTTTGGTGCTCTTCAAGCACCACTATCATAATAGGTTCCTGCATAAAGTAACATATGTCAAAGCGATACAAGTAAAATGATTTTTCCAAAGAAAGCGAAACATAATTAAAAGCATATAATTAAAAACATATTTCAAATAATACCTGTGTATGGGAATCTACCTCTGCATGAGAGGGAATAGGCTGCGATACAATATACTCATCCTAGACAACCTGCATAAAACATGTTGTATCAAAATTAGGATACATATTGAATGTTACAATCTATACTATAAATATGTAAATAAAGTTGACAAATTAACAAGTACAGTTCTTACCCCTATTGGTGAAGAACCAAACCCATAAGCAATATTGACAGCCACATCAATGTTCGCAATGTTGATCGGTGAACTATGTGACTATGATGTGCCATGGGACACCAGTTGTATATTTGTTCACATAATTTGTTAGATAATTAAATAGAAATAAATTGTGAAACAATTGAAATTTTTGACATGAAACAAAATATAATATGAAAATAATGAGTTTTACTTACAAAGCGAAGTAATCCATTGCCTCAAAAGTCAGAAGCAGGGCCATAACATATGCCTCCACACGATGTGCAAGGGTGTGGAGTAACATGACACTCTGAAGACTCTGCATCTCATGTGTGATCTCTAGATGGGCCCGCCTTAGAAGTGCCAGCCCCTTGGTCTACATTTCCTTGGACAACAGTCCCATGTCGAAGCAATGTATTTGCCATGTCAAATAATGCCTCCTGTGTATTCTCAATCACAGAACCTACAGGAGGATATAGCCGAGGGGATTTTGGTGTGTGTGGTGGGCATGACACACGGTTAGGATTTGTCCTGGCACCTTCCCTATCTTGGGGCATCCCATGACCAACACCCTAGTTTCCTAAGAGATTGAAGTAGTTAACATGTTTCCCTAGGATGAATTCTGCATACAAATTCCTAAGGAAATAATATGGGATGTCCCTTTTCCCATGGGGGTCTTCATCGAAGACCATATACCAATGATCCATCCAATTGGCCTTTATATTTGGTTCAATGCACCAATCTATGGAAATGTGTGGTCGATTGGTGGGTGGAACCAATCCAGTGCTAGGGTCCCGAAATAATGAAAATAACTGTTCTTTTGTAATTTTAAGGGCTTTGATGTCTTTATAACTCAATCCATTGGAGTAGTATTGCCTCCTGGATTATCTGTACGAGGTAATGTTGTACATATCTCCTTGGGATTCGGTAATTGTGTCTGTTATTATGTCCAATGCATCGACTAAAGACTCTCTCAAATGATCCCCCCTCTAATAGATGAGCTAAGGCACCTCAATGACGCCAAACGCGCAATAATATATGAGTTTTGATCTTGTTCCCCCTCTAGGCTTGGGTTTGGGTTTGGTTGTTGTGGGTTATTAGAGGGTGGGTTTTCCACATTGTGTTCTTCATTTGTGTTGTCTGTTAAGATTTAAACAAAAAACTACAAGTTATTTTACTTTTAATCATTCTTTGATTGAACATTCAATTTTTTTTAAAATTTGTTTAAAATAATTATCAAAACAATGAAATTACGGAAAAAAATTAAAGAATTGAAGACTTAGTGAAAATGATAAGATCATTTACCTGCCATTGGAGCCAATCCATCTCGAACTCGACCTTGAAATCGACCTTGAAAAGCTAAAATGCAAATCGCTTATGTGTTATTTCGCCCTTGCTATTTTTCGTTGTCCCTATCCTATGCAAATGATATTTGAGGGGCCTGCGGCCTCTGTTTTATTTTTTTTACTTTTCAATATTGCATATGCGATATATCGCACTTGCAATATATATTGCATATGTGATATTGTAAATGTGAAATAACGACTTCAAAGGTAGGGGAAGTGTTGAAGAAAAAATATCAAGTTTTTCATGGTTAATAGTAGTTCCATAGGAAGCTAAGAATTATCTCCATATCTTCAATTTCACAAATATAAGGAGTTGGCTCTTCATGGATCTTGAGGACTTAGAGTTTCTTTTCATTAATTGATACCAAATTCTTTTTTCTAATCCCTCATCCATTAGGCTGAAAAGGAAGGATGAGAGAAGGTCTCGTTGATTATTTCCTCTATAAGGAGAAAGGTACAAGAGGGAGATCCATTCACCATGATTGAAAAAAAGTTTCATGAGGTCAGGGAGAAAATATAGTTTGTCTAATTCATAGAGAATCTAAAGAAAATAAGAATTTGTCTAATATATTGCTAGTATAATCTATCAAAAGCCTTTTACATGTTGAGTTTAAGAAGAATACTTGGTTTTTTTGTTGTCTTGAGGGAGTGGATGAATTCATGTTTCATCATGATTCCATCCAATATATTTTGACCATCTACATATCCCATTTGTTCAATTGAATTTAGCTGAGTCATGGGAGGGTTAAGTCTATTGGAAATAACTTTTTGATGATATTGTAAATGAAATTGCAAAGAAATATTGGTCATAAATTAGCGGGAGTGTTGGCATGATCCTCTTTGGGAAATAAATATAAGAAATGTTGGATTAAAGGTGGATAGGACCCCTACTAATCTCTTAAGTTCTTATACCACTTCTTGAACTTCATTCTTGAGTATCTTCTAACAGTGATGAAAAAAATATGTGGTGAACAAGTCATGGATATTTTCCTATAGGCATTTACATGACCTCTTGCTCCACCTCATCCATTGTTATTTTCCTTATTATTTAGTCATTATGCTCCTCACTAACCAAATTGGTTATGTGATAAGTAATCTAAATAATGTGTTTCATGTTCTCTCCTTCTAGATTGGTGATCAAGGTGGATTAGAAATTACTTCTAGCTCATGTTCAATGTATTTCCATTTAGTGAGGTTATTTTCTTGAATTATTTGGAAGGAGCCTATTTTATCGTGTTTATGATGTTGTATAATATAGTTGTGAAAGAATCTATAGTTTTTGGCGCCTTTTTTAGCAACCTAACTCTATATTTCGACCTCCACAAGGTGTCTTCTTTCCATTCTCTAATTCCTAATTGGGTCCTTAGATCCATTTATTCCTTCTTAATTTGTCCTGAACTTCCCTCCATGATCATATATTGTTAAAGCCAATCCATTTTGTCATCTATCTCTCTTTTAGATACAAATATGTTCCCAAATATTTCTTGGTTATATATTTTCAGCCTATTTTGAGATTTTTTAGTCTTTGTTAAAAATAATACTTAAGACCCCCCTCGTTATGTACAGTTATGTATGCTTCTTGCCACCATTTAAATATATTGATTTTGCTTCCTATATGATCAAGAAAAAAAATTCTCAAATAGAAATGGTCTATTTTTAGTCATCTATCCCAAGTCAATCTTGAAGTTAGCTAGACAATGATTAAAGCCTACACATGGTGAATAGAGGCTTCCATAGTCAAGCCATGGATCATTGATATTTCAAATATTAGGAACCTTTCCAAATAAGAAGAAACCTAGTGATTTCCAGGTTGTTTGTTATTTCATGTGTGAACTCCATTAACTTTATCAATGTAGTTTACTAGTTTTAAAACTTGAACCATGTCTTCCACATCCATTGTGATCATTTGACAATCCTTCCAACAATAATTTTCTATCCTATATAATGATATATCGCATATGCATTTTCTAAATGTTAAATATCGCATATGCGATATATCGCACATGTGATACGTTTTCACGAACCTTAGCCTTGTGTTTGGCTCAGGGTATTCTGAACGTACCATCAATAACATATATGCATTTTTGATTTGCACTTCGGAAGTGCGTTTCTGATTTCTTAAGTGGCACCAAAAAATGGAACCAACTTCGTGAGAGCGCCCTTAATCCTTTTCTTAATGCTATAGTTCTAGTTGAGCTTGTGATCTGAATATCAATTCCTAGGTAGTTGTAAGAAGACACTTCCTCCAAGTTGTTATTGTCATACACAAAATTAGCACTAGTATCCTTGGATTTGATAATCATAACTTTTGTTTTGTTAGTGTTGATAGTCATACCCACGTTAGAGCATAAATTTTTAAGAAGTCATAGTTGCTTATCAAGATCAGATTGACCCTTAGCCAGAAGAACAATATCGTCAGCATAAAGAAGAAGGATGATGACTAATCCAGCCAAGAACGTGCAAGCACAACCCGCTTCTTCTAAACAACCCTCCAGCTCATTGATGTAAATGCCAAATAGGGTAGGGGAGAGGGGGCAACCTTGTTTAACTACGATATTACACTTAATATCTCTCGACCACCCCTCATTGCTTTTAAACTGGCAATTACATTCTCGTATAACCTTATTGCAACAACTCTCAACTCGAAATGAACCTTTAGCTCTTCTAATCTATTCCATAGGTTATTTCTAGGTACTGTATCGAAAGCCTTTCTAAAGTCCACAAAGCAACAAAAGAGATTGGATTTATCATTACGACATTCTTCCACAATGATCCTAAGGGTAACGAGGTGGTCCGTTGTTGAGTGGTGTCTTCTAAAACCCACTTGGCCTTTAGCCCACTTACCCTCAATTTCAAGCCATATGCTTATCTTCTTTTCCAAAATAATACCATATAATTTGGATAATACCATATACCATATACCATATTTTCTATACATTTAATATAAAAATAAGGTTTTTCTTAATTTTATCAAATTCCAATTTGAAATTTAAAACATATTTTTCCTTAATTTTATCAAAATGTAATATGAAAATCACTTTCTTACACTAATGCTTTTCAAAATATTTTAAAAATTTCAAAAATTAAAATTTTATGACCATTGCATTATGTTCTTAAAAAATAATATGATTGGATTAAATTATATCCTTAAAAATTAATATAGATGAATTAAATTGTTGTAATATTATTATAAGAATATTTATTATTCATCATAAAAATATTTATGATTAAATTTTATTAAATTAATATTTTTATATTAAATATTATTTAATTAATTAATTTTATAATTTATATTGAATTATAAATTATAATTTTATAATAGAATGACAAAATAAATCTTATTTCAATCTTAACCTTTAACCTTTAACCATTCATTTTCTCTACAGCTTGCAAATTCAATAATATCAACATTGTAAAATAATAAAAACCTTAACTAAACATTAAAACGACTGCATACATATATGTAATTCAAATGAAAACGGAGAGGAAATTTATTAATAAAAATTGCAGCACTATAAATGTATTGAAAATGGTCATTACTATTAATAATAATAATAAAATAAAGTTTAAACACTAACAGTCAGAGGTATTTCAAAATTTCAAAATCTTATTGATACAGGGTAATTTTAGCTTACTGTTACGGTTATGTGACAACCTGTAAGAAACAGATTTAAAATATCAGTAAACAGATTTCAAATCTTTTATACGGAGTACGGTTATGTGACAGCCTGTAAGTGGATTTAAAATATTAATAAGCGGATTTCAAATTTGGCACTAAAGAAAGTCTTCTTATTTATATGTGAAAATGGAAATAGAAGCCGCATTTGAACAGCTCTGGTGACTGGGGAGCCCCCGAGCTTTCGAACCGCTCTGAACAGAGCCCAGCATTCGAACTGCAACAGAGCGGCCGAGGAGAGATTGAAATTGGAGAGCCGAGACGGGCCGAGCAATAGAGCATTCGAACTGCAACAGAGCCGCTGAGGAGCGAATGAAATTGCAGTGCCGAGCCGTCGAGTCGCGGAGCCGAAGAGAGCCGTCGAGCCGCGGAGACGAAGAGAGCCAAGGAGAATAAAAGTGGAGAGCCGAACCGAGCATTCCAACTGCAAACAGAGCCGCTGAGGAGCGAATGAAATTGCAGTGCAGAGCCGTCCAGTCGCGGAGCCGAAGAGAGCCGTCGAGCCGAAGAGAGCCGAGGAGAATAAAAGTGGAGAGCCGAGCCTAAGAGATTAAAGAAGATCTCCGAATTTGGAAAAAGTGATCTGAAAAAGGAGCCGCTAAGCATCCGAACCACTCTGGCCGATTTGGGAGCAGAGCTGAATTTGGGAAGAAGAATTTGGTAACTCTGGCCGATTTGGGAAGAAGAATTGGGAACTCTGGCCAGAGCCGAGTCCAGCTGAGCCTATTTGGAAGTGGGGTTATTTGAATGTTTGTTTAACTGTATTTAAAAAAAATTCTGAAGCATGGCCATGCTTTTATTTTATATTTTTTAATCTATTTTTCATATTGTTTATTATTTTTATTTTCTATTTGTTTTTTATTTTAATTATTCTGTTTTTTTGTCTTTTCTTTTTATTTTA
This sequence comes from Pseudotsuga menziesii, assembly GCA_001517045.1. NCBI lineage: Eukaryota > Viridiplantae > Streptophyta > Pinopsida > Pinales > Pinaceae > Pseudotsuga > Pseudotsuga menziesii. Next base: position 7,010 of record LPNX010356805.1, on the reverse strand, counting down.
ATTATTCTGTTTCTATTTGAGGTATGTTTTATTTGTTTCAATCTGTTTCTTGGGGTCTGGCTTTGGTTTGTTGTGGTGGAGAGAGTACAATATCATGAAAGATTTTACATTCAACTTTGCTCCTGAGGTATGTATTGTGTTTAAACTTGTGATAGTATCAAAGTAAGGTTAGGAATTAATTTTTATAATATATTTTCATGTTAGTTTTTGTTATTTTGATTTATTAACATTTTAACAATATATGCTGTCAAATTTTTATATGTGGTGGAATTTCAGGATCTGAAGACTATTTTATATATGGCTGAATTTTATATGCTATTGAATTTCAGATTAACAGGTTAGTTTGAACTCTGTTGGTATAGTTATAATTCAGAATATAATTGGTTGGTGTGGTTATAATTAAGTTTCTTGGATTATAATTAAGATAAATTCAAGTTTCTTGGATTAGATTTGATTTTACATTTTATATTTAGAATATTAAGATTTATATTTTAATTAGATATTATTATTATTATTATTATTATTCTTTATAACTAGATAGTATAAATTTTTCTAATTTTCTTTTATAAAATAGAAGTTATAGTAATTTATTTATTTTATTGTTTTAGGTAATAAATAAATAAAAAGCCCATATAGGTTTATAGGGTTAGTGAAGAGTCAGAGATATTAGATTTTTACAAATGAATGTAATAATGTGTAGTTTCATGTTTTTTTATTATTATAAACTAATGAAAAAGAGATTAGATCTTTTGTATATTTATTTATTTAATTTTCAAGTAACAAGAAAAAATAAATGTCAAGATGGTTAGTGAAGTTAAGAAAAAGTTGGTTAGTATTTATTTAATATATTGTTATGTTTCCTTTCATCTAATGCTTATTAGTGAAATTAGTTTTAATTTATCCTATATTTAGTATCAGTTTTGTATTTATTATTAGTTTTAGTTATGGAGGTTGTCTTGTTTTGCTTGCTTATGCCCATTGAAAAGTATGGTTGAAATGACCTCTAGATGTTGTGTAATGCACTTGTACAAGCAAATATGGAAGGTGGTTGTTGATGTATTGAAGTGCATGACAAAGAGAGATATTATTATGAAAGGTGAGTGTTAAATCTAAAACTAAAATCCATATTTCTTCTGGAATGTTTGAATGGGAAAGAAGTTCAATTTTATAATGGACTAATTTTTATTATGCTTTGTTTTGTTGTATATTATTTAAAAAAACAACATTACTTTATTGATTAATATTTTTGTAATCCAACACGTAGATGGAATGGAAGATTGCCTCTACAGGGAAGATGAGAAAGCAATCTCATATTTTGAATTGTAAATTGTTTAACCATTTTTTTTAAAGGAGGATAACTTTTAAGAATATGAGAATGCAATCTCATATTTTGAATTATAAATTGTTTTACTATTTTTTTATGTAACACCAAAACTTATTTATTAATAAAATTGGTACTTTTTTTTTAGAGAAAGGGCATTTGCCCTTTCTCAAATCTCTCAAAGGTAGCCATGGCCAAAGCTATCTTTGAGAGTTGTCTATTCTTCGAGTATGTTTTTACTTTTATATTTTTTTAACTTTTATTTTTGTTATTTATTTTATTTAATGTGTGTTGTAATTTCAAATTTACAATAATTTATATTTTAATGCATAATTCTATAAATTATGGTTATTAATTTGTAATTTGTTTGATTAATTAAATAAAAACAATTTATCAGAACATTACATTGCTAACATTTTTTATTATCTATTAAGAACCTTTTATTATAAAAACTCATAATACAATAAACAATAAAGCAGGATATCATTACATTAGCAGCATTTTTGTTTATATATATATATATATATATATATATATATAATCAATTTATCATTAGCATTACATTGCAGCATTTTTCATAACTTAGCATTTTTATCATTAGCATTACATTGCAGCATTTTTAATAGAAAATTACTTTATCATAAACAATACATTTTATATTGTTATTTATTTTATTTAATGTGTTGTAAATTCAAAGACAAATTAATTTCAAATTTATAATAATTTATATTCTAATGCATCATTTAAGGTTTGTATAGATTATGGTTATTGATTTGTAATTTGTTTGATTAATTAAATAAAAACAATTTGTCAAAAACATTACATTGCTAACAATTATTTATTATCTAAAAACCTTTCATTTTAAAAACTCTCAATACAATAAACAATAAAGTAGTATATCATTACATTTGCAGTTATTTTATTTTATTTTTCTATATAAAACCAATTTATCACAAGCATTACATTTGCAGCATTTTTCATAACTTCATAAAAAATTACTTTATCAAACCATTACATTGCTAACATTTTTTTATTATCTATTAAGAACCTTTTCTTTTAAAAACTCATAATATAATAAACAATAAAGAGTATATCATTACATTGTCAGCATTTTTGTTTATTTTTTTATATATAAAATCACTTTATCACAAGCATTACATTTTGCACCATTTTTCATAACTTTGTAAAAGATTATTTTATCATAAACAATACATTTTCAACATTTTATTTTGTTATTTATTTCATTTATTATGTGTTGTAATTTCAAAGACAAATTAATTTCAAATTTACAATAATTTATATTCTAATGCATCATTTAATGTTTGTATAAAGTATGGTTATTAATTTGTAATTTGTTTGGTTAATTAAATAAAAACAATTTATCAAAAACATTACATTGCTAACAATTTTTATTATCTCTTAAAAACCTTTCATTTTAAAAACTCTCAATACATTTTTTTTTAACAAGAACGGTTATGGAGTTTATTAAAAATCAGAGAGATACATGACATATTTCACCTCGCTACCCCTTCATACATTCAATATCCATCCGAGGATCTAAGGAGGAAAATCAATGTGAACAACCGAATTAACTAATAATCCATTAAGCTCCACATCTATGGATTTATTGGCAGCCATGTCTGCCAAGACGTTGAGATCTCTTAGAATATGATAGTATCTAATCTTTCAGAACAGCTTGGAAAGAGACCTAGTTCTTCTAGTCAATCTAGCTGTCCTATTGTTGTCACTTATCCTTCCTCCATCCATTGCCTGGATTATCATTGCAATTGATTTAGGCCTTGCCATAGCCCGTCACTTATAAATATGTAATTTTTATTTATTTTTATATTTTATATTTTAATTGTGAACAATGTTTTAGTTTATAAAAATTTTCTATTTTAAATATGCTTATTTTGATGTAATCTTTTTAATTATAATAATTAAATTAAATTTTATTTAATTATAAATTTATTTTACATTATAATCATATTTTTTGTTTTAATAAGAAGTTTGATTTAAATAAAGTGTATTTTTAATATTCATTTCAAATTTACAATAGTTTATATTTTAATGCATCATTTAATGTTTATAAATTATTGTTATTCATTTGTAATTTGTTTGATTAATTAAATAGAAACAATTTATCATAAATATTACATTGTTAACAATTTTTTTTATTACCAAATTAAGAAGCTTTCATTTTAAAAACTCATAATACAATAAACTCTATATAAAATCATTTTATCACAAGTATTACATTTGCAGCATTTTTCATAACTTTATAAAAAATTACTTTATCATAAACACTACATTTTCAACATTTTACTTTGTTATTTATTTTATTTATTGTGTTGTAATTTCAAGGACAAATTTATTTCAAAATTACAATAATTTATATTCTAATGCATCTTTTAATGTTTGTATAAATTATGGTTATTAATTTGTAATTTGTTTGATTAATTAAATAAAAGCAATGTATCAAACACATTACATTTATCACAAGATAAAACCAATTTATCACAAGCATTTTTCTTAACTTTATAAAAAAATTAATCATAAAAAATATATTTTCTACATTTACTTTATATAAAATCAGTTTATCATAAACATAACATGTATAACACATTTATAAAATCATTTTTTTATAAACATTAAATTTGCAACATATTTAATTAATTTATATAAAATCAATTTATCATAAACATTTTATTTCACACATTTTTACATTAATTTAATTCAATTCTATAATATACAAAACATTTTAAAATCAATTTTATAATCACATTAAATTTTAAAAACTTCTATGATATAAAATCAACACTTATTAATAACATTAAAAACAAATATTATGTATTTGTGTTGTGTTGTATTGTGTATAATAATTGTACACATATGAAACATACATATATATATATATATCTATAATTTGATGTATATTTAAAATTTAATGTAATATGTAAAAGCTAGTTGAAGAATTGATTGAAAATGATAATTTCTTTTAAAGAAATAAATATATTTTAGCTTGATATAATTTGTTCAAATAAAATATTTTTATCTTGTAAATTGTCATTTTTTATTTCAATAAAATAAATGATATATTAAATTAAATTTATAAATATGTAATTTTGATTTTATGTTTATATTTTATATCTTAAATGTGAATAATTTTTTAGTTTATAAATTTTTTATATTTTAAATGTAAATAATTTTTTTATATTATAATAATTAAATTAAATTATATTTAATTATCAAATTTATTTTACATTAATCTTATTTAGTGTTTTAATAAGAAGTTTGATTTAATGTCAAATTCCAGTAGAGCAAAGCAAATCCTCGAGAGGGGTTTCTTTTGCTTGGCTGCTTAGGATTTGCTTGGTTGCCTAGGATCAATACCCGTTGCTCCTGCAAGGCCATGATTGCACATTTAAATTCAATAGGTACCCAAAAAAAGTTGATTTAGCAGGAGCATTGGCCAATTTGTTTTTTCATCATATAGCTGCTGAAAAGAAGTCTGATTTAAATAACATTATAATCCTATTTTGTTTTTTAATAAGAATTTTGATTTAAGTAAAGTGTATTTTTTTAATGTAATTTATTTGTGTTAATTTTAATAAAAAAGTTAATAACAATTTATATATATATTTTAATGTATAATATTTTATTTTATTTTTAATTTGTATTTTGTTTAATGAATTAAATAAAATTATGTTGTTATTTTAATTTGTTTATATGGAATCAAATTTATAAATTTGTAGTGTTTTATTTCAAATTATTTTTAGATATAATGTTTTTAATTAAAATAATTAAATTAAATATTAATTAATTATCAAATTCATTTTACATGATAATGTTATTTTGTATTTCAATAAAAAATTTATTTAAGTAACGTGTATTTTATATGTAATTGATTTGTGTAAATGTTAATAAAATAATTAACAATAATTCATATTTTAATGTAATATGTAACATGTTTGTATAATTTAAGGAAGGTTTAACAACCGTTTATATTTCAATACAATATATAAATTATAATATGTTTGTATAACTTTTAATTTGTATTTTTTTCTTTTTTATTATTTGAAATAAAATCAATTTTATTAGTTAATATTTTAATTTTAAAAAATAATATAATATAATAAAAACTAATTTAACATAAATATGATAATTTAATTTTTTTAATTACTTCATACAAATTAATTTGAATTTTATATATTAAATTTTAAATATTGACACAAAATCAATTTAATATTTAAATTGATGTTTCATGTTGTGCTATGTTGTATTGTATTTATGATGATGATGATGATGGTTAGTGTTTACTTAGACCAAACTTTGGTCTAACGGATCCAAAAAAACACAATATTTAGTTTGTTTTAAAATTATATTTCTATGCTCAAAGAGCTTGGAGAGAAGCATCTCGAGCTCACTATAATTTTGACAACTTAAAAGGCTAGGAAGGTCGGAATTACAACAAATATTATGAAATTGAGATCTAATGTGGATGTACGTTAAGCATTACGACACTCCGCAATTATCCTTTGCGTAATGTGATGGTCCGTTGTAGAGTGTTGCCTTTTAAAACCCGCTTGGCCTTTAGCCCACTTACCTTCACTTTCAAGCCAACTGCTGATCATTTTTCCCAAAATAATAACGTATAACTTGGCTAAGTGAGCGCTAGTCATAATTGTCTGAGAATTAGAGGGGTTGTTTGTATCCCCACTTTTAAAAATAGGGATAATGAGGCTTTTTGTCCAAGGCTTAGGGAACCCTCGCTTGACTTCTTGATTGAAAACATGGAAGGTGGTTGTTGATGTATTGAAGTGCATGACAAAGAGAGATATTATTATGAAGGGTGAGTGTTAAATCTAAAACTAAAATCCGTATTTCTTCTTGAATGTTTGAATGGGAAAGAAGTTCAATTTTATAATGGACTAATTTTTATAATGCTTTGTTTTGTTGTATGTTATTTTAAAAAACAATTAATTTATTGATTAATATTTTTGTTATCCAATGGAATGGAAGATTGCCTCTATAGGGAAGATAAAAAAATAAAATACTTCAACTTGAAGCAATATGTGAAACATGAAGATAACTTGTAATAATATGAGAATGCAATCTCAGATTTTGAATTGTAAATTGTTTTACTATTTTTTTTGAAAGGAGGATAACTTGTAAGAATATGAGAATGCAATCTCATATTTTGAATTATAAATTGTTTTACTTTTTTTTTATGTAACACCAAAACTTATTTATTAATAAAATTGTTACTTTATTTTTTTAGAGAAAGGGCATTTTCCCTTTCTCAAATCTCCCAAAGATAGCCATGGCCAAAGCTATCTTTGAGAGTTGCCTATTCTCTGAGTATGTTTTTACTTTTATAATTTTTTAACTTTTATTTTTGTTATTTATTTTATTTAATGTGTGTTGTAATTTCAAAGATAAATTCATTTCAAATTTACAATAATTTATATTTTAATGCATCATTTAATGTTTGTATAAATTATGGTTATTAATTTGTAATTTGTTTGATTAATTAAATAAAAACAATTTATCATAACATTACATTGCTAACATTTTTTATTATCTATTAAGAACCTTTTATTATAAAAACTCATAATACAATAAACAATAAACGAGGATATCATTACATTGGCAGCATTTTTGTTTATATATATATATATATATATAT
>LPNX010356798.1:375948-421979 GCA_001517045.1 Pseudotsuga menziesii | reverse complement strand
AGGACAATAGAAACTTCGACGGTGATAAACTGTCTCCCACAACCGATGAGGGATTGCTCACAGCTAAAACCTCCGGCCATAAATGCCCATTGGCCTCCACCTCCGCATCTAGACCTCCCAACGATGAAATCTCAAAAATACCCTCCTCTAGAGGGTTAGGAGAGTAGTCCACGAGATCCTCCTTCGTCATATTGCCACAAGACGCAGTAAACCACAATAAAAGTGAAAAAAACTTACCACTCCAATTAGAAACCTATCAAAGGTAGATATACCCCGCCTTGAACTGCACAAAATCGCCAGCCGTGTGTCCTCTTCCCCTACCGTAGTTCAGGATCAACTGCTTACTGGCCTGACCGTCACAGTCTGCAGGCCATGCCTGCGACCAACAGGGAAAATTCAAACCCTAATCATCCTCCTGCTGAAACCCTCTTGCGCCCATCCTTTTATTCCCCCAAATTTAGATTGCTATTATCACAACTAAGTTTAAATAGAAAATGCGGGATAGAAAAAAACTAGATCTTAAAAACAAATTAATATACTACAAGGAGGTCATTAACCATAATATGGAAGATAAAAAAGTATATCTTTATGTTAACCAGTTTGAAGAAGAAATTTAACATAACAAAGATAAGAACCAACTCTCATGAGCCTCGTAGTGAAACATGGTGCTAGAAGATTCATAAACAACGTGGTGGGTGGAACGACTTTGCCATTTTTGTGAGACTATGAGTGTTGAGGATGACAATCACTTTTTCTTACAATGCCCCGCGTACACCCACATCAGATCACAATTTCACAATCTTTGTTGCAATACAAACCTCCATAACCTTCTAACATGCCAAAACTATGACAATCTAGGAACACTTATTTTTAAGCTTTTTGAGAATATGAATAAAACTTTACAGCAATCCAAGTAATTCCTTTCTTTTAACTTAAGGTATGATAAACCAAAGTCCATCTGAGTAAAGGTTAATCACCATCACCACCATCATTATATATTAAAAGTAAGTGAAATATACATTTTATCTTTTTAATTAAACAATAAATGTTTTATTCCTGTCTTAAAAAGCTTTATGAATCCCTAGATATCGGAGACAACATTCAAACCCTTCTTACAACGAAATTTTTTTTCTCGTTAGAAGACATAAGATTTCGGGGTTAAGCACTTAACAAATGGAAAATCAAAATACATTGAAGGCTACCAAGCGGAAATTTTAAAAATTAGAGGGCATGTCCTCATCCTGCACATCCACAAACTCTTTAATATAGAGGTCAAGCAAGGGTTTCCTACACCTTGGAATCAAAGCTTCATTATTCATATTTTCAAAAGTGGTGATAAAAATGACCCCTCTAATTGTTAGACTATTATAATTATCCCTCTCTTAGCTAAGTTATATGGTATTATCTTATAAAAGACGATCAAAGAATGGCTAGAAATGGAAGATAAGTGGGCTAAAGGCCAAGCAGGTTTTAGAAGGCATGATTCAACCACATACCACCTCGTTACGCTTAGGATCATTACAGAGAAATGACGTAATAATAAGTCTGACCTATGTTGTTGCTTTGTGAATTTTAGAAAAGCTTTTGATACAATGCCTAGAAATAACATGTGGAATATGCTAGAAGAGCTTAAGGTTCCTTTTGAGTCGAGAGTTGTTGTGATAAGGTTATACAAAAAGGTCATTGCCAAGTTTAAGAATAATAGGGGTGGACAACATATATAAATTGTAATGTTGGAGTTAAGCAAGGTTGCCCCCTCCCCCCTACCCTTTTTAACATTTACATTGATAAGCTAGAAAGGTGTTTAGAGAAACAAGTTTCACCGGTACAATCTTAGCTGGGATAGCTATTATCCTCCTACTCTATGTTGATGATATTGTTCTTATGGCAATGCATCCTTGTGATCTCGATAAGCAATTAAGAATTTGTAAAGATTTTTTCTCTAACATGGGTATGACTTTTAACACTGATAAGACAAAAATCTCGATTATAAAATCTAAGAAAGACACCTATGGAAATTTTATTTATGATAATAGAAATATAGATGAAGTGACTTCTTATAAGTATCTCATAATTGATATTCATCACAAGCTCAATTGGAACTACAACATTGAGAAAACGCTTACTGGAGGGTGGAAAGCTTATTTTGGTCTTGAAAATAACTATAAATCAACCAATATGGTCATGTGGGATAAAAATAAGTTCCTTTTTGAAACTCTTGTCATCCCTTTATCTTATATGGTTGTGAAGTATGGGTGTGCAACATTTCTAGAGAATCTTGGAGGAAGATTGAGCAAATTCAAAAGCGGTTTATAACTTATAACCTCAAAATTAAAAGCAATATGCCTTATCCTATTCTCCTCATAGAGGTGGGTCTTTCCCCCATCAAGAGCATGGTTATGACTAGGTACCTGATGTACAAGCATAAGATAAATAACACGGGAAACAAGAGACTTCCTAAAATTGCTTTAAACTCAAGTCAAAACCCACTACGCCTCAAGCGGTGTTGGTGTAAAGATACCATGGCTTTGGTTAAACCATTAGGGCATTGATGAAAACGATATTTTACAGAACATTCATAATGCCAAAAATATTATTACGTATAAATTTAAAGAGAAATTGTGGTGTGAGGAAAATTTAGCAGTTAAGAGAAAATCAAGACACTACAAGGAAGTCATTAATCATAATTTGGAAGATCAGAAGTATTTATTGGTAGTAACTAGCTCACGGAAGAAAATTAATATAGCCAAGATTAGAACGAGCTCTCATGAACTCCATAGCGAAATATGGTGTTGGTCTATTCCTAAAACTCCATGGGCGGAAAGAGTTTGCCATCTGTGTGAGTCTATGAACATTGATGATGAAAATCACTTTCTCTTAGAGTGCCTTGCTTACACCACATTAGATATAAGTTTCATAGTACTTGCTATAATTCAAACCTTTATAACCTCCTAACTTGCCAAAACTATAGTAAGCTTGGAAAGCTTCTTAGTAAGCTTTTTGAGCACATGAATAAGATTTTAAAGCAAACCAAGTATTATCCTTCTTAAGGTCCCATAAACTCTCAATAGATGTTAATCATCATCATCATCATCATATATATATTAAATTAAAAAATGACTTTTTATTCAAATAGCTTTTTTTGTTTTTGTTTTTCAGTTGAAAAAACCGTTCCTTGGTATTCATTGAATCAAAGGAAACTTTTTACATCTTTAGTCAATACAGTAAAACCCCAAGGGTCAGCAGAACAAACAGGTGACAATCTCAATACCCAACATACATACATCATAAGCAAAAATAGAACCAACAGAAAATCAGAGGTACCCAAAGCACCTGGGTATCAATACATAATATCCCTCTCATAAGAGAGCTGTATAAATCAGTCATGTATGTCCCTAGAGAAAATAACAAGAGCCCAGAAATCTGATCCAAGCAAGGAGAGTGACTCTTGTATATCCTGTAGTAGCTTGCTCAACAATACTTGATAGTATCTCAATGAATCATGAGAGATAAAACTGTAATAGAATGAGCATATTCTAAAAAAGTTGTGATGAGTCAACCCCAATAATCTCATTTCCAAATGATTTAGTAAGTAAGAGATGGCCCGGAGCCAAGTGCAATCCTTCCTTGGATAAGATGTCTGCCCTCTTGTTATATTTCCTATAGACATGACTGAAATACACCCAAGTAAAAGAGGACATGAGAATTCTGGTGTTGTAGCACCAAGCCTCAAGATTCACCATGTCCAGGGTGGATACCTTTTTTGCCCACTTTATAATCACAGAGGAGTCGCCAAAGATGTGTAGGTAAGGAAACCCAATATCCTTGGCGACCTGTAGTGATGCCCACAGTGCTAAGAGTTATGCTCTAGTATTAGTGTAGCTGCCACATCCAAGTTTGAAAGCAAGAAGGTGATGATCATTCAACCAAAGACAAAAGCCCGCTCCACCTATATTATTTGCAGCTGCACCATCAAAAAAGATCATAGGAAAAACTGAAGTAGGAGACTTCCCAATGTTCCTAATTTTATGCCTGTGCTTCAGAAGAGGCTTAAAGGTATTTACCTCATCAAAAATAATATGTAACAGGCCAGTCATAATAGGTTTTTGATCATCAAAACACATACTATTCCTGGCCTTCCAAATATTCCACATAAGGAAAAGGGGCAGATACAGTAAAGAACCACTTTTAGATACCCAAATAGAGAGATTTTCCAAAAAAGTAGGGGCAGTCCATAAAATGTTCACATCAAATATACAGTTGAGCCCCAAGATCACCTCCTTTAGGAAAAGACAGCTAACAAATAAGTGAAAACCGATTCTGCTTCCTTGTTGCAAAGACAACACCTATTTGGACTGATCCATCCTTTCTTGCATAAATTATCCCAAGTATTAATTTTCTTATTGCAAGTGAGCCACACAAAACACTTAATCTTAAGGGGAATATTAAAGTACCAAATCTTCATCATAATATCATTTTCCATAACAGTTCTGTGATTTGAGACAATGAAGTCATATGCTTTCTTTGGTGTCACCTTACCCATCTGCTCATCAAACATCCATAACAACTTGTCCTCCGTATGTCCAATCCTTATACCCCCATGAGACAGACCTTTCACATAGGAGGACCATTGAGTAGCCCACTCTCCCCTCAAAAGCATGTCTGAGGCAAAGTACCAAATAGGTGCATCAGAACTACAAACATCCAGGTTTAGAGCATGTGCAAGATATGTAATCCCCACGTCAGTGAGATATTCTCTGAGCTCCTCAGAAAGGAAATACTGCGAGTTGTGCCCAGCAATGGGGTCAATGCCCACTTTGATCTTTAATCCATTACCCACCTTCCATCCTAGCTAGCAGGTAATCCACTCAAATATCCTTATAAACCCATTCCAAAAGTATGAAGTACCAATAATACTGAATGTCCGGCCATGTATCCAATCTTCAAGAGGTCTGTTCTTTAAGTATTTATGGACAATAATCTTGCTCCAGATCCCAGTGCCAGTAAGTAGTTGCCACATACTCTTAAGTCTCAGAGAAATACCAAACCATTCAAAGTTCTTGATATCCCAACCACCGAATTCAATAGGTAAGGAAAGAGTTTCCCAGTTTACTAGATGAGAATTCTGATGTCCTTCAGAGGTTCCCCAGAGAAAGGAGAAAATAAGTTTGCGCAGTATATTCAATATGGATTTAGGGCACCTAGCCAAAGCAAACCAATAGACAACCAACCCTGTTAGCACAGCTTTTATGAGGACCACTCTGCCACCCAGAGAAAGATACCTGTAGGTCCAGTTATGTATTTTTCTTTCAAATAAGTCGATCATCCATCTCCAATATGAGGTGTGGTACCCCAAAGGTTTAAGATGATAGCCCAAGTACTTAAAACCCACAGTTAGAGGATCCATCCTGAAAGGGAATGGCTCAGCTATTTTTCCCCTGACATCATAATCCACATTCTGATAGAGAAAAGATGATTTTAATGAGCTAACAGACATCCCAGATACCCGACAAAATAAATCAAGAGCGCCTTTATAAGCACTCCATTCTTCCACAGTACCAACACCAATAAGAATAACATCATCCACGAAAAGCAAGTGAGTTAAGGACAGATGAGGAGAGTACTGAAAGCCCTTTATCAATCCTTTGTGTTGTGCATCCATAAGAATGCGACTGAGGCTCTCCATAATCAAGATGAATAAGAGGGGAGACAAGGGACAACCTTGATGTAGCCCCCAGGAGGCAGGAAAAAAATCTGAGGGTGATCCATTTACTAATACAACATAACAGGAGCTCGTGACACAACCCATAATCCAATTGACACCCATAAGAGGGACACCTATTTGAATGAGCAACAATCTAATGAAGGTCCAGTTGGCTCTATCAAAGGCTTTAACCAGGTCCAATTTTAATACCAAGACATTTGAATTCTTAGTCTTAATAGAGTGTAACCCAAGGGTTCTGAAGACGATCAGAAAGAAAAAAGGCCCCGACAAGGAGACAAGTAGGACCCCAATAGCCACTGGCAAACCCCTCCTCACAGGAAACCACAAGCCGGTCCAATGAAACCATAAATCAGTATACCAGTGCCGTAAAACTGTTCCGACGCAAGGGCTTCACCGCTCCCCGGTCCAAGAAACCCATGCCGACAGCCCAGACAAAGAAGAAGCCCCGTTCCCGTCACAAGGATATTACCTGGTCCCCAAACCGGTCAAACCTGCAGTGCAGTCTTCTGACAGGCCCCAGAGCTATCAAAGGATAAGATAAGAACTAATCCCGTCAATCCCGAGCAAGCAATCACCGACACAATCAACCATGCTCCAGACCATCACCGAGAAACAAGAGCCCCAAAGTCAACCCCTGTGTAAAGAAGCTTCTTTTGTCATACATACCAGACAACAATCCAAAGTAAGAGCACCAGCAAGACACTGAGAAAGGCACCACCCCGCCGAAGGAACCACTAGTGGGTAAAAAAGAAATGGGAAGGTGTGTGAAACCCAGCGTATCCCACCACCAGTCCAATACCCCAAAACACCGCTAAAGCCGCAGGTACAGGAGCCATGGAAGCTCAATGCCAAAGAAACCCTAGATTTCGCCTCCACCACCGCGCTGCAGAGCTCCTTATTCAAATAGCTTATTAAATGAAAGCATTTCACATTTCACACTACCCAATTATAAGCTCATTATAAAAGAAAATTATAAATTACCTTTTAATGAAGGACTTATTTCTCTCTTCCAAATCATAGGTCATTATAAAAAAATGTTTGTTTGTTTGTTTGGTTTATTTTATTTATTATTTTTTAATGTTTTTTTACTTTAGGGATTGAGTTATTATTATTATTTTTCACGTGGTTTAGGTTCTAAGACTAGGCATCTACAATATGAATTCAAGGGGTCCATCCAAAGGAGCTTCATCTTGTTCATCTTGTTAGGCTATGATTATTACATGGGCCTATTCGAAGGAGTCTCACCATATTAGGCTATGGCACCCAAATTTCAACCTTATCAGTCTTGGTCCTAGAAGATCCAACCAACTCAAATACCCTTAAGAGATTAGGGATTGAGTTATTTATATTTTAAAATTTTATTTATGTATAAAAAATATTAATTTAAAAAATGACTGCACATCTCAAATATTTATGTTCTATTATTTCTATTTCTATATATGTAAATTTTTTATTTATTTATTTTGTTAAGTATGATTATTACATGGGCCTATTCGAAGGAGTCTCACCATATTAGGCTATGGCACCCAAATTTCAACCTTATCCGTCTTGGTCCTAGAAGATCCAACCAACTCAAATACCCTTAAGAGATTAGGGATTGAGTTATTTATATTTTAAAATTTTATTTATGTATAAAAAATATTAATTTAAAAAATGAGTGCACATCTCAAATATTTATGTTCTATTATTTCTATTTCTATATATGTAAATTTTTTATTTATTTATTTTGTTAAGTATTATGCGATCCCTTGGATCCCTAAATGATTTTGACAACTTAGATACTCCTTAATAGTTTCTTAAACCCTAAGCCACTCTTGCAAATTTAAGAGATCCATACCCAAAAAATAACATTTTTATTCTTTCTTAATATAATTATTAGTTATTTTTCAACTTTATATTTTATAATAAACTGAATTACTTTAAATGTAATTAATCAAATAAACGGAAAAAAGTACTTCGTAGAAATCCTTTTATTTAAATATAATCTATAAATACCTTGCATATTTTATAATTAATATATAAATATCTTATATATAATTATTTAATAACAATAAAATATCTAAATCCCTATTCGCACTTAAAAATTTCAATATTATATTTATAATTTGAAAATACGTTCAAAATTTCACAATTCTAAATTATTTAATTTAGAATTATGATATACCTACATGATGTTACACACTATCCCTCAATTAAGGTTTTGTTGTATTAATAAAACCACTAACCTTTATTTAGGATTTTGTTCTACATGAAATACCTACCTTCCTCCAAGTCATGTGCTACACCATAGGCCACGTGGTGCCAAAACGGAGGGACAAATATAAATAGGATCGTTCAACAAAAGTGAAAGGGTGGCCCCTTGCTTGCCGTACTAAATAATTCACAAAACAAACTTTTAAATTAATTAATCAAATACAACTAATTATATAGTTAAAAACACACTTTGAAAATTAAACAATTAAATATAATTTACATTATTAGTCAATTAACTTTTTTCGTTGTCACCTACGTAGCATGGAATTTTGAGCGAGAGATCTCGTGTAAAGCAAATCTGCTCGGTGGACCCAGCGCCCTTTGACGAATTACGTTACAAGGTCACATGGGTTCCTGCCTCAATTTGCTGCAACACAGGCATCTTTTACTTTAGCCATTTGGTCACATGTTTTACTTTAGCCATTTGGTCACATGGAAAAATATTCCCGGGACTTCCATCAACCCACGTGAAGTAGGGCCATAGAGATGCGGAAGGGATGTATTGACTTAACCCCACGTAAATTTCAAATTTTACTTTCACCTGGGTAAATCACCACCGCGCAAATTGTTACTGTTGGCATCTTCTCAAATATTCTGGGTGCCGGTCACATGGGAGAAAACTAATATTTCAGGACACTACGGTCACATGAAACCCCCGCGGACCGTTGGTAAGTCCATGGCACTTCAGAGCCGTTTCGAACTTTTACCGGGTTTTATTACCCGCTAATCTTGCTGTAAGATTCAGCGAATTAAACGGAGATTGTCACACTTTCCCTGCATTTCTTCCCCCAAAGTCCTGGTCATGTGAGCAGAGTTGATGGTAACATCGGATTCCTATTTGTAATAAAAAATCTTCTAACACATTCCGACCCTTGAATCCAGCTTTACCTAATTTGCGTATTTTTACCTAGGATCAGTGAGAATAGGGTCACATGAACTGCGGTCACATTCGGCAGTTTCAGGTCCAGGTCATCAAATGTTGACAGTGAACAGCAGCGGGCATTAGTAGTGAGCGCTGTCCAGCGCAGTCCATTGTAGTGGGCATGCAGGCACTGTACGTACATTGCTTTGTATTTGAGATAAGCCCCTACTAATCCCACTATTTAAACCTGTAAATGGTTATTTTTGCCTTCGGCACAGTAACGCAGAACCGATAGATCCATGGATCGATTCGCATTTTGCCCAAAAGTTCGTTGCATTTGAAGGAGGCATTGCATGTTGAGCTTCAACAGCGGTTTTCAGCTCAGAAGTTGACCATTTGCAGAATTTTAGGCTTCATTTGCCCTCTACAGGCTCCATTTTAAGGTACTTTGAGCTTAAGTATAAATTTATGTTTTACTGAGCATCAACCGTGATTTTGAACTCCAAAAGAAAGGACATACGGCATTCTCAGTTTCAATCGTGATTTTGAGCTGCGAATAAAACTATTTAGAGCATTTGTGCTTCATAAAGTACACAAAGAGTTCATTTTGAGCTTCGATCTTATTTTCAGGTTCAAGCAAGGTATTTACAGCATCTTTATGTACAGCATTGGGAGCTTAAATCGAAATTATTCTGGATCAGGAAGAATTAGGAACTTGCTTCTAGGGCCCCAAGCTTGCTAGCTTTAAGCCGACCTCCCAAAAATGGATGAAGAAAACGGTTCTGGTTTTCCTTCCGAGAAAGAGTTAACGAAGGACAGTGAAGATAAAGAGAGGCACGATTTACCTACCGATCAGACAGCAGAAGCCGAGACTGCGAGTTCGGCAGTTGAAAATGCAGGAAAATTAACCGGCAAAACATCAAATGCTGCAACGAAAAGCCTGCGAACAAGCAAGCCAGTGTCAAAGCTCTCTAATACAGCCAAAACGCCCACTACATTGCGAGGCTCGACGGTTAGATCGGCTCCCATTACACCGGGTTCGCGATCCTCTCCTTCCACTGCTTCCAGAACCCGAAGGGTCGATAACAATGGTAATTTACCCACCGATAATGTCGTTCGGACGAGCATTACGAACGCTTCAAGCTCCAAGGCTGCTGTTAGTGCCAATTCTCTCAACAGACGGAACAGCATTGGGACGCCCTTTGGAATTGCAGAGCGACGGGCGAGCATTAGCTCTCCAGCCACTCCACGGCAGCGACTTTCGTCCACGGCATCAACTCCTGCAAAGCCGAGTCCTTCAGTTGCAGAAAGCCGCCGAGCTTCTCTTTCAAGCATTTCTACAAGACCCGTCGCGAGTTCGAGTTCCGCGGAGCCGAAGAAATCCTCGGTTCCGTCTGCCTCGAAATTTTCTTCTTCGTCTTCTTTAAAATCTCCGTCTGTTGCCGGATCTCCCAAGCCGTTAAGTCCGTCGACGCGATCGTCTCCTAGACCGACTGAAAATGCCATACGCCGAACTGCGGCTGCGAAACCGTCTGGTCCTTTCCCCCGGGGGTCGCTGCAATCTTTGAGTCCGTCAGTTGCAGGAAGGAATAAAACGGTCTCTACGCTGGTGGAAACTAGGACGCGAACTACCAAATCTTTGGACGGTGGAAGCAGCATTTTGAGAAATCAGGCTTCGTCTTTGGCAAGAGGTGCTAGACATGCGCCCACGTCTCTGTCAACAGACAGAATTTCGACTCTTTCGAATCGCAGGAAGTCGTTGACTCCCGACAGTAAAGATTCCCGGTTCATCGCCCTTCCGCAAGTTGAAGTTAAAGCAGGAGATGACGTGGTATGTCCAATTTCATCCAGGAAAAATGTTTTCTGTTACCGGTGTTTTTTTGTCATATCACTTAATATTGAATTCTAAGCCTAGTTTTAACGCTGGATTTTGATCTTCCATTCTTTACAAACAGCTCATGAATTTAACGATCATAGCATTGTACAGTGATGAACAGTTGGTTATAAAGCACATTGTTTGTGGGCATACTGTTTTAATAATTCTATCCTCTCTGCATATTTTTTCAGAGGTTAGATCTTCGGGGCCAGAAAGTACGCAGCCTTGATTCGAACGTTCTCAATTTATCCCCAAATTTAGAGGTAACTGTTGCTGTAATCAATAATCTCATCGTTTTTGTACGCTGTTATTGCTGTAAATTATGGATTCATAGCTTAAGCATGTTTTTGCCATTGCTGCATGCCACAGTCCATACCCTTAGTTAGAGAAAAAAAATAAGATTTTATATTTAAGTTAATTTTAATAATTTTTTATATTAAAGTCCATTTGCGGTAAAAAATGGAGAATGGGATGGGGTAAAAGGCACATGAATAAATTGTAATAGACATCCAAAGTAAAGCATTAGAGAAGCAGCATAAGCTGTTGAATATCAAAACTCCAGGAGGACAGAAATTAAAATCCTAAGAAGACAAAGAAAGAGAAAAATCTGAAAAAGATCATTAGAAAGAGCTTGATGGCTAGAAATAATGTCATTCAGCTTCTATCCTAGCATAATACGTTGATAAGATAAAATGATTTTATTAATATTCATTTATGACCAAAAAAATGGCCATTTAAACGAAGGTGAATGAGATTGAAAATTACAATCCTTTGGTAACACACCAAGGGAGTGCCAGAGCATCTCCTATAAACCAAAAGCTAAACATAAGAGAAGTAAAGTTAAACTACTGTATGAATAGTGACAAAATCATAAATCTAGATACATCATGACAAAAGGCTACACCATATCAGAATATGAGCAGGAAAAGGTGGGAGATGAGGAAGCCCCTTTGTCAACGTTAGAAGTAGAGGTGGAGGTGGGAGTAAAGGAGGAAGAGAATATCCATGCTGAACCATCGACCACAGAAAAGGAGCCATTACACTGTCCAAAGATGTCCTCCAAGAAGAGACCATCTGGGAGGGCTGGACTGTGGAATCCTGGGAGGAAGTTGGGCATAGTCTGCCAAAACTCTCATAATACTTGATTCTGTCAGAAAGAATCCGGTGATGATAGATTGGTGTCCTGAAGGGGGAGGAGCAGCTGAGAAATTAATACCCATCGGTCACTGCAAGTGGTCAATGATATTAGAAAGGTAAAACATGTGGAATATACGGAGAGCTAGAAGCAAGCAATATTAATGATATTATCCATTAGATGCGGAGAAATTGATGTCTACAAGCTGGTGAAAGTGGTCAGTGATGTTTGAAAGGTAAAACATGTGTCTGATTCTGTCAACTATTGCCGGAAAAGTCAAAATCGATTGTTTTGACCTCTGCTGCGGGGGAGCACCCCCCTGCTCCTGTTCTTGAAGCTCGCTCCCAAAACACTCCCAGTTTTAGGAGCGTGCTCACTGCTCCCAAGGCGCTCTCTACCTTACCTATGTTAAAACCTTTTATACTAGGTTGATCATTTGACGACAATGTTTGATACCTCCTTTCTTTGCCAAGCTCCTATAAAAGCTGTTATGGTTGATGATTTGATGGCAATATTATAAGTTATAACTACTAGATGATTGACGTTATATACTTTAGTCCATGTTTTCTATAACTACTTCAACATCCGACATGTTTTAGATATAAATCCATCAAAATATATTAAAATATATACTATATAAAAAGCGCTCCCAAAACGCTCTTGAATCGGGAGCTTTTGAAAAGTTCACTTTTCGGTTGGCTACCCCGTAGGTTGGCTGCTGTTAGACAAATGTCTTTTTTTTGCTTTCTGTGAATACATTCATAAAACATTCTAACTTCTCAGAAGAAAGAGTCACATTAGCCCATCTATGTTCCAGATTATGCATATCATAACAAAGCTCAGGATATGTTTTCTTTAATGGCTATAGATGCACCCTAATAAATCCATCCAGCCCTTGATATTGATTCTTTAAAATTATACGTTACAACTTTGTGTAGGTTGAAAAAATTGAATATCTAAAGCTAGAGTTGTTTAATTGGTTACTGAAATGGTCCAATCTTTATTCTTAGAAAATGATTGAATTAATTTCAAAGCAGCAAATTAGAAAAATTAGGCTCTTTTCTACTAGATTGAACCGATTTTATGGATATTACATTTGCTGAATCTACTCCAAATTTGGAGCACAAATAATTAAAAAACGTACTAATCTGTAGTTTAAAGGTTAAAATAGTTGTGTTTAATATAAATTTCAGATATATTCATAACATTTGCCAAGTTATCATCAGATATGGAGGAAGAAATGCAGGAAAATATTATCTTAGCTAATATTAGTGGAAGTCACTCTTCCTGTAATTCTAAGCTTTAGAAAAAGTGTATATATATGTTCATATCCTGCCAATTTAAGCACTGAAGCGTGCTGTGGTTACATTTTCTGCAATGTCAAGAAGGCATGTTCTTGGCAGCTTTTCTAATTCTCTCATTTTTCTTGGCACAAGCAAAATCTTAGTCCATTTTTTGTGCATTTTATTTTTTATCAAACATAATCACAACCAAGTTTTTTATAAAAAGCATTTCACTTGATCTTTAGCCGAAAGCATCACATTTACTAAACTTATGCACCACTATGGAGATTCACTTCATTGACATATTGGAGCATGGTGTTCTGTAGTGTTGTAAACACTTAAAGTATCTCCAGCTTAATTACATCATTATAGATTCATAATCTCACTTGAAACAAAAGCAATTATGTCCAGCATTGCGTGTTTTACTGTTTACAGTGTATACAGTTGCACTGCATAAGCTTACAGTGATTATTAGTATATTACATATTTGTTGTATTTTTCCTTATTTGAAAGGACCATCTACAATTGTCCTAAAGCTATGTCTAACTGTCATATTCCAGAGACTACCTGAACTTTTGCCCACTTTCAACTTCTGAATCTTTACTAATAGTTGCACTCTCACATTGTATTTATGTTTTCAATTTTAAGTTACTGATAACTGTGTGACCTGACTTATGGTTTTGTCACTGTTCAGTTTGTTTATCTCCGGGATAATAAATTGTCATCATTGGTTGGCATTGAGATTCTGAAGAAGGTGAAGGTGAGTAACTCCAAACAAAACCAATCTTCTGTGTAAATGTTCTTTAATAGATGGAAGTGGGCTTGCATGGGTTTAGCCTGTTCTGTTTTAGAGACAGGGGGCTGTAGAAAAGCTAATAACGCATTAGAGAGGCATCTCTGTCCAGAAGGAATTATAATGCATATTGGAAGGTGATGAGCGTGAATTTTACGGTAGACTATGAAGTTTTATGTGATTCCTGTTGGGGCTGATATATTATCTTACTGCAAAGTAATTTTATATTATTGTAATACCCCCAGTGTTATNATCTTTGAAATGCATTTTATTTTTGACTTATATTGAGGTTTAATAAATGCCATCTTTCCTGTTACAAGTTTAAAGCTCGAGTGGTTGGTTTAATGGAAGACACCCTTTTCTCTTTAAACTTTGTGATTTGGCTTTGTTGTCAAAGGTCTTGGCAGCAAGCAAAAATAAAATATCAACTTTGAAGGGTTTTCCACATTTGCCAGTGCTCGAGGTTAGTTGCCTTACCTCTGCTGCTAATTTGCTAGTTTTTGTTTTTGTCTGCATCCTTGGTTACATTCTTCTATACTTTATTAGTGCTAGCATTTCAAGGCCAATGCTTCTTTGCTTAGTTCCGATAGTTCTATTCAGCTTTGTTATATTATTACTGACTATCATGAGCATCTGGAAGAGTTGATCAAATGCTCATTTGAATATTGCAGCATCTGCGGTTGGAGGAGAATCCAATTTTGGAGATGCCTCACTTAGAAGCAGTGGCTATCTTGTTGGTTGGACCAACACTTAAGAAGTTCAATGACCGGGGTAATGGAGATTTGTATCCATTATATAGGCAGTTTAATAAAATCAGTGAATAATATCCTTGGCAAAAATAGAATCACAAATTCAACAGACATCATGTTTCATGCTTTAAACAACTTCTTTTCTCTCTTATATGCACTCTTATGTACATATTTTCTTAACTATGTTGCCAACATTATTTCTATGGATCAGTTTCTCTTTTGTACAGTACTGTACCAACAGGAGCTATTTATTTTTATTTGGGGATTTATTTTTGCCAACCATTGTTAGTCTATTTGTACGCTTTTAATAGAAGTATTGGTCCTTTCTAACTAAAGTAAGCATTTTATGTAGATCTCTCTGTGGAGGAGCAAAAGCTTGCAAAGTGTTATCCTGCTCACACAGCTTTATGCATCAGAGATGGCTGGGACTTCTGTGGTCCTGAAAAAGCTGCTGGTGAGGGTTCTTCTCATCATTTCCTTTTTATGTTTTGTATGCATGCCTATTTGTGTTGTTTATCATATTTCTCCACTCATGATTTTAAATGCTTAATTAGTTGATTACATACATTCTATTAAAATTTACAGTCAAGATCCAGTGGTAAAACTCATAAAAAATTAGAGTGACAACAGTGGTCAGCTTATTGGTTTCTTGGAATAATGCCATGTCACCTAGAGATCCTTGACTTTATCCTAAAAAATGTATTTTGCCTTTTTTTCATATAATTATGATCCTAGTTAGCCATGTCATTTGCGTTAGCCTTTGCTAAATTTACAACAGTTTACTAAGGCTAAGCTAAAAAAAATTAGTAAGAAGGAAAGATTTCCTAAATGGTTTATAGATATTAAATATTTCAGATTTAAGGATGTAGAATTCAAAATTTCAATCTAAAGATTACAAAATTGAAAATCTGTAATTTTTTCCCTGAAAAACCGAGTCATATTACTTGTAATATATAAGAAAGACAATGGTACAACATTAGGCGCTATACAGAGCTTTACTTTCCCCTTCCAACCCAGAAAAGGATAATAAGCATATCTATTGCAAAATTTAGAACTTTAGTGCCAAAATAGCTGTGCTTCTTTGTTTAAACGGAAAACAGCATGCATCTGCCAAATAACTTAATTATTTTAAACACCAAATTCTACTGTAAAACAATGTTGCAAACATTGTGTTGGCAAAAATATTGCCGAAGCTTCGGTAAATAACTTATCGTTAACATTGGGGAAAATCTGCCAAATAACTTAATTATTTTAAACACCAAATTCTACTGTAAAACAATGTTGCAAACATTGTGTTGGCAAAAATATTGCCGAAGCTTCAGTAAATAACTTATCGGCAACATTGGGGAAAATCAGTGAAACAGGAATCGGGAGTCACTTGCGATCAATTGCGAGTCCTGATTGAGTCTTCGCCCAAAAGATTCGAGTCAGATCGTTGACGAATAAATCGCAATTAATTCGATTCGACCCAACCCCACCCGCTTCTTCTGCAGACGGTGATTAATATCATTTTCTTTTTCCTAGTGGCAGCATGAAAAGGTGAGTCAGTGTTCCTATGGCGTTCTTGTGGTCAGCGTTCCAGGGAAATATTCAGCGGCGACGAGAATACTTGGATGTAGTGTGTGTTTTGCAGAAGAGTCGGCAACGGCAAGTATCGGTGTTCCAGGAAAATACTCGACGACAAGTAGTGGCGGGAAATTCGAACCCAAATATATCTTTTTAGTTATTATAATGGGGTGGTATGGATGGTTGATGTCTTAGGTATAGCTATAGGCTTACCTGTATTTACTGTTTGTAAGTCATATATAGAATATTAATGTTTTTTAATATATTATATATTAAATACAATTGTTTATATTATTTCTGTTTTTATATTAAAAGTTATAAATTATATAAAACTATATTAAATGTTTTATATGGTCCTCCCGAATGTTTTATATTAAAAATTATAATAAAACTATATAAATCCAAATCGAATTTAACAACTGGCCAACGTCAGTATATCTTTATAATAAGTATATAAGTATTCACCTACTTTTTCCTGAGTTTTACCTGATTTTTTCCCGATCCAATTAAAGCTATTCACTCTTTTGCCTTGCCAATTCATTGCCGATTCCGAGTCTGGTAACATTGGGGAAAATATAGGAAAATATTGGCAAACTTGAAAAAATACTAAAATATTCATTCTTTATTCAAATTTTTAAACATCTAAAGCAACAACAACATCAAATAAACACTTTTCCGCATAGATATATTAAAAAAACTGAAAGATAAGATGTATACGAAGTCTAGTGATACATCACACATCAATACAAATTTGTGCCTTGAATACCGACTCTTAAGCCTCAAAATATTAGCAAAAAGTATAATAAACGTATCTTATCATCAAGAGTCACTTATGATACTACATAGTACAATGAAATCAAATAAATAAACTAGTGATACCCTTTGCTCTGCTCCTTTTACAGGAACGGGCAAGGGTAATGGTTATGGGAATGGCTTTTCCTCTATATGAAGGTCCTAGGGATGGCAGTGAGCTTTGATGTGCTCTAATAGAAGGACAAGCTAAACTGATGCAGGAGCATCGTGGCATGCCAACAATGTGAGAGTTGGTCACATGTTGTGGCATATTTTTGGTTGTTTGCTGAGTCAGTTTGTTAGCGTCGGTAGGAATGATTGCGGATCATGACTCCTTGCGAGGAGATCAAGCTGCATGTTGTTTGTTGTGACAGGGACGTTTCATCATGCTTTGTAGTTGTTTGTTTTTAGTTGTAGGACCACTTGGCGGGGGAGGTAACAGTTTAGCTTAAATAGGCAAGTTAGAGAAGTGTGAGGGGTTCTGCTCTTCAGCATTAGAATTCCAATTTGTAGAGAGAAGCTCAGACTTGCGTCTGATTCCACTTGTAAATATTTTGAAAAGACTGAAGAAGGAGAGTCGAGTTGTGTGTTTGTTCTATTGCTTTATAGAAGGATTAGCTGTGTGTTTGCAGTGTTGTTAGCCTATATGCATGTGCTGTTTGAACCGTGTATCCGTGCAGAGCCGACTTTGGCGGTTTTCTGAACATTTGTGTATTTCTGTGAAATTGTTGATTCACACGTTAAATTGTTGCTTGAATAGTTGAAATAGGCCATAGATGCATGCATAGAAGTGTTAGGCTAATGACTCGTGAAGATCGAAGGCTGGATTGATCGATCCTCTGATCAATCAACACATAACGTAGATTGTTTGCCATTAACGTGTCTTTTCGAGAATGGACGGCGGGGATTGAATTCGCAGAAGAAGATCTGACGGTCTAGGAAGGATCCGCAACGGAAGTTGCGAGGACGGTAACGAATCTACAAAGATTTGTGAGATCTGCATCAAGGAGTAGGTCGACGGTCGTGGTGAAGGCCGCACAGATCGGACGTTGTAAAAGTTGCGGGAGAAAAATTGCGGGGGACGAGTTGTGGGGGAACAATTTGGAAAGTTGACATCCCGCATCCCGCATCCTGTAACCCGCTTGTGGGAAACTCTGTTGCGGAAACTCTGTTGCGGGAAAGTTGTTGCGGGAAGGCAATTGCGGGGAGGTACTTTTAGAGCCGAATTTGGCCGAGGGCTAAATTTGGTAACCCTGCTAAGTGTAGGAGCGACTAGACCCTGAAAGTGCTGGTTGGGTTGGTTGTGATCGATTTGACCTGCACCATAAATTTTGACATCCTCTAGAAGAGGGAGACACTAGAGTTGATGTTTTTTGCATACCCTTTGCTCCTTTTACATAAACGGGCAAGAATAAAAGTTATGGGAATGGCTTTTCCTCTATATGAAGAAGGCCCTAGGGATGGCAGTGGGATTGATGTGCTCTAATAGAAGGACAAGCTAAACTTTGACATACTCTGTAAGAGGGAGACACTAGAGTTCATGTTTTCTGCTAGTGCTATTGTTAAGTGCAATTCCGATTCTCACATGAGAGGGTGATCAGATGCTGTTGCTGGAATCCAAACTTTGAAAAGATTTGTCATAGCTAGCTTCTTGACTTGCATCAATTGTTGCTAGATACTTTGCTTCTACTGAAGAAAGAGGAAAGGCTTGTTGCTTACAAGTCCAAATGACGGGTTTGGGACCAACACTTAAAGCATAACTTGTGGTAGAATTTCAATCATCAGGGTAACCTAGCCCAATCAAAATCAGTGAAAATGAACAATAAAGGAGTCACTTTCAATTGTAATGTATGCCAAACAGAACTGTACCTTGGATATACCAAAGTATCATTTTTGTTGCTTTCCAAAGCCTCTCAATGCGTGTTTACAAAAGGCCACCAATTAATTGAGAGTACAATTGTCATCTACTTCATCTGTTAACAATTTTGACTCCATACTAAAAGGGAGATGGTGCTAGTTTGAAACTTCAATGTGAAAGCAATGAAGAAGGGCACATGCATACTTATACTGGGAAGGGGAAATACCTTCCATGGCTTGCAAGACTTGGAGGCCAATAAAATAATGTAAATGTTCAAAGTTTGGAAAGGCTAAAACACCAAGACGACTACACCAAGAATGACTAATCCAATCTTATGAAGAAATTTGAATTGAACATGGGTTAAAAGTTTGGAGTCACCACTAGTGATAATAAGGTGATCAACATAAAAAACGAGTATTATGAGATGCTTATCTACTTTCTTGGTATAGACATCTAGGTCAAAATGGCATATAGAAAAACTTGTGTCAAGAAGAGAGCTATCCATTTTAGCATGCCAAGCTTGAGGAGCCTTCCTAAGGCCATAGAGAGATTTCTTAAGGCAAGAAACAACATTGGAGTCTCTGAACATAGCTTGGAGGTTGTTCCATGTAAATTTCTTTTTGTAAATATTCATGCAAGAAGGCAAATGAAATTCATTTGGCTATGGGGGCAAAGGTTTCATTTCACTCAATTCCTTCAACTTGAGAAAAATCCTTGGACAACTAATCAAACCTTTGTTTTTCAAGACTTTCATTTGATGCATACTTAGCTCTATATAACCATTTACATCTTGACAAGTTTTCTCTCTTTTGGAACAGGTACAAGATCCCAAGTATTGTTCTCCATTACGGAATAATGTTCATTCATTGCTGTGTCCAAATTTGGATGGGTAGAATCTTCTGTAAATATTTCTAGATCACAAGTCTTTGAAACTTGAGCCAAAAGAGAGGAGCCTAGCTAGAATTGTGAATGTGTTCGAGTCTAATCTGAAGGTTCATTGACGAAATCATAACCGGTTTTTGTTGCTAGTTTTTCTTAAGATCTGATTAGATTACCTAGGATCTTTATCTGAAATAATAACAAGTACAACAAGATGCATAATATATAAAAGATACATGAGACACAAAGATTTTCACCGAGGAAACCATAAAGGAGAAAACCTCGCAAACTTCTTCAGAATAGTAAGATGATCAAAAGTAGTAATAAGAAGTATTCAGCAACGATCTATCTCTCCTCCTCTGACTGTCTCTCTCTCTTATGCGCACTTGAGAGTGTGTGTGGTGTGTATAAATGAGGTAGAGCGCCTCCCTATTTATACCCTTTTAAGTCACTGACCAAATATAAGACTCGAGCCTACATGTCATCTCACATGGGGCCCACTTCTCTTAGAGAGACTACAAGTACATATTACATGATGTTACAATGGGGACTATTGCCCTGACTTACAATGGAGGTTGTACCTCAAGGTCTAGACATAATTTAGACATCCCGTAAAGGAGTAACACACATCCCCAATGGGGTACAACAACATACAATGATAAGCTACATAAGAATATCTTCCGAAGTTACAAATACATCAATCACTCCCTCTTAACTAGGAAGGTATTCTCTCTCTATACAGTCATCAACACATCTGGTCAGGTCTTCATCGCATCGTCATCATCACGGAGTCATGGAGTCTTCATCATAGCTGTTGCCATCATCTTCTTCTAATTTGATCATCGTACCATACTATCTGTCATCAGAAGTGTTTACAGTGCCAACCCCTTTTCATGTTGGATGTCCTCTTCCAGGTCTTCATCACATCTCGAGTAGGCCTTCACGTAGAATATGTCCAGGATCTTCTTCACATTGCCACGACAATATCTTCCGTCTTCTACCTTCATCTCGTCGTATCCAGATCATCTCTTTTGCCCTGCACAAGACAAAAAACAAACAACCAAAGCATCTACGGTCGACCCGCGTTCTATTAAAGAACCGCCTAGGTGCACCTCTTGTGCTTCATGACCTTATCATCTCAACATGGGAACTTCATATCTCATATATATGGTAGGACTAATTACGACCCAACAACCTGCTACACCAGGACCTTTTTACGTTCTTCTAGTCAACCTCAAGGGATTACATCTGAACAACCTGCGTCCAAGATCTTTTTTTCGTTTAGATAACCTTCGGGACATATTACGTTTGAGTAACCTACGTACTACGCCAGGGATCAATATTTACACTCAGACAACCCACAGGACATATTACATGCGAATAACTTGCGTACCATGTCAGGGCTCAATATTTACATTCGGATAACCCGTCTCATTTCCCATATGAGATAGTATGCTTTGTATCATGACTGATTACACCCAAGGATAACCTGTGAGCTTCGCCAGGATGTTACATCCAAGGATAACCTGCAGGATTGATTACGTCTGAGCAACCTACGAACTTCGCCAGGATGTTACGCTTAGACAACCTGCCTTTCTAGCTAAGTTAGAACACATCACTCCCTCTTTCAAGGGATCTTGATTTGGATCACACCAAGTCTTTCTTTGAAGTACTTGAACTTCACTCTGGCAAGAGGTTTGGTCAACGCATCGGCTATCTGCTTCTCTGTTGCCACGTATTGAAGCTTCACTGCTCCTCTGTTGCCACATACTGAAGCTTCACTGCTCCTCTTTGCACCATATCCCTGATATAGTGGAACTTGATCTCGATGTGCTTCGACTTGTCATGGAACACTGAGTATTTCGTCTACTTCACACAACTCTAATTGTCGTAGAAGATGCAAGTCACATCCAACTGGAGATCAAATAAGCCAGACAGTAGCTTTCGTAGCCATACTGCCTCGCAACTAGCCGAGCAAGCGACAACATAATCTGCCTCAATTGTACTCAGCGCCACACATGATTGCTTCTTGCTATTCCAGGAGATCATGCCAGATCCCAAACTGAAGCAACAACCTGAGGTGCTCTTCTTGTCAGTGGCGCTACCTGCCCAGTCCGAATCAACATCACTGTGTGGGTTGATCTTTTGATTCCCATTTGAGCCCATAATCCACTATACCTTTTAGATACCTCAGAACATGCTTTACCGCTATTAGGTGAATTTGTCTTAGATCTGTCAAGAGCTGGCTCAAGGTGTTCACCGCAAAGCATATGTCTCGTCTCGTATTCGTTAGATACATCAATGAGCCAATCATTTGATGATACATTGTGGCATCGACCTTCTCGGATGAAGCATCACTCAGAAGCTTCAAGTTAGATGCCATGGGTGTGGCCATAGCCTTGCAGTCCAACATTCCAAATCTCTTTAGAATCTCCACTGCATACTTCCCTTACCCAAGGAAGATTCCATCTTCACTTTGCCACACCTCCATGCCTAAGAAGTAATGCATCATACCTAGGTCTTTCATCTCGAACTCTGTAGCAAGTCTCCTCCTTGCATCTGTAATGAGTTCCTTATAGCAGGAGTATCACTGTTCTTTCGTCTTCCACCTTGAAGTAGTGGTTGGAATCTGCTTTACTCTTGGTAAATCCCAAGCTCATCAGGAAGCTATCCATCCTGTCGTACCATGTCCTCGGTGCTTGTTTCAAACCATACAAGGCCTTCTTCAATTTGCACACATGGGTTTTTCTATCATGTGTCTCAAATCCCAGTGGCTGTACCACGTACACTTCCTCCTTGACTACATTGTTCAAGAAAGCTGTCTTGACATCGATCTGGTGTACTTTTCATTTCATAACTGTTGCCAAAGCAAGTATGGTCTTTATGGAAGTGTACCTCGCCACGGGTGCAAATGTTTCTTCGTAGTCTAAGCTTTCTTTCTGTGAGAAGCCTCGTGCTACTAACCTTGCCTTGTGTTTCTTGATGCTGCCATCTGCTCTAATGCTTGATCTTGTAGATCCACTTTGAAGTCACGACAAACTTCTTCTCCGGCCTCGAAACAACCTCCCAGACATCATTCTTCATGATTGGCAGATATTACTCGATCATCGCATCCTTCCATTTTTATTTTCTGTAGCCTCTTCATAGGTGGAATGTTCTTTGTCAATGATGTCGCACAACAAGGCCACATAGCTATTGTAGGGCTTTTCCCTCTTTCTCTCTCTATTTATTCCCTTTGGAGTGCCATACCTTTCAGCTTCTCATAAGAGCTCCCGTGCCCATGTTGGTTTCCTCTTGTGGGAGTCCTTCTCAAGGAATGTTTCCACAGGCTCTTGTGGTTCTGTCATGTATCTTCAGGGTCTTCTGGAATTGCTTCTCCAATTTCCATGTCTTGGACTCTCGTCTCTTTAGGTGCCTCGACTTCCTAGATAGGAGTCCTCCTGGATATGAAGTATGTCGAGTCTTCATCAAAGGTTACATCTCTAAGGATGTCGATCTTCTTGAATCCTGGGAAGTATATTCAATAGGCCTTTGATGTATCACTGTATCCTACGAATACACCCTTCCTCCCAGAAGGGTCGAGCTTGGTCCTTTTCTCCTTTGGGACATGTATGTACACTGAGGAACCAAATATTCTTAGATGACTGACTTCGGGTTTCACTCCTGAGAAAGCCTCTTCACGAATCTTGTTGTCAAGTACTCTATGAGGAGTACGTTTCTGTACATACACAACTGTTCTTGCTGCCTCCGCCCAAAGGTGCATAGGAAGATCTTGGTCGAGTAACATTGCTCTCGCTGCTCCCATTATGGTTCGGTTCTTTCGTTCTGCAACCCCATTCTGCGGAGGATTGTATGGAGTGCTCAACTCCCTCTTAATCCTAAAATCTCTGTAGAGTTCCTTGAATTCTTTCGAAGTGAACTCGTCGCCATTATCTGACCGTAGAATCTTGATCTTCTTATTTGTCTGGTTCTCGACCAAGGATTTATGTTCCTTGAACTTACTGAAGACTTCACTTTTCTCTTTCAAGAAATATATCCAAGTTTTATGTGAGAAATCATCTATAAAGGAAACATAGTACACATACCCGCTTAATAAGCTAGATGACATGGGTCCACATACATCATAGTGTATGATCTCCAATATTCCTTTAGCCTTGCTTTCACTGCTGGGAAATGTCTTCTTTGCATTTTTTTCCTTTTGTACATCCTTTGCAAATGCCTTCATGCTTTGCCTGGATCTCTGTTAATCCTGAGACTACTTTGCTTGCCATTGGTAGTGCTCTGTAGTGCACATGTGCAAGCCTTCTGTGCCACAGTTCATTTGGTTCAATTGACTCATGAACCAATGCTTGTTCAGGCTGACCCTTCAACTTGTACTAGCGTTCGTCTTCTTCTCCAAACACTGTTGCATCCTCTATTGTCTTTCCTCTAGGCCACATCAGAACTTGGCCATCGACAAATGCAACCCTAATTCCTTTTGCTTCTAATGCAGATACAGAGAGAAAATTCTTCTTTAATCCTGGAACATATAGTACATCCTTCATCTTTAAGGATTTCCCGGAGTTAAGCTTGTATGAAGCTTCACCACTTCCTTTTATGGGGTATTGATAATCATCCCCAAGTTTCACCTTGTGAGGTGACTCATGTTCAGACATATTGATGAATGATTCCTTGTATCTCCTCATGTGCTTGGAAGCTCCACTATCCACGAGCCAATCATTGCTTCCGTGTGCGATAGTGCCAGTAAGTTCTGAGATTAGCACATACTCTTCATCCGAATCATCCTTCTCTTGTTTGAATCTTTTGATTGTTGGTTCATCATCTTCGGCAATATGAGCATGGTGTGTCTTTTTCTGGATGGGACAATCTCTTTCCAAGTGTCCCTTTTCATCACAAGTATAACATCGAACATTTGAAAGATCTCTTTTGGTCTTCTTCAGTTTCTTGTCTTTCTTCTTGTTGTGATGAAAGTTCTCCTTCTTATCTTTCTTCTTGAAGTTCTTTTAGGTGAAAACTGCGAGAGCTTGATCGTCAGTTGCTCCCATCTTTTCTTCTCTTGTCACAAGTCCTTGTG
Organism: Pseudotsuga menziesii; assembly: GCA_001517045.1. Lineage (NCBI taxonomy): Eukaryota > Viridiplantae > Streptophyta > Pinopsida > Pinales > Pinaceae > Pseudotsuga > Pseudotsuga menziesii. The sequence goes on along the minus strand of LPNX010356798.1, from coordinate 397,134 downwards.
CACATTCTTCTCGAAGTGTGCTGAAAGAGATCAACATCCTTCTTGCACAAATCCCTTGAATGAATGAGTCCCATGATCTAGGGAGACCATTCAGGGTAGTCATTGCAATTTCTCCTTCTTCGACATTCTCTTCAACTGCTTCAAGTTGTTCTTTGATTTGAGCAACCCTTGTGAAGTAAGACTGTATAGTCTCGGAGTTCTGTATCTTCACATTCTTCAGCTGGTTCCTCAAAATCATCTTCTGGTTGATGTTCTTCCCTTCGAACATCTTTGTCAAAGCATCATATACTTCCTTCAGTGTCTTGAATGTAGACACATGGGGGATGCGGTGATCCTTGATAGAATCTGCAATGATTCTCTTAGCCTTAGCCATGCTTCTCTCATGAGCAGCCTTAGCCTCATCTCCCTCTGGTTCTGGAACATCTCCAAAAATAAACTAATCCAAGTCATTTTCTTCAAGGATTAGGTTTATGTGGAAGGTTGGTGAGTGGGATTGGGGGGACCCATCCACACTTATAAAATATTAAATCAAAATTTGGTATCGTGTGAGTTTTCATGCAAGCGAGTGGGTGAAGTTTGGAGGTGACGTCAAAGGGTTCCACGCTAGCGCATGCTTGATCCTTGCGATAGCTTATGGGTATGGACCCCACCCCATATCTTTTATTATTTCAAAGCTCAAGTTTGGCCCAATGTTTTGGGTATGAACCTTTCTTTTTTTCAATCCTTCACGCCAAATTGCTGTATGAGGAGAGGAAACTCGCACGTGCGGGAGTTTGGTGATGTGTTGGCGTTTGTGGGGTGAGCGAGGTAAGTTCCTCTTCACTTCAACTCCTGATTAGTTTAGTTCAGCTTAGTGAGACTCCTCTTCAACTCAGTTAACTTCGGATTGATCTTCAGCTGGTTGGTGCCCCCCCTAGGGCTGGGTTTTTGTATAAATAAGAGGTCTCTTCTCCCTTTTTAGAGGGGATGATTGAAGCAAAGCACCTCTGCTCGAATGATTGTAATTGCTTATATTTTTATGAATAAAATTGAGTCTTTGGAGGACAATTTGATGGTGCAAGAATTTTCATGATGAATGTTTGGCTTATAACCGAGGTGATATCTGTGTAGCTCCATTATTTGTTTATGCATGCAGTGTTATCTAGCTTAGAAGATTATATTCTAATCCATAGAGTAGGCATTTGACGGTTCAGTTTGCTTGCTTATGTGTGGTTATATAAGATCTAAGAGTTGCATTTTGTAGTCAATTATACTTATGCGCTTTTGTTCTTGTTTAATTTACCATACTAGATCTAATCACTTGCTTAAAGGGTTTTGTAGCTTTGCAGATCACCAAGCGTTAAGTAGAGATCGGAGCTCGGTTGCATCTTATCTCTCTTCACTATCTGTTTATGAATCTAATGTTTCTTATTCCATAGGTTCTCTCCTTGCTCAAATTTGTTCAAGCTTGGGCTTGAAATCTTCCTTCTTCACCCTCAAACTTCAAAAAATATTTCTTTCCGGTTACTTTTTGCTTCATAACAAATAGATCTAAAATTAAAATCTTATCATTTGTCTCTTGTTATATAGATCTAAGAATTTTTCCAAGTTTATTTCATCAAAAGCTTAGATCTAGCCTTGTTTAGCTTTAGTACTTGAAGTAGTATATTCTTCCTGTCATTTGCAAGTACTATATCTTCAATTTTTATGCACTTTTAGCTAACATGCAAACCTTTTCGTGAGTTTTCTGTTGGCTGGTTTTTATACTCGCCTATCAGGAAAGAGGAGATTTGGAGGCGCATGCAAAGACTTGAACCGTCAAAAAGGGCTCCCTCCAAACCCCTCTCCTTCTCTCCCATTTCTTCTTTACCCATTCTTCAATAAAAGTTGGAAACTTGTTTGATCTTAACTCCAAAGGACAAAAAGTTTCCCTCAAAAGAAAAAAGATATTGTAAACAAGTTAATAAAGAGCAAGTGGGATAAAAGCTCCCACACCCCACTTCCTCCATTTGGGGGAAGCTCGTATCGTCCTTTGTCCGTTTCCTTTGCTTTATACCCGCATAATAATTTCTTTTTTCATATAAATTGTTAAAAAAGAAAATAACCCAAAGTGTCTTGAATCTCACTGATAAGTGGATCGAGAGCACTCTCTGTCGAAGAGGTTTTACTTTGTTGTCTTAGATTAGTTTTCTCGTTTTTATATAAATTGTTAAAAGAAAAAGAACATAAAATCTCTTGAATCTCACCGAAAGGTGGATTAAGAGCGTTCTCTGTCGGAGAGTTTTATTGTTTAGTTTTATTTCTTCTACTTTAGCAGCTTTTGCTTTGTCTTTGTAAATCTCTTGAATCTTGCCATAAGGCGGATCAAGAGTGCTCTTTGTCAGAGGGTTTTTACAACGGTTCTTGTTCACAACTCTCAAAAATTGAAGTTACATTTACTACACCGTGTATGCTCTACCTTGTTGGGATACCCAGAAGTAGTTGTAGATTCTTTAAATTTTCACATTCTAATCCAATTCACGTTAATAAAACTCACAATCCACAAACATTACAGAAATCCGACGTAACAAATCTAAGAAGTAGTGGGCAAATTCTTCAGGGAAAGAGGGAACTACTAGAAAGCGACCGTGTGGTCCAATTAGGCTACATCCTTGTTGGTGTAGTGTTGAACACCCCCCCACGACTCCATCTAGCCCAAATTTTCTAATGTGGAGCCACTCTTCTTAGATTCCGGACATATCTCTAGTACCAAAAGGTATATCTTGGAGATCTCCTTCCCGTTTAATAATCAACTTCACCTTTAAAATTTACAATAAAATTTACCAAGAACACTTGCAAAACGATCTCAAGCACTCCATCTGGCACTGGTCCTATCGGTTTGCTTATTATCTATCTAGAGCTTTTTTTTCCATCTACTTTCGTATCATATTATGGATGCTTTGCTTTGAATTTGTAATTGTCAATTGGTTGTGTATCTTTAATTACATTGCAAGTGCTTACTGGGAACTTTTATTATAAATCTCTTTCAAAAACTCCTAAAAAATCCCCATCTGCATCATACACCTAAAAATATCTTAAAACACAAGAGCCTTAGAAACTCTTTGTAGTGAATACCCTCCTTGGCTTCGTTAGGAGTTTGCCTAAACGGAGGAGTCGGGATTAGGTGACAGCAACTAACTCTTTGCTTGCCCCCAAGGTCGTACCTTTCCCCCTCGGGAAACAAATTTCGAAAGAGTTCTGCTGACGGTGGTGTGCACATCGGTGGGCAACAAACCCAAAGTTGTCAAATTTATGCAACCTAGATATCATCAACAATTTCAATTGCTAGGACATGCTTAGGATCATGGATTACAACTTGGTGAGGTGAAAACTCTAAGTTTTTACCTTTACTTGAATGTGTGATTTGTAATATTGATAGGGGGCAGGAAAGATTTGGAGCACACAATACATTATTAAAATGGCCATCATCTAGCTGAATTGTTCTCGACGCTACAACAGTAAGAGGCCTATCATCGCCAACAAATATTTGTTTGGTGTTTACATTCTTTAAGAGTAGAGAAGGTGGTTTTATCCTTGTCCATATGATAAGATTCTCTAAAATCAATAAGTCACTTATTAGAAGAAGTAGATGTTGCACTGAAGGAAAGACCAAAAATAGAAAGTGCATTCCCAGGAGAGGAAGAGTTAGAAGGAGTATCAAGATTGATGTTTGCCTCTTCATTGTTACTTCTAAGGCTTCCATTTTCTAGAGACATTTAGATTTCAAATGGCCATCTAGCCCGCAAAAAATTACAATGTCTCTCAATTATAGTTTTAAAGATAGGTGAAATCAGTCACAGAATTGACTGATTCATCTAGTTGAAGGCAAACCAATCCGAATTGGTCTGGAAATTGATTTGGTCGATCGGTTTGGTACTAAATCTGTCAGATCAACCGATTTATTTAAACATTCAGCCGATTATTTACTCTCAATCATGTGGGGTCTACAGATTTGAAAAGACAAAAAATTCATTTTTTGCTTTGTCTTTCCCTAACCTAACCTAACCCTAGGACCTAAATCTACTTAATGACCGCCCTTGCCCTCCCTCTTTCCCTACTCCTATTTCCTATTCTCATTGTGGAGCAATGATGCGACAATAGCAATTTGCAACCAATGTCATTGCGTGAGGGACAATCATGTGGATAGTGGACTATGTAGTATGTAGATGATGTATGATAGTTGACTGTGTAGTATGTAGTTGACCATGTAGAATGTTGTTTTATCCTTGTCCATATGATAAGATTCTCTAAAATCAATAAGTCACTTATTAGAAGAAGTAGATGTTGCATTGAAGGAAAGACCAAAAATAGAAAGTGCATTCCCATGAGAGGAAGAGTTAGAAGGAGTATCAAGATTGATGTTTGCCTCTTCATTGTTACTTCTAAGGCTTCCATTTTCTAGAGACATTTAGATTTCAAATGGCCATCTAGCCCGCAAAAAATTACAAAGTCTCTCAATTATAGTTTTAAAGATAGGTGAAATCGGTCACAGAATTGATCGATTCATCTAGTTGAAGGCAAACCAATCCGAATTGGTCTGGAAATTGATTTGGTCGATTGGTTTGGTACCAAATCTGTCAGATCAACTGATTTATGTAAATATTCAGCCGATTATTTACTCTCAATCATGTGGGGTCTGCATATTTGAAAAGACAAAAATTTCATTTTTTGCTTTGTCTTTCCCTAACCTAACCTAACCCTAGGACCTAAATCTACATAATGACCCCCCTTGCCCTCCCTCTTTCCCTACTCCTCTCTCCTATTCTCATTGTGGAGCAACGATGCGACAATAGCAATTTGCAAACAATGTCATTGCGTGAGGGACAACCATGTGGATAGTGGACTATGTAGTATGTAGATAATGTATGATAGTTGACTATGTAGAATGTTGTTTTTTGGACTCTACATGCCATATAACCTATGGGCCTCATATATAATGTGTTTTGTTCTAGTCCCATCTCCTAGATATGTATTGCACAATATACTTTGTGCATTTTTGATATATTCACTCTTATATGGTATATTACTATATACATGAGCAAACTTTGGATAGTTTGTCTCTAATGCTTTGCAATCATGGATTAAAATCTTAAAAAAGTTTATTTTCTTTAAAATTTAAATATTTTATGTATTTTTTAGTGAACTCAGTCATTAAATTCAAATTGGCCGATTTATGACCGATTCATTACCGATTCCAATTTCGGGTCTGAGTTGACCCTCCTTCGATTCCAAGTCCGATTCCAAATTTTAAAACTATGATCTCAATCTTCTCGCCATTTGATTTAGTTCTTTTATCATTATTGGGAGTAGGAGTTGGCTGAGGGGGTTTGGGACCCTTGTTTTGTTTGCTGTTCCAAGAATGTTACTTTTTAGGATGCTTGGCTTTATCCTTCTATTGTGCTACTAAGGCTTTGTTAGATGTAATTGCATCGCTGATCATTCCAAGGTACAAAAGCTTATCTTGCTTTCTAATAAAAAATCACAAAAGGCATCAAGAGATGGCATTTTATAAGTGCCCCCTTGACCAATAAGTTTTTCTTTGGTGGAGTTAAAAGTAGAGACAAAAATATAATAGGCCTTGCCAAGCTTAACAATAATAGCATAAATAAGTTGGTCATCATTCTTCATTGGGATCTTACATTTTTTAAGTAAAAACTAAGTGTCTTACTTTTAGATAGATAATATTCAATGGAAGAGAAATCATTGGTATTTAAAGCAATCAACTGGTTTTCGAGCTAGTGGGCTTGAATTTCATTGTGTTTACCAAACACAGTTCTTATCTTTTTCCAAGCTTCATTTGGTTTCTCAATTCCTTGAATGTGAATATGTAGATCACAAGAGATGAAAAGTACCCCTTGACCAACAATTTCTTCTTTGTTGAGTGAAAAGAGGCACTACCAAACTTTTGGAAGAATAGGACATATAAGCTGGTTATCCTTCTTTGTGATCTCACATTATGCAAGTAAACGTCTTCAAGTGTTTTAAACTTATATAATTTTTTGTTGCAAGATAAATCATTGGGATTTAAAGCAATCAACTGGTTTTTGAGCTAGTGGGCTTGAATCTCATAAGTGAGAACCACTTTTACAATGAAGTTACTTTATAATTTAAAGTTGCATGCAAAAAGTAACTTGAGAAAAAAACAATAAAGTGACTTTATGAACGATTCATCTTAATAATTTAAGTGAAATGCACTTTACACTAAAGTTATGGTATAATTTTAAAAAAGAAAGATTTGAACTCAAGACCTCTATTTGAATGAAGTAATTTTTAACCAAGTGAGCTAATGCAAAATATATAATAGATGTTAGAAAGGAGAAGGGGTGCATCATTTTTTGTACTCTTTGCCTTGAAGTGCGTGCTTACCTTGAAAACCCTTCTTATTTCCTACTAAAATACTTCAACACAACCACACACAAAAACAACGAATTTCTGAAATATTTTTGATGTTCATAATCTTGAGGTTAGATCTTGGTTATTTGACCCAGAAAATGCAACTTTTCTTTGTTTTTGATTTTTTAAGATCACTCAAGGCACATGCCAAAGAGAATATTCAGAAAAGAAAAGACTTTCTGCTCTGTCTCTGATTTACCAAGCTCTTGCACAAGGCACACGACAAAATAACTTATGGCATATGCATAACGAAAAGGGAGCAAACCAAAAATATAAACAAAAAACTAAAATGAAATGCTAAAACAATATGAAAGAAGTTTTAAAAACTGAAATGATATTGTATACCTTCCAACCGAAAACAATGCTTTAGATGCAATGGAGGTTATTTCAAGTTTCAACCCAAAAATATTTTGAAACAAAAAAATCCCAGAAGTCCTTTGATGCATGCAGCGACAATGGTTACAAATCTCAATCAGCAATGGGAGTGAGTCTTCATAAGTGCTTTGATACCATTTTCGATAAACATGGTATATCTACACATGTCAAACACTTTAAGGTAGCCACTCACACAAACAGATGAAAGACTAGTACATTAGTGTATTACGGTTAAAACCCTCAAAGAGGGAAACAATCGACCCTAGTGACCCTAGCCAATGCTGCCACTTGAGGCAATATGTTAATCCAAAAGGAAAACAAACATATGATTTTCTCACAATCAATCAATGGCAAATGACCCTCCATGCTGTTTAAATAGAGATCATAGACCAATCGGGTGTTAAGACTCAAAAGTCTCAGATCAATATAGTTGGCAGTATTGAGGAGAAGATGAACCATTAGATCACTTTGTGTTTAGAGCATAATTGTGACCTTTGAAATAGTTTGCTACAAAAGCACATCAAAGAAACACACTTTACCTAAAGATACATTATAGTTATACCAAGTTAATCTTAACTAACTTCTAAGTTTCTAAATATCTTAATACATACACAACTCGGTCCGCCCATTAAAGCCTCCATTATTGCTTGATTATTACGCTTTATACCAAATTTGTGTATATAGCAAAAAGGCAGCAATAGCCATCCTAGATTGCTCCTCGATTCCCTGCCTTTCTTCGAATCCCCTTGAAACTATCATCAAATATGATGGGGTCAGGGACTTGCTATGGCCTATTCTTTCCGGGGGGACTATCTCTAGTTAAATTTAAATGCTTGTGCCGACGATTTACTTCCTGCTCTATAACTAAACTTCAATTATTTTCTATACAAAGATTGAGCTCTCTAGTTTTGTATTCCTTTACTTTGATGACCTAGGAACTGTCTTGGCACTCGCTCAGTTGTATTGTAGCTTGCTGTACTCCCTAGTCCTGACTCCTATTGGCCTATTTTTATCAGTCATGGAAATTACCTTAAAATTATCTTATCTCATCTATCTCATCTAGATTCTATACTGATAAAAGTTTCAACAGATTCAACCATGCAGTTCCTTATCGAACAATGGAGAGATCACTTGCCACCAGGGTACCTGTTAAAGAAAGCCTCGATTGATACACCGTTTGAGGAGGATGCCTGCCGCTGCCATTTTGTTTTTGTAAAGGACCGTAATGTTTACGACGAAGCTGAATTGGCTTTAAGATTGCAGTGGTTTATAGGAGAAAAGACACCAACAAACTTTGAGATTATTAAAGGTGCAGTGACTGAGGTAAGAAAGCAACATGAAGTTATCTTGTTGCTAGTGTTTTCTGGGTCATTTGTTTGAAGATGCAAAGTGACAAGTATATGGTAATATTTCTCTGTTTGAAATATTTGAGCATCTATTTAACTGAAAATTTCACCAGGTGTATTGGCCAAAGCATGAAGAGATCGACAAATTCTTGAAGGTGGAGTGCACTCCAGTTTTGAGGGGGACTGAGTATCCACCCATTTTTGCAGTGTCTTCGCCCATTGCTCCTGGTTAGTATTTTCCTGTTAGTGAGATATTTAGAAATGATTGTTGTCATTTCTTTAGTTACACAGATTTTTAAAATGCGAGAGGAAAGCTGTTTCCAAATACATGAAAAGTAAGAGTTTTATTATTAAGACGCAGTTTGCAATGCATCACACTATACCAGCAGTTATGAGTAAAGGTAATAGATATGACACATAGAAGATAGTCGAAGTCTTTTCTTTTGCTGAAAAAGAGTGTTGCTTTGTTAATGATGATAAAATGCTGTGAAAGGAATTCTTTCTGAATATTTTGTGTATCTTGTCCATTGCAAACATGGGAGTCATATCTATTAGCACTTTGTTGGAAGACCCTGTACGTGTTGGTATGACAAAATTTATCTTTGGTTTACTAACCAAACTGAGAAATCTGAGTTAATGGGCTACTTCATGGTGTCAACTGTCGAGGTTACAGTCTAGCTAACCACAGGCAACTTTGTTCACTAAAAATGTCAAACTTCGGGGGGAAGATGGTATCATTACAGAATCTGGAATCTGATAAATATATAGATTGGATTGTGCTCATCTGAATAAGCCGAACCTGAAAAAGGCACCCAATCTGCAATTCTTTCACCTTTTCTACTGTATGTCCTGAATGAACTCTAGTAATTTTCCTTTATTAAAAAAGTAAGCAATTTCTTCTAATTTGATGCATCAAGTCCCAACCAGAGATACCAAAAAATTTGTTTTCCACTGAACGAAAAATTGTTTTTCAACTGTTCTGTGAGGTTGGGTTTGTTCCCAAAGTTGATATGTATGAATGTTGCATATTCCTTTTCTACTGTATGTCCCGAATGAACTCTAGTAATTTTCCTTTATTAAAAAAGTAAGCAATTTCTTCTAATTTGATGCATCAAGTCCCAACCAGAGATACCAAAAAATTTGTTTTCTACAGAACGAAAAATTGTTTTTCAACTGTTCTGCGAGGTTGGGTTTGTTCCCAAAGTTGATATGTATGAATGTTGCATATTAATTATCTAATTTTTGATGGTTAAATCTAAATGAAAGATTCTATAGCCTATATGCAGAATTTATACGATCTTATTTAGAACTAAGATCTTTCATTTCTCTTTTTAAAAGCAAGTGTTTTTTGTTCTCACAAATTGGCAAAAGCCTAAGCATATTTTGTGCAGGCACTAACTTTACAATGATTCCTTACAATCCATGGAATGCTCCATTGCTATGTTCTTAATAACAGGAACATTCTACAGTCTTATGCAAATATTAATCCTTTCTACTGTTTAAGATTCAAATTTATATATATTATTGAAATCCACTATGGTAGTTGAAAAATTAGTCATGCTGGCTCTTGAATGTTAACATTCCCATCAACTTATAGACTTTGTTTCTGTAATCTTGTGTCTTTTGAACCCTGCACAGGTGCATTTGCTGTCACCTAATAATGTACCAGTACTGGTCATTATAGTGTTTAAGTGATTGAATTCATTATGCATGCCCAACATGAACTTGTTCTGATAGGCTTTACTTTCTCTGCACATTGTCCTTTGTGTGACTCCCACCAGTATGGTGTGCCTTGATTAACACTAAAGTATGCTTCAACTTTCAGATGCCATCTGTTAAATGCCTTTGCTTCAAATTTTACTTTAAACTATGGCATGCCTATCCTTTGCACCTTGTGGTGTTGGTGCTGGTTTCGACTGCACTTCAAGATTTCAGCATAGGAGAAGGTTGACTTGGGGATTTGTAAATGCAACTCCATGCTTCATGCACTCAGATGTCATCTAGATGAAAATACGGCATGTATGGGAAACACCTTGAGTTGATACCATTACTCTTGTTATAAAAACATTCTCTAGAGTGGTGCAACAATGCTTCAATGTAGTGATATCACTGATCTATCATCTGTGCTCCTTGTTGTAAATATGTTGAACATTCATCAACTTGTGGAAGTTAATGTTTATGATGAATCATGAAAACTGTAGAAAATATATGCAATTAAGGCTTATTGATTTTGTTAAGCTATCTTGTTTATAGGTCACCTTCTATGGTACTTTGGCCACGGGAGGCCATCGCCATGCACTTGGTTATGTGGGAACAGACTGTGGATGCCCTCAATATGCCTTGGATATTCCTTATCACAGCTAATTTTCCTTTATTTCCATACAACACTTAGGAAACACTCCATCCTGGGGATGTCTTAAGCATTCTGAGAGTCCTGTGGGATGCTCTGCAAAATATATTTTGAAAATAAAAAAGTGAAAACATAAAATATACTGCTTGAAAACCCCTTGCTATCCCTGTGCATCCTGTTGTATCATTATGTTTGAAATGTATCCAGCATCTAATTTTCTACCTCGTTTTAAGCTTGTCTGCCACATTGAGTTGGGTCTGCTCCATATATACATGCAATGCACGATTTGTATCACTGGATTCCCTGATTATATCCCATGAATAGATTATTTTGGTGATAGTGTGGATGAAGGTTGTCTTGAAAGCCATTTCTGATGAGATCTTGTTGCACTGGGGTTCTTAAATGTCAAATTCTTGCTAATGGCAATGTTGAGATTGCTGCTGGTGTCTATATCTCTAGCTTGAAATCATTCTATAAGTGCTCTTGGGATTTATAAGATCAGTCGAATTCTGGTTTTGGCTAATAATGATCTTTCTGAATTCTAGAGTGATTCTAAGGGTTTGGTCTGCAAGTTACTCAAGGGTCCTATTTAATGTTGAAATAATATGGTCCTGGTTTAGTTGGCTGGATTTTTCTGCCTGGAGGTCACAGGTTCGAATGCAGAGTGGGGTAGGGAATATACACCTCCATAGACTTAGCAGTCAAATTGCTGCATTGAGGGGGACTCCTTGTCCCACAAACAAGGGTGTCTCGTACAACAATTTGGTGTCTGGCCAGGTTGTCCCTTAAAAATATATTATTATTATTAATAAGTAGGAAACGTTGGTTGATTAAACTATGTTTATTTTCAACAGGAACTGGAAGTCCTAAAGTGCTGAATCTAAGAGTAGAGGGTGAGCTTATTGAAGGAAATTTGATTAGAGGGTTTGCTGAAATTGCTTGGTGTGGTGGAACTCCTAGTAAAGGTGTAGCAAGGTGAGAATAAATCTTATTCAATTGTGTACTTTCAGTGATTCAATAAGACCTTTATTCATAGCTACTTCTTTTACTCAGTTGGCTAAGACGGCGACGGAACAGTAGTCCTGTTGTCATCATTGGGGCCGAAGAAGAAGAATATCGGTTGACATTGGATGATGTTGATTCTAGTCTTGTGTTTATGTATACACCTGTTACAGAGGAAGGTACCAAAGGAGAACCACAGTATGCAATGACGGATTTTGTTAAAGCAGGTATTTGTCAATCTTTCTTTAAAGTTGGTGATCTTCAATTTCTCCCCATACTCTTGCTTGGAGTGAGGGAATTAAGTGTCACAATCAAGGATCACAAACTATTGTTTATTGGATTTTGGAGCTTATGAAAACCTTTGCCTGACCAGCATGAAGATGCCTCTATTGAATAACTAGTCTTCAATTAGCTGCAAATCTCACATAGTTTCAAGAAACTTTACCTAACTACTCCAGTCTCTACAAATAGCAAATTATTCAAGAACTAAAGTGTTGGGCAATATTATTACAAACCATTGTTATGCAATTGTGCTGTATTGTACAAATGTTTATATGCAAAGCATTATTATGAATGGTAATGTTAATTTTTACTCTTGAGTTTAACTCTGATTACTACTTTCAATAAATTCCCAGATACATACACATAAATAAATCTCAGCTTTGATTTATAAGCTGCAATACAATAAACTCATTAACTTGTCTAACATGTGCAGTGGAACTGGAAATCAATCACGCACATACTTTTTAACACAACTATTTACCCTGGAAACCCCAATGGGGAAAACCAACATCTAGGGCTTTCTTCAATCTCGAGCGAGAGAGAAAATATAGAAGAATATATGATCAGAAATTTTACAATTTGAAAAACCTGACTACTTGGAAAGGCGTAGTAGATCTGTGGGACAAACCCTAGCTCAACATGCAGCTGCAACTGCTTCTCTGAGGAATGCGCCCTCTGCTCTACTCTGAATCTCTGATGAACTACCTTTGCCAATCTCTGGAAGTGGTAACTCCCTCTCTTTCCCCAAAGAAGTGCTCCCTCCGCCCCTCTTCTCTGCTCTGCTCAAACTGATGAAGAAATGCGCCCTCAATCTCTGAACTGTGCCCCCCAATGATAGAAGTTCACCCTCTCTCCTCAGAAGCCTGCCCCTCTAACTCTGTCTCTCAATCAGTCTCTGATGAGACCTCACTAAGGCCTCCTTAGTCTTTGAAGGAAGATCCTTTGTCTCTCAGCTCTCCAGCCTCAAGAGGTGTGCCCTCTGTCTCAGAAGTGCGCCATCTCTCTCATAAGTGTGCCTCTCAATCCAGCAAGTGCGTCTCACCTTGCTCTCTGCATCAATCTATGATGAGATAGATGTGATGATCTCTGCCCCTCTCAGAATGATGCGCCTCACCCTTATATCTCTGAATGTAATGCGCCCCCCAGTGATAGAAGTTCACCCTCTCTCCTCAGAAGCCTGCCCCTCTAACTCTGTCTCTCAATCAGTCTCTGATGAGACCTCACTAAGGCCTCCTTAGTCTTTGAAGGAAGATCCTTTGTCTCTCAGCTCTCCAGCCTCAAGAGGTGTGCCCTCTGTCTCAGAAATGTGCCATCTCTCTCATAAGTGTGCCTCTCAATCCAGCAAGTGCGTCTCACCTTGCTCTCTGCATCAATCTATGATGAGATAGATGTGATGATCTCTGCCCCTCTCAGAATGATGCACCTCACCCTTATATCTCTGAATGTAATGCGCCCTCACTCTCTCCTCAGGGATGTGCCCTTCCTCATGCACTGATTTGCTCAGCTTTGTAGCCTCTCGCTATCTCTGCCCTGTATCACACAAGTCTATGCACATTTACCCTCTGCATACCTTTTCTAACTCACATGTGAATTTAGGGTTCAGAATACATAATTTCTCTTTTCATGCAAATCCTGTCATGCAAACTTTTTAATTAAAAAATGCATACATGCAACTGTTAAAAGTCTCAGAAACGTCTACATGCTTCTACCACCGAAGCCATGCCGACTGGTAAAGTGTTTCTGACACAATACACTAATGCCTTCCCTGATAATGTCCCTTCATGCTAGGCATAAACACATGAAGGACATCCTGAGATACAAATTTCAACAGTTCAGTTTAATGCCGGTATCTGTGTGTAAAGTCTGCTCTTGGATATTTGTTATGTGCATGCAGCTTGGATTGAAACTGTTTTTGGCAGGAATTTAATGGACTGCACTTTTGGTCACAGTTAAATCTCTTTCTTGGTTGCAGCTTTTCCTTCTGTCAGCAATGTGCAGGTTGTTGGAGATCTTGTTGAGGGTAAGACAATTAGAGGAATTGGTACATACTTTGGAGGAAAAGAAGGCCGGAGCAAATTTGAATGGCTACGTGAGGATAAAGACTCAGGGTATGCACTTATTAATTGTTGTTCAATAGCCAATATGTTCAGTTTTTTAATGATAGTAATGATGTGCTCTGTAGCAAGAGGTAGGTATGAATTATACATAGATGTAAGTTTTCAACAAAGTCATGTGAAACATTCATTTTTTGTCAGGAATAGAAACAATTTGAAATCCAATCTAAAATTCTAAAGTTGAAATAATTTGGAGATGAAATCTTGATGAACGAACATGTTCAGAATGTTTTGAACAATTTTCCCTCTGGAATTTTTTGTGTGATGTCCATGGGTTCAAGGATATGTATATACTTGTGTATTAATAAAATTGTGGTTAAGAGTTCAGGGATGGGCATACACTTTTGTATTAATAAAATTGTGGTTCAGATCCAAGCATAAATTATTACCAGTAATTATTAAATATAAGCTATGACTTAACGGTAATTTCATTCCGGGCACTCTTTCAGTTTCTATTTCATTTATGGTTCTAGTAAAATAATATTACAACTTGTGGATTATATCTTTGGATGAGAAAATGAAAAATAGTTTTGGGGCGCCATTTATCTGTGAATGTGATTGGATGTTTTCCTTGGAATATATTTTAAATGCTTGCATGTCAGAAAGCTAATTCTGTCCTTTAAAGTATTTATTCATAGTTTCACCAATGTAGGGAGAGTTAAAGACCAATAAATATGGCATAGGTGTTGGTTGCTGTTTTCTCAGATTCTAAGTCAAATATTTTCTGGCAGAGAGTACATGCTTGTGTCAAGAGGAGATGCGGAATATACTTTGACAGAGGAGGATGTGGGTCAATGTATGGTGTTTGTTTACACACCTATAAACTGGGAGGGTAAGAATCGAGATTATGTTAGGTGTCTTTTTCCTTAGAATGCGATTTTTATTATTGAATTCCTATTAACAGTGCTCTTGGTGAGAATCTAGATGTTAATTATATTTTCCTTGGGATGTGAACATTTTCATTGATCTCCTATTTACTGTGCTCTTGGTGTGTCACCTTTGTGATGTGCATACTTGCAGGTCAGGAAGGCAAACCTTCAACTGCTGTTACAGGGAAAGTATTGCATGGTATGTCTAGTTTGTGCTATCTTTTGGGAAGTCATTTTAAAAGTTGATAGATTTTGCTTGCATTGGAAAATAACCATGTCTTTTATAAACGCACAATTGTAAAAAATTTCAACCTTTTGCTACATTTCATCCTGTTTTTAACATTCAGACGCACATTTAAAAGCAGATGCTGTAAGTCATACATTTTTCTAAATTGAATTTCAAGGCTGCATGTACCAAAAGCAATCTGCATGCTGTCAAGAAATAATTATCATTTTGAACTTGAAACACATAGCCAACTCTGAATAAAAAAACATGCAAATACGCAATAAAATTATAATTTATGATCTGAGCTTTGACAGACAAGCAGTGTTGGTCAGTTATCTTTTTTTCTCCCATTCAGAGAAACATTATATTTGATATTTCAAGTGTGAAATCAAAACATATGACAAGTCCGGAGGGTCCTTCAAACATAGAAATGTCCTCATCTCTATCAGGCCTATCCTGTAGCTACATACTATGTCACAGGGTTTGTTGAACCTGAACCATCAGGTTCGAAATTCGCCAAACTTCAAAAAAAAAATTAAGTTCATTTGGGTTCGGCGAACCTCAAAGCCAAACGTTTTCAGGGTTTTTGTCGTCCTCCTGTTTTCTTTGGCTCTGTCTCCAACTCTCCATCCTCACCCTCTGAGTTCCGCGATTTATCTGGCTGTCTCCAGACTCCACCCTCGGTGAGTTAACCCATGAGCCACGACTGTTCTGACTGTGCGAACAGGTCTTCTGATTGAGTAACCGATTGGATGGCTTTCGACAACCCTTCGAGTAACCAGTGTCGAGGCTGTGGACAGGTTTTGATAAGTCGAGGAACCAGTGCTGAGGCCAATGTTCCCTACAGTTATTCCAATCTAGACTACATTTTACATTTTAAAAGCTTTAATTTTTTTAAAGCTATAGAATGGATATAAAGTTATAATGTATATATATCAAATGCTCAGGTTATTTTAGACTTTGGTGTATAGTAAATGGCAATTCTTTTTATATAATGTATACATTATACATTATATTAAATATTAAATGTTTTAATTTATGTATAGTAAATAGTAAATATTTTTTTTTATATAAAAATGTATTAAATGTTATTCATTATTTATAGAATATAAAAATATATTAGATAGGTTAATTTTCTAAAATATATAAGATTTGAAAATATGTATATTGATGAACCTCATCTGAACCTCATCGGAAAATTCAAACCCAAACATGAACCCGAACCTTGTGACATAGGCTATATATTACATTCGTCTTGACATCAAGATAAAAAACAAATCAAAGCATTTAATCTTGCCTTTTTGAACCAACGCAGAACCTTATGGCATATACTGTAAATCCCCACAGAGAACATACTGCCTAAGAAGGACTGTCTCGTAAGTCAAACAAGGTATAAAGTCGATTCAGAAGGGAGCACATTCCTCCTGAATTCCTTTATAATCAAGTCACCCTCCTGCAAAGTAAGAGCATCTTTAAAGAGGGAATCAGCCTTTGAATTGAATTCCTGAAAAATATATGAGAAGGAAATAAAATCAAACTGGAATTTTACCTCTAGAACTCTATGCGTAATAGGTACTGGAGCCAAGTTTGTGATGCAGCAACCTTTCCTTGATGCATTTTAAATTATTTTAAACTCTTTTTCTTCTTCATATCCAGGACATTCAGTGCAGTGAACCTGCTGAAAGTTAATTTTTTACATGCTCTATGTTGTCATAAAGAAAATGTGATTATTTTTTCAAAATACATTTTATGTTTACAAACAAAAATATTTGCATCATGAGAAAACAAAAAACGGAAGGGTATAGATAATGGTCTTTACATCCTCTTCTTTAAAGCAACAGGCACAACACTAAAATATGAATAAGCACCAGAGTCTAACAACTTGGCATCCATGATCAACAAAAACCCTTTTGCTTGCTGCTGTATACATACCTCTTCTCTCTACGAAAACCAAAAGGCAGACAAAGAGCTAACCTCATTCTCAAAAAGATATTTGCAGCAAAGCTTCCAGAGAACAAACAGAGCAGAAATTCTCAAACAGTTCCAAATATGATTAAGAGAAGAATAGACTAGAGATTTGGTGTCCGTGCCACCCAACAACACTGCATGGCAATGAACATTGAAGATGCCCCTTAAGAATAGTGGAAAGATCAGTCTGAGGGAAGTTAAATATGTGTTTTGAATTCAGCAACAAGTAGACGGTTAAGGGAATGTAAACCAAGGCAGGGCAGTTCTCAATCAGCAGGGTACTTATCGGCAGTGATTTGGCGTATTAGTTTTTTTTATAGAACTCTTAACTCTAATTTTTGATAATATTGAAGTAGTTGGGGGTTTAGGATAACCATAAATGTTTGAAATCTTTAAAGTTTCAAAATCCCAGAGGAGAACTACTATACTGCTGAAGTTGTGGATGACAAAATCTTTCAAACATTAGTAACATTTGAAAAAATATATTATCAATGTTAGATTTTTACAAGATTATCTCTAGAAGAAAGTCAAAGCACAGAAACAAAGAACACAAGAGTTTATTCTGGGAAACCCAATAGGGAGAAAACCCAGCAACCTTCGTATAGAGACGATCAATCTCGAGAACAGAGTACAAGAAGAAAGAGAGAAGAAAATCTCTGTAATGAAAAACCCAGAAAAATGTTGATTTTTCTGAGTAGCATCGAGAGCCATTCTCCGGAGAGTGGGGACACTTGGTCCAGGACCACAGTGTAGACTCAACCCAGTGTTGAGTGACCATTCTGTTGAATGGTAGATATCTGGTCCTTGACCCTGATATAGACCCAACTCTGCCCTGGGTAGACTCAAACTAGTGTTGAATGACCATTTTGTTGAATCGTAGATGTTGTCGCCCGAAACTGGTACACAGGTGCTGAAAGCCCAAACCGCGGGCGCGCCGGCTCGGTGACAACTCTCTCTCAAGAGGCCAATGTCACCACACCTTCTCTCTCCTCGCTTCAGGCTGGCTCTTCTCCAGCTCTAGGGGGGTTTCCCTAAGTTTGGATCACTAAGGCAGCTACCACTGAGGGCAAGGTGATTTGAAGAGGCTGCCTTAGAGAAACATGGGTAGCAAAAAAAGAAAATGATTCGGCTTGATGGGCACGAAGGGAAGGGAGGATCAGTCCTCGAGAGAAGGCCAGTGCCAGTACCAGAAGGGTAAATGGAGTTAGAACGGTATTCAGAAGGGCTTTGTGTTTCGCAAAAGTGAGACTAAGCTGGTCTGTTCCATAATCAGAGGCAAGGAGAATGGAAGTATAACTAACTACTTTCCATTACTCCCAAACCTCCAAAAACATAACGACGACAAACAACTTGGCAGCCGCAAATGTTTGCCCAATGTGCTAGATTATAGCCCTTTATGCTGGCTTAGTCTATAACTTATGAAAACCCAAGACTACGACAGAGGAACCCAACATATCCCAAAAACTCAACATGATATTTTTTTCTTTATTAGCTATGGGGAAAAATCCTCCCAGCCCAAAGATTCCATCTTTACAATGAAAGAGCCTTGCTCTTTATAGCCAAAAAGGGTCTCATAACATAATAATAATAAAAATAATAAAAAAATATAAAATAAAGTGGACCTAAGATCCACTTTTCTTGCCTAAATGAAAAAATGACCAAACCTTAATTATTGTAATCTCCTACATGGCTAAAGTATAACTATCACTTTAGCTTATTATCTAACCGAAAGATCCTCATTAAACTGTAGCCTTTTTAGAAAAACATCTACTCTAACAGCCATCTCCCTCTGGAAAAAACACATCCTTCATGCAATCGGCGGTTTAGATGAATAGAAAGCATACTCGGTGGAGAACCTCTGTTTCGTCACTCCAAGTGAAGGCATACTATGCATGTAAATAAGCAGAGATGTGGAGCTCTATTCTGTCACTGACAGTGAATGATGATCTCGATTTCCATGTAACAGCTGTAAAAAACCTCCACGCGGTTTTCTTTAGGCAATCAGCTAGCAAACTAAACTCACGCCGATTCCCTAGACTTAGAAATTAATTGTCGACTGATGTAGTTGCACCAACAGAACCTTGGCTTGGAGTTATACTTCGGCGTGATTGATATGAGGGATCCGTGTATACTTGCTGCCAAAAAATCGTGAAGAAATTGTTCCAATCCCCTATGCTCGGTTGTCAATCGGATTTAGCATTAAATCGACAGATTAACTCAAGGCTGCCATAAGGAAATTTACGCCAATCAACTGCCAAACAAAATACAAATTGGAAATGGAACTCAAGCTCATCCCGGAGACGTGAAAGCATGGAAACTGGCGATCCCTGCTTGCTGAATATTTGAGATACTACTTCCCGGTTCAAACAATTTGCTCCACACGGGCACCTAGTATTGCATTCCACTACATCTTCTGAATATGGCCCAAGCTGGAGACGGCCATAGAGATCATATGGTAGACGACCAAACATCGGCTCTCCTTGCCAATCAATTCGAGCATCTTGATCACGGGTGCAACCATTCAAATTTACATGGGTGGAAATATTAGCCTCTGGATCGTCAAAGTCAAAACTGTCACAACCATTACATACTTTTGCTAGTTATTTCCAATCATTGTCTGGTCATAGCCAATCAATTAGCAGATTCCATTAAATCGCGCCGATTGCTCCATGCTTTGTGAAGACTGCCTTGGCAAGTTCAACTATGTAATCTCGATATTCTGGTTTTGTAACATATACACAATCAAGCCCATTCGTCTTTAATTTCCCTTGTGCACTTTGATGATGTTGAGTTTTCATAAGAACTCGTTCCTCATCAAATATAGTTGATATAACCTAGTCAAAGACATATGTGTCCTCTGGACTCTATATTGTTTGCAGAACATCATTCAAAGATTCATCTTCCATCCTCGGAGGCAATTCATTTCTCAAAACTTGCAAAGCTGGTGGACGATCTAATGGAGTTGGACACATTAGCCGCTGCACTAAAGCAACCTGTTCAGGATGATCTATGACCCAAGGAAGTGGGGGTACAACCTTATTTTTCAGCTCTGAAAGAATTACAACTCTTTCCATAGCTATAGAAAATGGGTGCCAAAGCTCAAATAGAACAACACCTAAACTATACATGTCCACCTACAAAAGTTGACGTCGTATGAGAACCCACTTTGACTTTCGGTTAGAGGTTTAAGGAGATGAGGAACATATCAAGGACAATAACTTAGCCACATCTTGCTTAGCTTCCTGTTTAACTCCAGTCCATGACCATATTGCATCCAAAATGTGAGCATGGTTGACATGGATTTCACAGGCATCCCAATAAAAGAACTTCCCCACAACATCCATTGCTACATTTATAACCTCCCCTTTTGTCAATATAGGTTCTCCTCCAATGACATCAAAATCCCCTTGAAGGCAAGGATTCGGAGCTGAGTGGCCAACTCCTCTTCTATAAACCTGAGATATCTCATATCGTCTGAAAGAGGTTTTCTGGTTTGCACCAATCCAATAGGCAAATGGAAGTCGTAGTTCATGACAAAGCTCAAGCATATCCCCATTTGAGCTCAATAACTTGACAGCATCACTGTTGTGCAATCTGGGGTTGTCAACTACTCGCAAGCACCTGCTTTCAAATTTATGTGTTGAGGATGCAAGTGGTGAGCGAACATCCTATTTTCCTAAAAAATGCGTTCTTCTTCCATCACCAGATTGTCACACCACGGTTGAACAATAGGAGGGTCTAATGTTGTATAGCCACATGGATTAACAAGTAAAGCAATTCCAGATACAACAGATGTAGTCGCAAGAATGATAGCAAACTCTAAATTGGTAGCCCGTGGTGGTGCCCTCCAATATGACTTTGCTGAACCAATATCAACAGGAGCAAGCAAGGACAGTGATGGCTCTGATCCTTCTGCTGTCTCAACTGGGTATAATAAACTTCCATATGGAAATTCTGCAAGTGAAAAACCCACCTTGAAACAAAGTCTTCAATACATGCTCAGATCTTCCAGGTTCCCACCCTTTTTACCAAGGTCCATTCTTTTCTCTAACTATTGCTCTTGTATCATACATGCCCTGCCTTTCTTCTTTTGGCACTCGACCCTTCAAGCTATATCCTTGCTTTCGTTTGATCGTCGGACTTTTCACATTCGAGCCAGACCCTATATGCTTCACATTACTGTGATTTTAACCAAAGACAAAATCGCCATTCACATAGTTCATTCGGTCCTTCAAGCTGTGCA
>LPNX010356798.1:351438-370950 GCA_001517045.1 Pseudotsuga menziesii | reverse complement strand
TAGCATCATGAAATCTGCTACACTTCACCTTCATGGAAGATGTTGTCCATTGCTTAATGAAAGCTTCTGCTGCCTCCAAAGAAATTTTAAGGGTGGCAAACACTTCTCGATGAAATCTTTAAGCAGCTTGAGGACTTCCTCCAATTCTCCACGGTAAGCAATCCAGCTGACAGTTTTGTAGTGTTTTGCAGGTTGAAGGAGGTCCAAGCAGCATCCTATGTGCAACAAAGACGAATTCATAATCTTTCCTGCTCTCTGGAGAACCCTGTTAAGTTTTGCAGGTTGAAGGAGGTCCAAGCAGCATCCTATGTGCAACAAAGACGAATTCATAATCTTTCCTGCTCTCTGGAGAACCCTGTTAAGATGGGGTGATAACAGTAGACATGTGGTCTGGGACCATGATGTGGACCAATCTAGTACTGGTGGACTCGGCTTAGTTCTGAGTAGCCATTCTCTTGGAGAATGGAGGCGCTTGGTCTCTTACCAAGTATTTGACCTAGGGTCAAATAATGCAGCCCATGGCTAAGGCACCTGGTCTGTTACCAGGAAGGCATTGTAAGCCCTAGAGTTGGTCTAGGCATGTGTGACACTCTGACTCTTGATCTATGGTCTTTGTGTACTTCTCCAAGGCTTCGCTACTCTTGGTTAAGTTACCCTAGTACCTGATCTAGGTGTCACACAGAGTGTGAGACAAAAGCATTAGTAATTCTCTTGGTTTATGATGATGTACTTTGAATGGAATAAAAAAGACCACAGGTGATGATCACACGGGCACTTGGAAAAAGGCTAAAGTTGAAAGTCAAAAATACATAAGGACTTTTGGACCACAGGTGAAAGTGAAATTACATAAGGACGTTTTGGTTAAAAGTCAAAGTTACTAAAAGACCTTTTAGACTACTTGAAGGTAAAAGGGTAAAAGTGAAATTAGGAAAGAATAAATATTATTATTTTATTTTTCCTAATTTTTGTCCACTTACAGGGGACTAAAGGCTATAAAGGAAGATCAAGACATTTCATTATCACACTTTCACTTGCTCTCACATGTACTGCTGCTTCTGAAGACTTCTCAGCTAAACCCTTAGCTAGCGTTTCTTCATTTTTTTTGTCTTAGGGTTTGTTAAACCCTCATTTTTAGCAGGCACATTCATCTCAGATCTTCGTAAGCCTTCTCCCTCATCTCGGGAAGCTCAACATCATCTTTTTTCTTTTCGGGCAGCTGGGGTTTATCTCTTGGATGCCTCCTTTGCTTCTCGGGCAGCCCTGCTAGGTCCTCAGCAAGGCCTGGGAGCACATCTGGGCACCCTTGTAGGGCCCAAGAGCTATCACAGAGCTCTAGGTAGTTAGTAGCAACCACGGGCTGCTCACAACAGACTTGGGCTGCCTGCTACAGTCCTTGGTTTGCTAGATAGCAGACCCGGAGGGCCTCTGAGCAGGCTTTAAAGCCTTGACCCCAGCCAACCTGGGTCTGCCCACAACTTCAGCAGCAACAAAAGGGCAACCCATGTAGTCACGGGGTGACTGTCTATCATTCGGGCAATCACGGGCAGAGACAACGAGCATTCCGGGTAGGGCTAAAATCAAACGGGCATGCAGTGACAGAGATCTGGGCAGCTGATAAAGATCCGGGCAGGTAAAAATTAATTCTGGGCAGCCTGTCTTATTTTTTGGGCAATCATTTTTTGGTTTCCGGGTAGGCCCTAATTTTTTTGGGTAGATTTGATAATTATTTTGGCAGACTGTTATTGGACAGTCTTGATCATTTCCAGGCGGATCTGGAAATTTCTACAGCTAGGGTTTGAAACCCTCAACCTAATTTTTGCTGAGAAAATTTTACTGTAAATTGTGGCTAAACCCAGATTGGGGTTTGAGGAACTGTTTGAAGAATTTCCTAAGTCACCTCATTTACGAGTTGAGCTACTAATGCTTTTTGGGGTTTTTGTCATTTGAAGGTTTCCCCATTGAAAAACTCTTGTGTCCATTATGCTGATGTGATGAATGTTATTTTACTGTACTTGTCTTTTGTTATGTAAGTTGAACTGCAATTTTTTTGAATATTTATGCTAATGCTTAAATTCAACAAAAAATATTGCTTCTCACTGCTGGAGCGAACTTCTCCTTGACTAGCGAACTTGCTTGCTTAGTTGTGTGTGTCCAAATGAGGCGTCCAACCTCTATATTTATACACTTTACAAAATTGACATTTAACTCTAACTGGGTCGACTTACCTTGAGGAAAAATAAAAATAGTGAAAATAATTTTATTTTAATTCTAAACTTCCTCAAGGTTTACATTGTTTCTTTCAAGGGTTTACATTAATGATTACATCAGTATGAACTCTCATAGGAGGTACAAAACAATATAATAAAATTACAATGAGGGTAACTTCCGAAGTTGAACAAAATCCAACAATCCCTCTCAACAAGGAAGGTATTCTTCGGACACCGACATCATCAACAACATGATCATTTGGCTCTCTTTTATATATCACATCTATCTCGATCATCTCTATACATACTAAAGGTTGTCAACACATTCTCTGTCCGTCGAGAGGTGCCATCATGCATTTGATCTACTCAGTTCATTGGTGAATCTATCAACTTTGCAACTCTGTACAGTCCATCGGAGAGTCATCATCATCATATGTCTGATCCACATAGTCCATTGGTGAATCCATTTGTTCTGCAACTCTGCAAGGTCCTATTACCACCTGAGTTGCACTCAGTTGGACTTTCCCGTGAGACGCCAAAGATGAACAAACACTTGTTCAAATTCATAGTTCAGAAGTCCATTCAGGCCTTCCAAGGCCCTTTTTTCATTTTTTTACAACATGTTAATACTCTGCGGGGAGATTGTAGGAAATGTACTAACACGGGTTTTTTGTAAAGAACTTGGCTTCCTAGGACTTGGTTATCAAGTCGATTATTCCAAGGTGTTTTTTCCCTATTAATTACGTAACACTGAAAAAGCAATTATAATTTTCGTCTTTTTTACTTGATCCTCTAATGCTGGAATGGTCGTCTTGTTGTTTAAACCCTGGGAGCTTATTAAAGTTCACATGTCAATATATATGAACGTGCTAGACATTTTTATTGAGTCATATTTGTTGATTTTTCAGAGCAGCATTGAGAGCCATTCTCTTAGGAGAATGGAGACATCTGGTCTGGGACCAGGATGTGGTACCAGTCCAGCACTGGGGGAATCAACCTTGAGTTGAGTGACCATTCTGTTGAATGGATATATTTGGTCCGGGACTGGGATATGGAACCAATCCAGCACTAGGGGAGTAAACCTTGATTTGAGTGACCATTTTGTTGAATGGATACATCTGGTTCGAGACTAGGATGTGGAACCAGTCTAGCACCGAGGGACTCAACCTAGAGTTGAGTGGCCATTCTTTGAATGGAGGCACCTAGTTAGTTACTAGGAATTAACCTAGTTCGTGACTTGGGAATCAACCCGGGGATGAGGGCCATTCTTCGGGAGAATGGACGCGCTTGGTCTGTTTCCAAGTATTTGATCTTTGATCAAATTATGCAACCTATGGTGAGGCACCTGGTTTGTTACCAGAATGACACTATAAGCCCTAGACTGGGTTTGGGCATGTGTGACACTCTGACCCTTGATCAATGGGCTTTGTGATCTTCTCCAAGGCTTAGCTACTTTTGGTTAAGACACCTTAGTATCCGATCTAGGTGTCACACAGAGTGTGAGATAAAAGCATTAGTAATTTTCTCTGTTTATGATGATGTACTTTGAGTGGGATGAAGGACTACCTTGACAACGTGTTTTGACCACATATGCACTTGAAGAAGGCTAAAGTAAAAGTAAAA
Source organism: Pseudotsuga menziesii (assembly GCA_001517045.1). Taxonomy (NCBI): domain Eukaryota; kingdom Viridiplantae; phylum Streptophyta; class Pinopsida; order Pinales; family Pinaceae; genus Pseudotsuga; species Pseudotsuga menziesii. Next base: position 367,120 of record LPNX010356798.1, on the reverse strand, counting down.
AATACATAGGGAGCCTTTGTACCACTAAGGAGTCAAAGTGAAAGTGCAAAAAGACCTTTAGTACCACTAAAGGTAAAAGTCAAAGTAATAAAAGAATAAAATAATATTATTTTGTTCTTTTGAGGTTTGGTCCACTTATAGGTGACTCAGGAGTCAAAGTGAAAGTGCAAAAAGACCTTTAGTACCACTAAAGGTAAAAGTCAAAGTAATAAAAGAATAAAATAATATTATTTTGTTCTTTTGAGTTTTGGTCTACTTACAGGTGACTCAAAGGCTATAAAAGAAGATCAATCCATTTCATTATAACACACACTTGATATCATGCTCTTAGCTGCTCGAAGGAGGGTATTCACTGGTTCAAGGAGAAGAAAGTTTATCTTGTGGTTATGCCCTAGCGTGGATGAGTCTAGCTAGGGCACCCACACTTGCTTTTCATAAACCCTAATGTAGGGTTTCAATTACAAACAACAACAACAACGTTCTTCACTTTTCTACATGTGCTAGGGTTCACCCTAGCCCTCTCTCTCCTTCACGGCTGCTACCATCTTCCACTGGCAGCCTTCATTCTTCCACGGGCAGGCCACCACCTTCACGGGCAACCAACCCTCTCCACGGGTTGCCTTTCCTTCACCACCGACAACCTTCCTCTACTCACAGCAAGCCCCGTAGGGATTGGGCAGGCTGCCCCTAGCCTCCGACAGCAGCAGGCTTCCTTTTGGGCAGCCCTTTGAGGGTCCGGGCAAAAGTTTAAGAGGTTTGTCATACCTTGGATAAGGCAGCAGAGGTTCGGGCAAGCAAAACAGGGTTCGGGCAGGCTCAGACTACTTCTGGGCAGGTTCGGGCAGGTCCAGATCCACTCCGTGCAGATCCAGACATGCTGCCGTGAACACGGGCAACAGGAAAAACCGGCTCGGGCAAACTGTGTTAGATCTGAGCAGCCACGAGCAGCTAGCAGATCATCTCGGGCAACAGAGTGAGCCTTCCGGGCAGTATGGGCAGGCACGAATAGATTTCAGGCAGCAGACCTGAGTTTTTGGGTAGCTAAGAAATTAGTGCAGAAAGCCCTAATTTGTATTTTTCTGGAAATTCATCTTTTGTGGAATTTCTTACCTGTGGATCACAAATCCATTAGGGCTTGGAAATTTTGAAAACTCAGTCATCTCATTTACGGGATGAATACTAATGCTTATGGAGTTTTTGTCCTTTAAAGGTTTCCCCAATGAAACTCTTGTGTTTAGTATTTTGATGGATTGATGTTTTACTGCACTTGTCATTTGTTATTAGTTAGTCTGCAATTTTTTTAAAGTATTCATGCTAATGCTAAAAATCAACAATATGGACATGTGCTAGGTCACCCTAGTTTCTTTTTTAATTTTCGAGAAAATAAAATTTCTCGCAAATTTAGGCCATTTTAATCGTTAAATTAAAAATATTGCAAGGGCATAAAAGCTTGATTCGAAGGCGGAATTTGGCGTGTGGATGCTCGTTTTCACACTCAGAGCATCCTCTTTATCTCGGGACCCACTTTTTATCTGCTTCGGATGATTAAAAGGTCAATTAAAGCCTTTTTTCGCTACAGAAGCATCAAAATGTCAGTTTAATGCTAATGATGCGACAAATTGGCAATAGACAAAGTTGAAAAAAGTCTTACTGGACATGATAAAACATGTTGGGGCGAGGTGGCCCTTTTGTGCCCCATAAGAGGCGACTTCAGTCCATAATTAATATGTTGGATTTGTCATTGATTTGGAGGCTAGCAAGGTATCCCAAGTTTAAAGTGCGCCGTAATGTAAGCTTGAAATCCCTTGAGTTGGGTATCAAGTTAAAATGTGACGTGTTGGGAACTCTTTCAAAAGCGAGTTTGCCTTTAGTTATGGACGAGCTCAAGGAGTGCCAATACATGTGATTGAGATTGGAATGAGAGAGGTGGGGACTTCATACAAGATGGAGAATGCACCCATCCTTTAGAATTGACAATTTGGTTTGTGTCATCTCACACTTTGGTATGTTGGCATGGTTGGTGAGGGGTGCATCTTTCTTGGAGATGTGTCGTCCTCTCCTCTCATTAAACTCGAGTCGATCCCTCAAATTACTCCATGACTCGACCTCTATTGCAAGTGAAGGTTTCACATCCCCTAGGCTCCGGTTTCTATATAAACTGGCTCATTCCTCTTCTTTTAAACGTAAGGATTGAAGCTCTGCCATTTTGCTATTGTAATCGTGTTTATCTTTTAATGAATAAGAGCTTTGGAGGCCACATGGGTGTATCTTCTTGGTTGTGTGGATGTTATTTGTCTTATTGCTTCATTGAGGTAATTGTAGCTTAGCTAATTTGTCTATTTTGCTTGTCTATTCACTGCCTTAAAAGTTAAGAGTGATTGTTTCTAATCCATACGAATGAACAGTTGAATGAATACTTTCTAGCTCTTTCATTTATGTGTTTATGCTTGAAGTCTAGTGAATTTTTCATGTTCAGTTTGTTTACTTGCATGATCTCCTAATCTTGAGTGTAGGCCTTACAGATTTGACAAGCTTCTTTGTGGCAAGTTTATACAAAGGTTTCAGGTGCCTCATGTTGAAAAGAAGGAGATTCTAGTTTGACTTCTTTGATTCACTCTTTGATTCACTCATAACAGTTTGATGGTTCAAGATTCAAGAAGTCTTGGTTACTTTACCTTCTCTCAAACCTTTCTTTCTACGTCTTCTTGTTACCATCACTTGTGAACGTAGATCTAGTTTTGCTAAAAATGAACTAATTTTTTCTTAGATCTCATGTTCAAGTTGAAAAGTTTAGATTTGAAGCTTGTTCAAGTTTTAATATGTATAAAGTAGATAAAGTAGATCTAGCTTAAGATTTTTTTTTTTGAAATCATCTTAAAAGTAGATCTTAAGTTTGCATGAAAGGAGTATTTTCTTAAACATCATTAAAGATTTAATCAAGCATATAGTGCATTGTATTGGTTGCCCAAAAGCAAGCCAAGATCCCAAGAAATGCTTGTTTTCCTTGGTAATTTTTCTCAACACTTAACTTAGATTTTTAGGAACTTTTTCGAAGGTTGTTCAAAGACACTCTTAAAGTTTATTTGAGAGTCTTCCACATTTGATATCCTGCTGATTTTTACAAGTTTAACAAAAAAGAGGAGGTGCTGGAAAAATCTAGAGAAATTGAACCATTAGAAGACTCAACAAAGCTCTCTTCTTTACAAAAATCTTTTTTCAATAAAATTTGTAAGCCTTTGGATCCAAATTATAAGGACCAAAGTGCACTTCTTCTTGATTGTAAAAAATAATAAACATTTGAGTAGGCTCCTAAATGTAGATTTTTTTTAAGTTTCAGCCATTGGTTTCAAGTAAAAATTTGTCTCAGTTTATTTCAATCTCAGAAATTAAGTTGCAGGAAATAATCATAAATTTTCCTAACTTAAAACACTGCTGTAAATTAAATCTTTCACTGACAGAAAGTAAATATTCAACACTTCATTCAAACACACAGTAATCAGAATTTTCAGCCAAATGGCCCTGGAAAAACCCACTAGGGGAAAACCAGTCAGAGAAAGAGAGAGTTTTTATTATGCTTTAGGATAAAAATCAGACATTAATTTTTACAGTTAAAAATCTAACTTATCTCAACCCAAAAATTTGACTAGTAGATTGTCTCGGTATCTGTGCTTTTGTTGCCTCGATTTCTGTGCAAACCTCCTCGGTAAACGTGCCAAAAATATCAGCGAATTTCCAGCTCTCGAAAACTGTGCCAAATTGCTCAGAATTTGTACTGTACAGATAACAGTTAATGTTGTTGTACGAGTTGTCGAATTCTGTGCCAAAATTAAATGCCGTCGCCTCGAAACTTGTGCCCGAATCTTTCTCGAAATTTGTGCCCAACACTGCCTCGAAAAACATGTCGAGTTTGTACACTACTGTCTGCAATAAATGCAACAGTACGACTTCGATTTCTGTGCTCAATAAATGTAGTCCATACACTGTCTCAAAATTCGTGCCCTGTAATAAATGAGGCCGTACTTCACCTCAAAAACTGTGCCAGTAATTTATTGTCTTGGAAATCGTGGCCACTGAAAGCAATGTTCCCCCAAGTTTCCGGGACGCGGGGGCGCGGGAGCGGGGAAACGCACATTGGGGACGTGTGGAGACCACCCCCAAATTTTAGCGAAATTCGAGGGGGGCGAGGGGGCGAGGGGGCGTCCAAGTCTTAATAAAAAATAATATTATAAATTATTAAATCCCAACAATAAAAGTTCAATGATTCATCCCATGTAAACTACTAAAAGATGGGGGGGGCGTCTGGGAGCCCCCCAATTCAGGAGGGGGCGTCTGGAAGCCCCCCAGTTTCAGGAGGGGGCGGGGGGGCGTCTAGGAGCCCCCCTTCACCGGAGCGTGCTGCAAAATAGGGGGCGCGCCCCCTTGTGCGTTTCCGAGAGTTTCCTAGTTTTGGGGACGCTGGGAAACATTTCCCCAGAAGCCCCCGAGCCCCCGGGGCGCAAGGAGCGAGGGGGGCGCGTCCCCGACCCTGGGGGGCGAGTCCCCGTGGAACACTGACTGAAAGTCACTTCCAGCTCTGTCTCGAAACTCATGCCCTTCTTTCTTCTTCAACTCTCTCTCATTCACTCAACAAGAATGAATTCATCTTTTGCCTTTTGCTTGGTATTTTCTTCTCAACCCTAGGTAGGTGAAGAGATCTTAATCCAATGGCTAAAAAAGAATTAGATCAATGGTGGAAATTAAATGCACACTTCTTATTTCTAAAAAGTTAATTTCCCTCACCCACTTAAATTTATCAAAAAGTGACTTCAATGTTATAAAGTCACATTAAATGCTTTTTAAGTCATTTAATGCAAGTTCACTTTATTTCCCTTCACTAGGTGACTAAAGGCTAAAGTCACCTAGGGGAACACTTCCCTAGGTACAAAACTAACATTCCCTCTTACCGAGGAAGTTGTTTGGCACCACGCCCAACTTGTCTCTGAAGAAGACAAACTTTATCCCTCCCTGAAGACTTCGTCAGAATGTCTGCTACCTGCTCATCTGTGGAAATGTACTGAAGCATCACTGCCCCTCCTGAACATAGTCTCGGATGAAATGATACATGATCTCAATGTGCTTTGACCTGTCATGGAAAACCGGATTCTTAGAGAGCTAGATGCAACTCTGATTGTCACAGTAAATCATCGTAGGCCTAAGCTCCTGACCAAATAGATTCACCAACAACTTGCGAAGCCACACGGCCTCGCAGTAGGCCAAACTGGCTGCCATATACTCAGCCTAAGCAGTACTCAATTTAACGGACTTTTGCTTCCGACTGAATCACGACACACTGTTATCGAGCCCGAATTGAAACAACATCCAGAAGTGCTCCTTCGGTCTGCCACACTGCCTGCCCAATTTGAGTCAGTATGACCAACCAGTCTGATCCCCTCTGACCTCATGTAGTCTAGCCCAAAATCCACTGTCCCTAAAAGATAGCGCAGCACATGTTTTGTAGCGACCCAATGCACACTCCTAGGCTCAACCATGAATTGGCTAAGAGTGTTCACTGCAAAACACATATCTGGTCGAGTGTTGACCAAATACATCAATGACCCCATTTCCTAGAAAGCAACATCCCCCACTTGTCCGGAACATCAATAACAAGGATGTCCATGGTGATTTGGATATCCGGGTACTTAGCCAATCTAACTAACTGGTTCTCAATCATCCCTTCAACTTTAACCGGTCTAGAGTCCATGGCACATACATTTTGGTATGGCCTTGTGGTTCTTAAGTCAAGCTGCTGCATGACTTTTTTGGTCATGATGCTGGAACTAGATCCTGAGTCTAACATACAATTGTGTAGAAGAAGATCACCCATCATCAATGATATGTAAAAAGGGGGATGATCTTCTTTCCTTGGGTCCCTAGTATGTAGAACTATGGGTGGATCGACAAAGACATTATTTGAAGTTCACTCCACGGTATCAGAAAAAGTGACCTTTTTAGGGGTAAGGGGCTTTATAGGATTTGAAGGACTTTCTTCAGTTTGAGGGTCAACATTACTTGGAGGGTCCAGTATTTTCAAAAGTCTCTCTCTTTGGCCAGGGATTTTACATAATTCAAGGACTGGAATAGGGACTTTTGTATTTGCTAGCCAATTACCTAAGTCAAAACTTAAATCAACAATTTCTTTAGTTTCTACTTCTTTGGGAGGATTAGGAGCTATTACTTAGGAATATTCTGTGCAGAAGACCCCTTTCTTTGATAAGTTATTCCCTTGAAGTTTTGAGTGTTGTTGATCTGCTCGACTGAAGGCATCTCACCAAGTATTGAGTTAAGTGGTCAACTTTCTTTTCATAGTGATTGGCATGTGGCCAATTCCTATGGAGATGCTAGGGATGTCATCTATGTTGTTGATATAATCAGGCTTGCTTGCAGATGTACTGGGACCGCACCCCTCAGGATAACCATGCTCCTGGACATAACATGCATAATGACAGCCAGATTCCTCATGGAAATCTCTGCATGCCCTAAAAAGGTTTGTAAGGCTCAACCACATTAGTAGCCTCTAACTGATGAGGAGGCCTCTGCTGATGGTTGAGATTCTTTCTTTGCCATGTTGGCTTGGCAGGGAAGGTTCTAGGAGCAGGCTGAGTTTGAGTTTTTTCCATCGTTATTACCCTATTTTGAATTTCCTTCAACTGTGCTAAGTGTTTCTGTTTTGCTTCCTCCATATTTTTCTTCATCTCTCTTTTCATTTCAATCATCTGTTTTTCATAGGCATCCTTTATAGTTGATAAAGGATCCTTGTCTTTAGGTTCATTAATTTTCAAAGGAGCTGAAGAACTTGAATAACCTTGGAGGTTAGATTCACCAGATGACTGCATATTCTTATCAATTTTGACGGCCAAACCCTGAGCTAGAAGTAAAGTAGCTGGCTCCTTGTCTCTAATCTAGTACTGGATCTTGCCACTTAATGCTTTAATGTAATAATCCAAAACAAAAGCTGCAGGAGGAGAATAAGTGGTAGGGATGGAATTTGCCAACTCAATGAACCTATTATTGAACTCATCCATCGTTTCGGTTTCAGATTTCTTCATGCTAGTCAAAGCTGCTACTAGATGTCTAGGTTCCTTTTTATTGCCAATCTTTCCAAGGAAAGCAGTCTTAAAGTCCGCTATGGTGGTAAAAGAATTGTTTGGCAAATTATCATACCTGTTGTTAGTCTTGCCATCCAAAGACAATGCAAACAAGGTCATGTATACATCTTCATGTTTATCAGCACCCTTAACATAAGACCCACAGTGACTGGAGAAATTTCTGAGATGTTGCTCAGTAGAGACGGAGGCATCAGTGCCATTAGTGGACATTATTATAGTTTCATTTTATGCTACTATGATAAGTTCTTGTGCCAAAAATATCCTTTTGTTTAAAGCAATCTCTAAGTTTTCATTTGTAATTAAAAGCTTGTGAGCCTATCACATGTCATCCACTTCATGTCCATTTTGTCTAATGCAAGAGATTGATGGCTTCATTTTATAGTCATAATGCAAGATATCCTTTGTTAATCACAACATGTCTTTATTTGTGTCACTATAACTTTTGTGGCATGATTGTGTTTGTTTACAACCAAATTGATGTCTTGTCCTTTTACAACAAGATTCTCCATTGTCACTTCTTGAACATCTAGCTTTCTTGTTTCCATATACTTATAAATATTACCATCTTCACTAGGGTTTCTGACTGCATTGCTCTACCAATTATTCTTGTTATCACTTTCCACTAGTTTTTCTATGTTATGTAATGCTCTTGGGCTTGCCCACCTTGGTCTTATTTGTTTTTAGCTACATTATTTCATTTCAACTCGATGATCCGGTAAGTGCCTCTTGCCCTTTTCTTATATTTCTTTTATCACTTCCTTAGTCTCCTTCATTCTATCCCTTTGTGTTTTGAGGGTTGGCAATTGTGCTTTCTTTGCTTGCATGCTTATCTATGTGGTTTTGTGTTAGGCATAACAATATTTATTATTTTGTGTTTATGATAGGATAAAGATGTTCACCTTGTTACCCCTCATATTGTATAAAGACTACTCATCCAAGGATAAAGATGTAGATGATCCAAATGATGTTCAATGTATGGCTTGTTTAAGCTAATTATGTAAACTGTGTCATTTGTATTAAGTGATCCATGGTTGTAATATAATGTAATATGTTGTAAATGAGATGCATTTGTATATGTAAAGGGCTAGTTATAACACCTACTGATCTCCTCTATGATAGTTGCATGTGGGGATTGTTTCTTGAGTGTTTTTTTAGCCCAGGATTATTTATATTTTCATGAATGTAAATAATCCAAGTTTTTTTCACTTGAAGTCTTCCAAGCTAAGGACATTTCCTAGGTGCAATTCACTATACATTCCAACACCGAAGCCCTAATGAATAACATTTCATGTATTAAGTCACCACGGACATTTATGTAATGTCATGTTAGAGTCTAGAGTGTTAGGAATCCCTCTTGCACATGGTTTGCAATAATTTAAACGCGTTAGTGGTTAAAAACAAGTTAGAAGCTTAGGATTGTCTTTTCCCTAAGTCTAACTGTGGGTTTAATGTTCTAATTGTTCATTAGCTTTATGATTTGAAGTCCCCCCTTTTCACGTGAGACCCTCTACATTTTTTTATGTAGTGTCACATATCCCCATGCAATCCACCTAAAGTCTAAAATGCTTAATATCTTTTGACTAAAGTCTAGAATTGTGCCATCTCAACACCGTTAGATCTAGAGTGGTTGTGGGATTTCCAAAAAGTGGTGATAATATAAAATGTGATAAATATTGAGGAAGTTGGAAAACCCATAACTGTCATTTGAAAAAAAGGCACAACCCTCTTTTAAAGCCTTCTATGAGTTGTTTTTTCTCTTCTTAACCTATTCTCCCCCTCCTAACCAAATCATTTTCCTCCTTTAGGCTAATGTTACCCTTTTTGGTTTGTCTCAATGACTAGAAAATATTTTTAGTATTGTTTTACCTAAGTAGCATGGGTACCCATACAACCTTCTATGAGTTGTTTTTTCTCTTCTTAACCTATTCTTCCCCTCCTAACCAAATTGTTTTCCTCCTTTAGGCTAATGTTACCCTTATTATTTGTCTCAATGACTAGAAAATATTTTTAGTATTGTTTTACCTAAGTAGCATGGGTACCCATACTTGGGGGTAGGGTAAAGTACATGTACTAGATATCCGTAACCCCACGTAGCGGATACCTCGTACCCGTGTATCCTATTGTACCTCGCCACACTTGAACCTTGCTTGAAGTACTCGAGACCTTTGTCACGGATTTTGAGGACGTTGATTATGGAGGGGATGGGGTACCCTTGTTGTGGGGATGTGTGGGGATGCCCAATGTACGGGGTGCCCCTGTTTTGGGGACGCATCAAGATGCCTAGGGACCAATTTGGTATGAGCCTAACCAATTTTGTACAAGTGACATAAAAGTCAATAATATTAAATGGTGATATTAAATTCTTAAAGTAATATTAAATGGTGACATTCTCTTTTTTTTTCATTTTATATCTTTTTAACATTACCATTAATTGTTTCAAGATGTTTGAGAGTGATTTCAACTTCATTGGGCTTCATATGCAAAAAATAGAATTTTAGATCCCATTCAAAATTCAATCGACTTTATAGTTTTCAGGATTTAAGGATTTCATGATTCCAATGTTTCCATTGGATTCTATCATGTATGAGGGTATGGGATTGACATTTAATAAAGCACATCAAGCTCTCTATGTACCTTGATGTTGGTGTTGCTTATTGTTGAACTCCTCTATCATGACCTTAACAAAAATGTACCTTTTACTCAAGCAAAATCACTTGTTAATCATAAGAAGTTTTTTCTACTTTATTTTAACACTTGGATTAGGAGGTCATTTTAACACTTGGGTTATGAAGTTTCATCAAACTTTAGGGTGTTGACTAATGCCCTTGGAGGAACAACTTCGAGATTCAAGGTACATGCAAGGGCTAGAGAATAGAGGAGGGGGCGTAGGGTACTATTGATGAATAGTATCCCAATATAGGCAAGGATTTCGATATGTAATTATTTGTTTTAGCATGAAGTTTTTTGGACTCTAGGCCATTTATATTATTTGTTTATGTATTTGGGGTTTGTTGTCTGCCGATTGCACACCAGCAGCAAAAATCTAATGAAAGTTGTCTCCTCACTTGAGAAAGTGGGAGAGGTGTGGCCATGGGGGCAAGCACAGAGCCAGGTACTGTCCTACTCCTAGCTCCTCCGTTTAGGCTAACTCTTAGCGAAGCCAAGGGGGGTCGCCCCTAACAAAGAGTTTTCTATGGCTCAATGTGTTTAAGTGTTTTTGATGTTATGATGCAGATGGGTGTTTTTTAGGAGTTTTTGAATGATTACAACTTTATAATAAAATGACCAATCCACGTAGCAATTACAAAACACAAGATTTGAGACGAACAATACAAAGATGACTTGGAAATTAAAGGCATCCACAGATAGATAATGATTTAAGCAAACATTAGGGACAAATGGTCCAGATCAAGGCGATGCATGGAAGTTTGAGACCAGTGCCAATATGGAGTCAAAACGTGCTTGTGAATGCTGGAATACAAGTCTCAATAGTAGTGTTTGTGAGATCGTTTTGCAATTGTTCTTGGTTTATTTTATTGTAAATTTTAAAGATGATCTTGCTTAAGGTGTCTATGAAACCTAACCGGAAATACTTTCAGTGGCTCCGTTCGAAGACATGATGGACATGTCTGGAATCACAAGCTAGGTGTTCAAAGAATTTAACCAGCGAGTGTCCAGATTGGGTTGCCCGGCGCCCACACTTGGAATTTGCCCACTACCTGAGTATTTATCGAGATAACGTCAGTGCGTTGGTTATGGGGTGAAAGTTTTATTATGTTGTCACTTGGAAGATTAACAAATCCGATCACCGTTCTGAGTACGAGTCCAACTTTTCAGGGTCGGCAGAGCATACTAGGTGAGGGATAGCAACAAGGTAAATTTTAAGTGGAAAAATGTGAGTTGGAAAGTTTTATTATTACGAGCACACAGTTCAACTCTCCGACAGAGAGTGCTCTTGACTTTGCCTTATGACAGAAGTTCAAGAAACTTTAATTAATCTATATGCTTGATACAAGGATAATGCAGTGGGAATGCTCTTCGATAGAGAGTGCTCTTGACTTGGGTTATTGCAAGTTCAAGAGACTTTGGTTCTTTTTATAAGACAATCAGCTTGTAAATTGAAACCACATGCTAGCTCAACAAATTGTAAAACAACGAAACAATGACATAGCAAAATGAAACTAAGCTACTAGCAGAAATAAACTAAGCTAAGAGGAAGCAAACCACTCAAAGGACAATGCAAGACTTCCCTAAATAGGGGAAGTCGGGTGTGGGGGATTAAAGACCCCACTCACGAAACTTTTATTAAACTGTTACAATCTTTTGGATTTTCAACCTTAAAAAAAAACTTGAAAAGTTAAAATAGAAGAAGCCTTAATGGCTTTTACAAAAGGAGAGTGATGGTTCACAACTTCTTCTTGGTTTCTCCTTCAAGTTTTCTTGCTTCTTGTCCTTTATAGATTTCTCCTTTGATCACCTAAGGCACAATAAAGCTCATAGACCCGTTATTGTCAATCAAATCAAAAAATAAATTGGAACTAGCTAACCTAATGCAAGTTCTAAACTTTGAAAACTGAGATCTATATGCAAGGGAGCAAACTAGTCTATATGCCAAATCAACTTCTAGATGCAAGTTTTGAACTTCCGATATTTTCTTTAATCTTTTTTTGAAAATGAAACTAAATGCAAAAAATTACATGCAAAGTGGGAAAGAAGAGATGGTATAATGGAGCAAAAAGGGAGCAAGAAGAAGGCTGAAATGAATGAGGAAAAGAGGAAAAAGGGGGGAGTGAACAACAGTAAAGAATGCTGCAAAAAGGTGAAGGAAGAGGCTAAAAACAACGACGAAAGAGGGAAGCCAATAAAAAGGATAGTTGGCTGCAACAAAAGTGAAAAATAGGGCAGCGAAAAAGGTGAAAAGAGAGGCAAACAAAGAGTAAAAATGGGGCAGCGAACAGCAAGGAAGAGGACTGAAAAACAGGGCAGCGAACAGGGAAGAGGAGGATTGAAAAACGGGGCAGCGAACAGGGAAGAGGAGGACAAGCCAAACGAGGCAAGAAAGAAGAGGCTAGCAAGCAAGAAATCGAGAAGATCAAGTAGTAAACAAGAGAACTGGAAGAGGGAAGTTCATAGATCCAGGTAACCAATTGTGTTTTTTGAAACTTTGTTGATGGAGGGAAGGAGAAGCTCTGATAGCTATGTCTCTTTCTTGGATTGGGAAGTGCTTAGACAGACCTGCAACATGAAGGAGTTAGATGGAAAAAACCACTGGTTCATGAAGAAGAGCTTGATCTCAAGTTTGTTCTTCACCCCTAATGATCCCTGCAAAACCCTTACAAACAATATCAAATCTGAACAAAATACTCATAAACTAGATTGTTAGCCCTTCTAGGGTATATAATGAAGAATGATTTAATAATTGAAATGGCAAGGTGAGAGAGTATCACCAAATACAATGTGAATCCACAACTCCAATAACTCGTGCACGGACCTCCAAAGTCACAATTTTATTCCAACTTGAAACCAATGTTATAATCATTTTGGCAGAGTGTTCATGCCCAAAATCTTCATCCTAATAGAGCTCAAAGAGCCTCTATTTATACAAAAAACCAAGCCCTAGGGGCCTTTAATGAACCAGAGATCAAGCTCAGTTAAGTAAGCTTGAATTGAGCTGAAGTGAATGCTGAACTAAGGTTGAACTGCCAACACACCCTATCAGTTTGGCGAGTCATCCCTTTCCTCACCAAACTCCATATGTGTGAGTCCCTCATGCGATTGTACGGAAGCTTGGCGTGAAGGCTTGCATAGTCATCCAATCGAAACACTTGCATGCCATGGTTTAGAACATTAATGCATGGGATGGGTCCACCCACAACCCAATCGCATGCATGCAAGGGGTAGCGTGAGTCCATGTTGACGTCACCCTCCATCTTCAATTAGAACGCGATATCTTCCATTCGCTGGCATAAACTTTGATCTTCAAATAAATCGCACGGGATGTACTAAGACATGGTTGATTTTTTAAAACATACATAAGGGGGGTCCACCGCATCCAACTCACCCTCACGCTCCATGCTTTGACGTCACCTCCTATTTGAATTAATTCACATGGTGTGCAATATTAGATTATGGTTTATAACTTCAATTCAATTTGGAAGGGGTCCACCCCACTCCCACATACACCATCTCTCCACATAAGCGTGAACCATCTCCTCACCCTCACGTCACTTTCTTTTCATGAAATAATTCACAACTTTAAACTTAAACCAAAGTTTATGCCATGTCATCTTGAAGAGGATCGTAACTCACATTGGCCAGATGCCAAGTCACTTTCACCCATTAAAAAAAACAATTTTGACTTTGGTTTTGACTTTTTAAATAATTTGACCAAGTGCCAAAATGTCCATTTTAGCATTAAAATGCCATCTTGATGCATTTTTAGCCAAATAATGCCTCACGGGTGCTTTGGCTGCCCGACTGATGGTGAAAGTGGCCCTTGGGGTAAAGATGCTGCTCCGGGCTTGAAAATGATCCCAACCAAGCCGAAAATGGTCTCCGAATCATCCATTTATTACATTTTGAAATTTTCCATTTAAACCATTAAAAAATGGCTTAAAAAACGGAAAACAAATATTTTTCTTGGAATCGAGCGAAACTTTAGGGGGACCTAGTACATGCTCATACGACTCAATCGGAATGCCTAGCATGACAAAAAACACTGACACAAAGGCTCTAATAACCTCCCAAGGCCGAAACAACAAGACAACTACCCCAGCTTTGGAGGAGCGAGTGAAAAACTCATAAATTAGTGGTCGTTTGTTCAACAACCAATAATAACCAAGGGCAAAAACACTCTGGCCTAGTCGGCTTGATGCCCAAGTTCGGGACACCGAGCCTTTTATAAAAATTTAAATGCTAGGACATTTTTTACAATTTCCCCAAGGGGGTATGAACATGTATTTACAAAAAGTTCCGAACAGACTCCCAAAAAAAGACTGGCAGACTTCTGCATTCTGATGACGAACACGTGTACTTGTTCAATGCTCTGGCAGCTCACTAAAAAATCCACTAAGTGCAAAATTAGTGGATAACAGAGTTAGATATGGATTGTACTTGATGTTGTTTTAGTTGTATGCACACTTGCTATATACATGAGAAACTTTGCATATTTGTGTATAATGGTTTGGGTTCATATTGATGCACACACACACACACATATATATATAGTACCCTCGATGTACCCAAGTCCCACATATATATATATATATATATATATATATATATATATATATATATATATATAATGGTAAGGGTTTAGTATAGATGCAATTTATTTTTTTGCATAGAGGGAGGTTCTTCTTTGTACTAATCCTTATTAAGATTTTGCAAATCTAACCCCTTCTAGTGTAGGGTTTTACTCAAGTATGAAGAAGAAGAGGATCCCATCCTCCCTTTTGTGATTTTGCATGGTTAATGCTTATAATACATCTATGAAGGATTGGAGGCCTTGAGCACTTAGTCTTTCTAGATGATTTTTGTGGAACATCTCCGTTGGAGAAATTCTTTGGTGACTCTATTAGGCCCTAGGAAAAGGTAAGGCACTTGTTTCTTTTTTTCTCTTGCAACCATCCATAAAACAAAGACAAATCTCCTATGTTGCAGGGGAAGGGTTCCCAGGTTTTGAGAAAGTTAGAAACGCGTTCCAGAAGTTCCCACGTTCCTGAGAAGTTGGGAACCGGAATGAAACGTCTCGAATTTGCTGGGAATGGTTTCTGGAACTTTGGAACGTTTAGGGAACTTCGACCGAAAAAATAGGGAACTTGGGAACTTCGAAATTGATGTTTCAATTTTTGGTAACGTGTACACGTTCCCTAAATTGACAGGAACGACCACCAGCTCCTCGTCGAAGCTCGTAGCCCAAAGAAAATCTCTCGCGAATTTTTGCGACTGAAAATACACTCCCTTCACGTTTAATCAACACACAATCATAGGTCTGGTCATTGGTGGCGTTAGCAGTTAATTGCTATAGGGTCAGTCGCCAAGGGTTGAGCAGTCACCGAGCACGGAAGTGATTTCTGATTTCTCAGTTGAGCAATCGCTGGAGTGAGCTGAGCGTGGAGAGCTGAGTGACTTGGCTGGAATTCGAGGCCTAACCGGAGTGAACGAGCAATCAGTTGGGAAAATTTAGAGTAGCAGTGTTGTAACTTGGGCACACATACAACAAGCTAAACGTTGGAGGAACTAAGCCCAGCCAGCAAGCAGGTATATTGTTTTAGAATTTTTTATAAATTACTTTTTTAATTGATTAATTTATGAAATGAGTAACATTGAAAAAACATTTTCATGTTTCCAACTTTACTTATAGCTTGGTTTCAGCGGCATCTTTGGTTTATGGAATATGCCCATATAGCTTGGTTTCAGTGGCATCTTTGGTTTATGGAAAATGTCCATATTGCTTTTAACTTTTTTTATTTTAAGACTTTAAGTTTTAACTTTTCTTAATTTTTTATTTTTTATTCTTTCCCACCTCTTTTCAT
>LPNX010356798.1:301087-341128 GCA_001517045.1 Pseudotsuga menziesii | reverse complement strand
AATAGTTCTATACTTCTCCATAATCAACTTTCCTGCACCAACACAATTTGAGGCATTGTTGGTGACAACTTGGACCACATTTTTCTCCCCAACTTCTTGAATCGTTTCATCCAAAATGCTGAAAATGTATTCTGATGTTTTCACCTCATTCATTGCATCAACGGCCTTCAAAAAATATACCCCTTGAGAGCGATAAACAAGAACATTTATCAATGGTCGATGGCATGAATCGGACCAACCATCACTCAAAATCGTGCAACCTGTAATCTCCCAAGATTTTTTAATGTCAGCCAACCTGTTTGTCACTCTTTCCTTTGTTTTTTTTAAGAGAGTGGTCCTTAAGGATTCGGATCCAGGAGGAACATATCCCTTGCCAAAATCAGCAATCTTTTTAATTGCATTTTTAAAATATGGACTTCTTGCCACATCAAAAGGAATGGAACATGCATAAAACATTTCAGCAAGCGAATCATCAACTTTTTGTTTGTCTACAGGTTTCCAAAATGTATTTAATGTAGCTGTTCCACTTCCACTTCCACCTAATGCTGTTGGGGTGGAACTTGAGCCACCAAATTTTGAGGTGTGAGAAGCAATTTTAGGTGAAGAAGACACATCAATCTCCCTCTGAATTCTTTGCTTTTTGACTTCTTTTTTTCCCTTTTCAGCTTTTGATTTGTCATAATCTTGTTGCACTGCCACTTTTTGTTCATCTGATATTGCTTTACATCTTTCCACTCCACCTCCACTACCATTACTAACACCAAGAAGGTGATCCACTACACGAGTTAAGGAACCACAAAACTTGTGCCCACATAGCAGACATGTGACATATAATCCTTCCTTCTTAACATATTTCCAAGCCTCCGCTGAAGATTTATGGGGTGCCATTTGGTCAAATTTTCTGCGTAACCAGTGACCAAATAAGAATTAAATGGATTATTTAACTGTTATAAATTGTTTAGTGCTGGTACATGCTACAGACTGCACTCAGTTTAACAGTTCCAAACTGCTGATTTTTATGGTGTACATGCTACAGTTTAACAGTAAACACTATTGTAGGAATTTAAGTAAAGTATTCTGAAATATTCTATAATTCCTTGAGAATTGTATCAAGAATCAGACAGTCAAATCTTTGTGCATTTGAAACATAAATACTTGCAATATATTATAATCCAAAACATAAAGCAGAATAACAGGATTATACATGTTAAAAAATTGATTATTTCATAAAATTGTCTAGCTAATCCAAGTCAAGTTTAATGATATGTACGAATGCTGAGTATCTTAATGGTTCAAGGATGATTTAGGCAGGCTGCAAGTTATAAGTTGGTCAGTAACTAGTCCTCGTACTATAATTTATAGTCTATAAATTGCCATTATATGAAATCTTTAAGCAGAATGTAGCTTTTTGTTTTAATTGATTGTCAGCTTGAAAACGAGCCTTAGTTTCCAGTGGTGTCGAATATGTTAAATAAGCTGTACCGTCAATCCATATGGACGGCCATTCTTAATTGGATTGTGTATTGTATTAGGCTTCCCACTTGAATGACAGAGGCCCTTATTGCGACTAAGCCCAATTTAACTGTTGCTGTTTAAAACGAATATAGGAGTTTAGAGGCCTAGGAAATAAGGAATACTGTTTTTTTGGTTCTTGCAGGGTCTCACGAAGCAGATTGGCGGCCAAACTCATGAAATGGCATCGAAAAGTTGATAAGTATACAAGGGGTATGATGAACCCAGGAGGTTCCTCGCTGTTTGAGGAGCTAGGTCTTTATTACATTGGACCTGTAGGCTGTAGATGCGCACAACATTGAAGACATGGTGACAATTTTAGAGAAAATTAAAAGCATGCAAGCTCCCGGACCCGTACTGATTCACTTGGTGACAGAGAAAGGAAAGAAAATATTGCTCACCTGTTAGGCTATTAGTCTAGCGCCGTTGGTCCGTCGCCCAAACTGAAACGACCCTGAAACGAGCTGTCCAAAAATGAGCTGTCCTCCCTTCGCTGTGGCCCGTGAAACACTGCTGAAGCCTCATAAATTGTAACTGTGCCCGCGTGAAAACAATTGCGCCCGCGTGAACACTGAAAACGATCAACTCTGCAAACCCACCGTTAGCATGAGAACAGTCGATAAAATATCGGCGCCGTGGAGAGCCCTTTTAGGGTTAGGGGTTTCAAAAACGATTTTAAACGAATTGCAACGATTTTAAACGATTTGCAACGATTTTAAATGAATTTCAATGATTTTAAACGATTTAAAAAAAAAATTCGTCTTGAAGTTCGAATCGACGATTTTGATCAAACAAAATTGGCATGCTCGGAAATTCGGCGATTTTCGAACTTGAAGTCGAAAAATCGCCGAACACGGTGACTTAGGGTATAAATGCCAGGGCATTTAGCCATCTCATTGCCTTCCCACACGGCTATGATATTATTGAAAATCAAATGCCCTTTGATGAAGCCAGTTTACTCTTGGGATATAATCTTTTGTTAGAATTTGCTCTACTTCGAGAACGAGAGTGTTGGCCAAATCTTGTATCAGACATTCAGCAAGGTATGATAAAGGTTTTCAGGTGTAGCTGCATTATATATCCTTTTTATAGAAATAATATATAACGAAGTTATACATGAAAACCTCCATCAAACATGTGTTACCAAGGAAGCTGGAAATCACAGACATTCAACAAGGTAATTTGTCACAGACTGGTTATAAGTTTTGGGTTGCAAACTTTAAGAACAAATTGAATAATTGATTTGATTTGATTCCTGACAGCTTCTTTCTATGCTTGTAACAAGTCTGGATTGAGAAAGTCTCAATTCACCTTATAGACATTGCATGAGAAGTCATCTAATCCAGGGGATATGTCATCACTATCAGCGAGAGTTGACAAAGTGACTATTAGCTCATTGAAAGTTAGGTATTATTTGCGTAGCCTTGTATGACATTTTGAAAGCTTCAGCAGGGCTGCTTCAACATAGGTTTGCATGGCTACCCAGTGGTCTTTAAATAGGTCTTGGGATTGAAAGGGAATTTTATCGTGAAACAAACACTTTCTCAATTTCTTCCTACTAGATTAGCCTTCTTTAGGTGTTTTAGTGGCTAAAACTCTAAGTTACCAGGATATGGATACGGATTTGCTAGATTTTTTAAAATCCAGGATCTGGATACGGCGGGGAAACGACAAGTACAAACAAATATACAAATATTTTTATAATAAATAGAAAAATAAAATGAAGAAACAAAACTATTTAGGAAACACAAGAGTAGAACTACAAGTTATTTCAAAAAAGAGTCATGTACCATAACTTATAATTTGATAAGTTGTGATATTGATAATTTTAAAAACCATTTCAGCATGAACTTGAAGCATATCATAATAGTGTTTTTGTGAGCCACATCCACATGTTCCTATCAACAGGGAGTAAAGTGGTTTTCTTGAACACTATGGCAAGACTACAGAACAATGTAGCTGAAGTGAGCAACAACATAGTACATAAAGATAGATCAACCCTTGACAGCTGACTTTGACCATAAAGATATATCAAATAAAAACGTTGAGAGCAGACCTTGATATTGATATTTCAGAGTTCAAGAGCATATCTTGACATAAGGATCAATGAAGTAAACATCGGCATCGGCAAAATATCGGCGAGGGCCTTGAAAACAATTTTTTGGCAACATCGGCGAAAAAATTGGCAAACTGCGGCAAACATTAAAAAATACAAAATATATTCATTTTTTTTAAAATTTTAAACATATAAAACAACAACAACATCAGATAAACACATTGAAGCATAATTATGGAGAAAGCATTGATATATATCATATAGTCATTCAAAATACTAAATGATGCATGAAAGTCGATAGTGATACTAAATTATGAAACCTCATTGTTGTCCAATCAAGAACTCAAAAGCAGTTAGCTATCTAATATCAATGCCCTCTCCCCTTTTTACGGGAAAAGGTCATGGGTCGTTTGTCAAGCCTACCCCTGGCACTAGTAGAAGAAGGTCTTGGCCCTGCACCTTGATCCAATATCTGACAATGAGTGATCCATGGAGTGCTAGATGCACCAATGGGTGTATAAGGCGGTGGTGATGCTAGCACATCACACTCCATGGTATCTTTGTACCGCTCCTCCTCCTCCTCCTCCTCCTCCTCCTCCAACAAGAAAATGAAAGTAAAATAATAATAAAAAATGCTCGTTGACCTCTTTATGCCGCGGATCCCACAGACTAGGCGCTTTTTTCCATTGTGGCAGAAAAAATCCGGAAAAGCATGCTTTTTTTGAAAAAATCGCGATTTTTCCTCGTCGAAAAATCGGCTTGAGAGAAAAATCGCGATTTTTTGCAGATGTTTACTACACTGATAAGGATAGATCAGACCTTGAGCAGGAATGGGGTTTATGCCTTTAGCCATTACGTGTTAAAGGTTTTTTAAGTTTTTCATTAAAAAATATTTTTTTGGGTAGATCTATGGGACATAGAAGCACTGGAAGTTGCAGGATCCGTTTGAAAATTTCAGGAATTGTTTGATTTTTCATATGATCGATTTGAAAATTTCAAAAAAAAATATTTTTCATTGGATCTGTTTCATGGGACTAGGATATGTTTCCATGGTGGATCCGAGGCGGATACGTATCGGATCTGCGGATCCTACACATTGGGGTGGTGGATCCGATAACCGAGCCAAAACTTTTTCCTTGGCTTTCTTTTAGGGCGAGGGCTTTCAAAAAATGTTTTATTAATGTGTACCTTGTGTTATGCCAATGGAGCTGGATTTGTAGTTGCACTGTATGTATCCCAACAACTTTTAGGTGATTTCTTGGATTAGTTGATGTGCCCTAAATCTCTTTATTTGAAAGGTTGTGTTTGCAATGCTGACTTCACTTGATCCAATCTCTCTTTCACATATGTACCTTGTTTCCTCTAGATTGGGGCTAGCTGTCATCACAACCTTTAAAAAAAGAAATGATGCAGCGTGTTATAACTCAAACTAGCATGTGTGATTAAAGCCCAAAAGAACGATTCTAGCTCAGCCACAACTTAGAGGGGTTACTTGCTATGACCTCAATAACTCCCTCTCAACACTTTAGGTTGTCTTTTCTCCAACTCAAGTGGGGATTACCTAGGATAGGATTGCTAAGGCTATGGCAACAAGGCACAAGGTGATATGTAGAGATAGCTTAGCAAAATGATTTGTATGTTTGGAGTATAGTAATGAAAGGGAGACAAGAGGACCAAGGAGACTAGAGTCAATCCAACAACGGCAAATGGAGTCAAGGGGTTGGTCCAAAAAGACAAGTTCAAAATGGTTGGGGAAATTAGGGCTGCATACACGTACCATAATGAAACCCTAACAGGCTGAAAATTGAAAGGGGAAATAAAGTTGGAGGGGCCAAGAATGGTACCACATCAAAACATTGTCAACTAGGGTGTGCCTTATACAATGAAGCATTAAAGAGCAACAACTCTAAAACCATGAAAGGAGCAAGTTATTACTATCATGCATAAGCCATCAAAGGGAAATAAAGGACATACTTCACAATAAAACACTTCTAATGAATAATTTCATAAAAAAATTAAAACACCACCTCCAGTTACTATTGATGAGCAAGAGCCTCAACTTGAGAATGATGCCTATCTAGAGAGCTTGCTGATAGAGGACCTTAGTGATGTTGATGTCATTGATCTTGAGGATGCTGATGACATGGCTTGAGGAAGCCAAATTGACTATCTTGTTAATTGTTTACTATTTTGAACTTTCTATTTCATGTCTGGAAAATGCCAGTAGGCAAGTTTTGAATGTGGTATGACAATGGACTCATGGAGTCATGGACATATAATATTATTAATTATATAACTTCCAATCCTGCAGTTGATATCTACTATGATTTATCAAATTTTATGTTTCAAATTTTCAATGTGAATGTTCATTGTTCAATGAATCATAATTTATGAAGAAATCTGAATTATGCATGTGACTGTGACATATATATATATATATATATATATATATATATATAACCCCCAACGCACCCAAGTACCCTGTTTCAAAAAGTGGCGTCCCCGTTCCCATACCCAAGTTTTCTGTGGCAACTTAGCCGTTCCTAGGCCCCATAAAAAGCTGGTTTCTTGAGATCCTTAGGGATTGATGATCTGCCCTGCACCTGCTGCGCCTGTCACTCAACTTTTAACTTACAACTGACCAATCAATTAAAGCATCAAGATTATAGAAATGGGCAGAATAATGCTTCAATGCATTCTAAAATAGGCATAACAGAGTTATAGGTCCATGAAAGTTGTATCTTGGAATAAAAATAATACCACTTAATGGTCCAGGATGGGCCTATATATAGGCCAATGTGCAAGATAAGATAAGATAATTTCCTTAATGTTCAATTACTGATCACAAAAGTAGATCGATGGGACTGTTGAGTACAAAGATGTTCTTACAAAGAGGGAGTACCAATCACCCTCCTATAAAAAGCAGAAGAGAAGAAAAGAAACTAGAGTAGAACAGAGCATGAAATCTATGCTAGGTCATGGAAAACATGAGGAATTCTCGACCTCGAGCATGGGATACCGCACAGGGGTGGAGACTTCAGTTATTTCCTACATTGAACTTATGAAACATCATTATCTTTCCAGTAACTGTTATATTTCACAGCTGTGTTGTACTTGGTGATGATCATCTAACACATTTAATGTTAAATAATGTAGTTTTCATTGTGGGCCAACTATTCTCATCCCACTTTGCATTTTACTTTTGCAGCATTGCCACCAAGTTTGAACTTTCTTTCTATTACTGGTGATTTTACTGAAGGGGAAATCTTGACAGCCTCTTATGGTTACATTGGAGGTCACGAAGGGAACAGTGATTACAGTTGGTATCTGCACGAGGTAATTATTCAAGATTGCTCTGAGAAGCTTCACCTTAAGGCTCTTCTTTACTAGTGTATCTTTCAAGATAAACACAAATAATGTCTTAAATTTACCTCAATAATTTGTTTTTGTTTGTGCTGCTGCTCTCATGCAAACAGTATGAGAATGACCCAGGTACTTTCATACCTGAAGCGGAGGGACAGCTCCAGTATCAAATAACAAAAGATGCTGCCTATAAGTTTGTATCCTTCAGTTGCATACCAGTTCGGGATGATGGTGTCATTGGGGAAGGACGGAGTACCATGAGCCATGAGCGTGTCCGACCAGGTCTTTTACTTCTTTTTGTTTTGAAGAAATGCAATATACAAATACGGTTGTTCTTTTGCTTATTTACAGAAGAAAGCATCAAATTCTCTCTTGATTGCCATGCATGATTTAACGAATATTTTCTGCAGGTTCTCCCAGGATACTTTCCTTGCAGATAATAGGAGACTGTGTTGAAGGAGCAGAGTTACAGGTAGAGAAGAAATACTGGGGAGGTGATGAGGGGCCATCAAAGCTGCAATGGTTCTTGGTATGATACATGTTTTGATTAAGGAGAATAAAGACAAAATGGACCTTCATCCTAACTCATGTCATATGCTGTCTGAAATTTCTCTTTTATAGGTTGAACTCACTTTGGCTTGGTTTGATGTTTACCACTTTATTCTCTGTGCAGACTCGCCCAGATGGATCCCAACGTGAAATAAAGGGTGCCACTGGCATATCTTATACTGTTCTCAAAGAGGATATAGATGGTCTGATTTCTGTTTCATGTGAACCTATTCGCGTGGATGGAGCAAGAGGGCCTATTGTGCTTTCTCATCTGGTGGGACCTATCTTACCTGGTAAGTTATTATCTTATATCTGTAAAGTGCTGTAAATTTACCTTTTCTTTGGTTTGCAGTCTTACTTAAAGAATGTTCCTGCATTAAGGTATTTACATCAAAACCAAAGGAATATCTAGCCTGTCATGCATTAGTATTATGTAACAAGAGCAGCTGAAATTTGTCAACTGTGGAAGCCTCATATGTGTGTATGTTGATAGATTATTCTACATTAAACAAAGTATTGTACTTCACAAGTTTCAAAGATGGATTTAGTTGCTTTCACATCACCACAAGGTAGCATTTCTTTCATGTCTGTTTTTTGGTAGCTATTTTACACCTGATTTATTTAGAAAATGCATGAGGAGCTTTACTGAATTAATGAATTTTGTTATTTTATTCTTATTTGAACCGTTGTCACATTCTTTTATTCTGATTTGAACCATTGGGAATGACATGCTAAGGTTTATGATGCTGATATTATCATGAAACATAGGATTAGTATTAAGTTAATCTAACAACTTATTTTCTTCCCACCTATGTTGCTTGAAACTTGGAAATGGGTATGGGTTTTGGAATGGAAAAATTACCACTCCAAATGGGTACGTCGGTGAAAATGCTGTATAAAAATTATATATATATATATATATATATATATTAACTACAGTTTTAAATATCGGTGATCAGAATCGGAATCGGCCAATTTGACCGAGCAATGGCTAAACCGAACAAAATCGGCCCTTAAATAGGTTTGGAAACATAGATCGTTTGATTTGTTTGGTAAAAGCATGTAATGTTTCATTATGTTTCATCTGAATTTGAAAGCCATGGCAGCATATTCTGTTGTTTAGAGGAATAGTTGTGGGAATGTCAACATAAGAGTCGGTTGCATGGTATATGTGTCCACTTTAATCTTTGTCCGAGCCACATTTGGGATTTCAGTTACGTGAAAGCCATTCATCTTATGGAACTGACATAGAGTTGTGAGCATGGTAATGCTATAATGACTTGGTAATGACTCGGCAATGACTCGAGTAAGAGTGGTAGTGGATTTTTGAAAAGCTTTCGTTTTGGGAGCATTTTTTTATATAATACATATTTTAATATATTTTGATGCATATTTTTAAAAAAACATGTAGAATGCCAAATTAGCTATATAAAACATGAAAGCATAGATATAATCATTTAGTACACATAACAACAATGATTTTGGAGCTATAAGTTATAACATCGTCATCAAATGATCAATCATTAAAAACATCAACATTCGAGTTTAAACATACAATATTTACAATCAACAAACTCTAAGAGATAACATCAACCATGAAATGAAACAGAGCATCGTATTCATTACCAAATAGTTGTAAGATAAAGGCAAAGGTTGTACATTTGAAAACCTACTGGTGGTTGGGGGTGTGGCATCTTTGTTGTATGAATTTGATCACCATCCTGATCACTTAAAAGTTCAACCTCCAAGCGCTCTAATGCTATGGCTCCATCCTCTAAATCAACCTCCTCTGGATTGTTGTCCCAAGTCAAATATATTCTATCATTCTTAGCCGCATCACAATAATGAGACAACAACGTCAAGTTGTAGTGCACATAAACCAAGCTCTCTACTCGATCTACATTCAAATTGTTTCTCTTCATATTTTGGATGAAGTTTTAGGTGCTCCAACACCTCACTGCCAATTTATGCCGATATGCGGTAGAGGAGCAATACATGTCCCAACATTTCGATAGGTCTTGTTGCCGACTAAATCATACTTCGTTGGACTTCAAGTGAGCTGACAAAGTTTGAACAAGGATACTTGTTCGTGATCAGAGTTCAGATGTCTATTAGGTCTTCTTGGCCCTTTTATTTTTTGTTCCACATGTTCATACCCCTTTGGGGGAATTGTAATAAATGTGCTAGCATGAGAGATGTATGTAAAAGACTTGACTTCCTAGGACTTAGATATCAATCTATCTAACCCAGAGTGTTTCTTCTCTTGTTAATTATTGGTTGTTGAACAAACGATTAATAATTTTCGAGTTTTTCACTTATACCTCCAAAGTTGGGGTAGTCATCTTGGTGATTAGGCATTAGAAGGTTATTAGAGTCTAAGGGTCAATGTATATGAGCATGCTAGGCATCAATATTGAGTCGTATGGACATGTGCTAGGTCTTGCTAAGTATTTTTTTATTCGTTTTTAATTGCAAAAAAAAGGATTTTTCCCGCAAAATTAGGTCATTTTTTAATGGTTTAAATGGAAAAATTCAAATTGCAATAAAAGTGTTGTCTGGAGTTTGCTTTTGGCATCGGGATTCTTGTTTTCATACTCGGAGTGTATTCTTTACCCTGAAACCCAATTTCATATTTTTCGGGTGATTAAATTATCCCGTAAAGCATTTATTCTCTAAAGGGGCGACGAAATGACAATTAAATGCTAAAAATGCAACAAAATGAGAAAAGGAAAAAGGTGAAAAAGTCAAATGGAACATGTTGGATGAGGTGGCGGTTTTGTCTCATATGGTGGGAGATCTCTTCCTTAATGAAGGCGACTTAGTTATAAGTGGAAATCTATTCTTACTTCATGATGATGTCATGTTTTGAGTGACATGGAAAGTTGCGACCTCATTGGATATGCCCTCTTCTCCTCATAGTCGCATCTCTTCTCCTCATCGACGCATGGGTTATGTATGGCCAATAAAACTTTACAAATGGAAAAGTCAACTCAATGTTGAAAGCGGGTTATCCCATAAAGGTGACGATTTGATTGGAGTTAGTGCGGATTGGTTACGTCATGTTGAGGATGTGGTGTTTTGTGAGAATGAGGGGCACATCTCTCCAAAAAATAGTGCACCCCCCACTTGGCACAATGTGTTGTGATGGAGAGTAAATCTAGGATGGGGGCGCATCTCTTATGAGAGGTGGCACCCTTTCCTTTCAATCAAATCTCAACAAACTCCCTTCAATCACTCATCAACTTGACTTCCACTCCCACTTGTGGATTAGCCCCATTGGGTCTTTTCTACTATAAATAATGCATGCCTCTCTCCTTTGCAAGCTTGTTCGAGTTGGAGTAGAGAGTGCACGGTATTGTAATTTGTTTATGTTACTGGTATTTTACTTGATCATAAAGAAGTTTTGGAGGCTAATGGTTTGTTGCTTTGGTGTGTGGGCCAAAATAGTCATTTGCTTATGAGGTAACTTGTTTTTCATTTCAATTGCTTGCTCTTTCTTTGTGAATATGGCTTAAAAGGATTGCTCTCAATCATTAAGAATAGAATATTGCAAGTAAGTTTACTTGTTGCATCTATTTAGAATATGTAATTTTAGAGATCTAGATTGGACATGTTATATAGGATTATATGCATGTTGTTGTAATCTCAATTTATATCTAATCACCAAATCTCACGGGTTTTGCCAGTTTCTTGAGTGGTTTACAATATATCTAGCTTGGAGGAAGTGTGGATCTAGACTATTGTGTTTAGAATCATATGTTTCAATATTAGGAGGGGACTCATTATCTCATGATACAACTCATTAACAAATTTTCAAGGTGATCTTGGGTGCCATCTTAAGTCTCTAGATCGATTTCACCTACAACCAAAATTCGGGTTGTTTTAGGTGACAGGGAGTCCATAATGGACCTTGACAACTTATGATCAAAAGGTCATGGCCTTAGAGACTAACGAGGTTGAATTTGATGTAACAAGATTGGATATTACCTTAACAAGGGTATCAAAAGATTGTAGTCCTTTAGACTATCAACTTTAGAAAATTTAAGCACATGACTATAAAATATCCTTTCCTAGCCTTTTCACCCAATCCTTCAATATAAAGTTTAAACATTAAATTAATAAATTAAATGTTCTCATGTTCCTTGCTTTGTTCCCTCTCTCATGTCTCGACTTTCACTTCCAGATGTCTAGATGCAGGTTTGATTCTTTTATATGTTAATGATATGTATGATGCCATATAAATAGCACACACAAATACACAACAAAGTTGCAAAGAGATACAAACATGAAATTACTCAATGTATGCAAACATAAGATACATAAGTGATGTCATGTGAGAGAGATATATGTTGGTTGCAACTGATATTTTGTAACTATTAGCCCACCTAATTTAATTGACCATGTAAGTCATTTTGTTTAACCACTTATTTAGAAAGTGCTATGCTAATAAAAATACTTTCTTAATTGAATCCGTATAGCTGACGCAGAGGGCCGTACAACTGCGCAGGGAGGTCGTACTATTTCTTGGGTTTACTCAGTAATTTTTGTAGAGGTTCTATTTTGCCAGGTTTGGTGTATTGAACCATTGGATTGTATTTTCTCTATATCTTCATAATAAATTTTCATATCTGACTGCTGCACTAGTTTTCCCATCTTGGGTTTTATCCGGGGGTTTCCATACCCAAAAATATTGTGTCTATATTGGTGTGATTATTGTTCATGTTTCTCAGTGTTTATTTCCGCTACATTGCTAGTAAAAGAAATTCATGTGTGGTTATCGGAAAAATTAAAATATATTGCTTAGCCCTAGTTTGAGTTTTAAAGTAAATTTTACAAAGGGCTTGCCCAAGTACTGGACTTGGAAAGAGATTCTTGGGTTTTCTTTTCTAACCAAGAAAACGTTCTTCAAAAAACACTTAAAACCAACAAGACTCAGTCCTTGTTAGCTCTGGATCTCTGCGGCTTTGACCGACCAATTGATCATATCTAGAAAGGGATTGAGTGACTAGTCTAATTAGCTTTCACACTTTCAATTAACCTCCCAACAATGAGTCTCGACATATTCCCCATACCTTCGTGGTATATCGGGAATCTCCCTCCCTCATAATGCATTCATTAATTCATAAATTTAAAATCGACCAAGAACAATTACAATACATTCATCACTCCAACATCACTCCATTTCAGACTCCATTTTCAGCACTGGTCTACATCATACAATCATTTTGTTTAAAGTGAATCTTATCTGAATGGTTTAATTTTTATTTCATGCTGTTGTCTTAATCACTATTGCAATCTCTTACGTCACTTCAATTTGCAAAAGTGAGGCAAAATGCCTTTCCCATGCCTTTTTGAAAAAACCCTAGGGTGAGTCTAATCTAATGGTGGAGAGTAGATTAGATCGAGGGCTGAAATTAAATGCTCATATTTTATTTATAAAATATTAATTTCACTCACCCACTTAAATTTATCAAAAAGTGACTTTAATGCTCTAAAATCAAATTAAATGCTTTTACTTAAGTCATTTAATGCAAGGGTCACTTTATGTCCCCTCTCTAAGTGACTAAGGCAAAAATCACTAGGGGAACACTTCCCTAGGTACAAAACTAACACTCCCTCTTACCGAGGAAGGTGTTCTGCACCACTCCCAACTTCTCTCTAAAGAAGATAAACTTGCCTCTCCCCAAAGACTTCGTCAGTATGTCTGCTACCTGCTCATCAGTGGAAATATACTAAAGCGTGATTGCTCCTCTCTGAACATAGTCTTGGATGAAATGATACCTAATCTCAATGTGCTTTGACCTGTCATAGAAAACCGGATTCTCAAAGAGCTGGATGCAACTCTTATTGTCACAGTAAATAACCGTATGCCTAAGCTCCTGACCAAATAGATTCACCAGCAACTTGGGAAGCCACAAGGCCTCGCAGCTGGCCAAACTGGTTGCCATGTACTCAGCCTCTACAGTACTCAATGCAACGGACTTCTGCTTTCGACTGAACCATGACACTGTTGCCGAGCCCAAACTGAAACAACATCCAGAAGTGCTCTTCCGGTCTGCCACACTGCTTGCCCAATCTGAATCTGTATAGCCAACCAGACTGATCCCCTCTGACCTCCTGTAGTCCAAACCAAAATCCACTATCCCTGAAAGATATAGCGCAACACATGTTTTGCAGCGACCCAATGCACACTCTTAGGCTCAACCAGGAACTGCCTAAGTGTGTTCACTGCAAAACACAAATCTGGCCGAGTGTTGACCAGATACATCAATGAACCAATTAGTTGACGGTATAAAGTAGGATCCACCAACTCTCCCTCATAAGCATGAAGCTTCTTCCAGTTGGTGATCATAGGTATCGACATAGGCCTGCAATCCTCCATCCTGAATCTCGTCAAAATCTCAACTGCATACTTTCCTTGCCCCAGGAAAATATGTCCAGGCTCCTGCCAAACCTCCAACCCCAAAAAATAATGCATCAGCCCAATATCAGTCATCTCGTACTCTGCTGCAAGATCCTTCTTGCAAGCTGCAATGGGTCTCTCTCTCCCTGTGATAAATAAGTCATCAACATATAGCAGAAGAACAAGTGGATCATCTCCAACTATGATGAAGTAGAGATTCGGATTTGCTTCACTCTTCTGAAACCCTATACTCAGCAAGTAAGAATCAATCCTGGAGTACCAAGCTCTTGGAGATTGCTTCAGCCCATAAAGGACCTTCTTCAACCTGCATACATGTGTCTCTCTGTCATGTATTTCAAAGCCCTGAGGCTCCTCAACGTAAATCTTATCCGGTATGATCCCATTGAGAAATGCGGTCTTCACATCCATATGATGGATTTTCCAACCCATTTCGGCCACAATGGAAATCAATCCCTTGATAGACGTATAATGAGCAACCAGTGCAAAAGTCTCATCATAATCAATGCCCTCAACCTGTGAAAACCCCTGCGGTACAAACCTGGCTTTGTACTTTTCCACACTCCCATCTGCCGCATGCCTCAGCTTGTAAAGCCAACGAGAAGTCACCATTGACTTCCTCTCTGGTCTTGGAACAATCTCCCATACATCATTTTTCATGATGGAATGGTACTCATCCATCATGGCATCTCTCCATACCGAATGCTGGGAGGCCTCCTCAAAAGTAGAAGGCTCAGAATCTCGTGTACAAGCCACCAATACCATGCCCAATTTGTCAGGCATCTTGATGGCTCTCACCTTGTCACTGGGTGTCCCAGCCTTTAAGGCATCCTTCAAGGTCTCTCGAAGCCACTTAGGCTTCTTCTTTCTTGAACGCTCTTCCCACACTAGCCTGTCCTCATCTGAAGAACTACTAGAGCTAGAAGAAGCCCCAGTCACCTGTGAACCTGAAGCTGGTGTGTCAACACTAGGTGTACCCAGTAATCCTAATCCCGATCCCCTGTAAGGTGTACCTATAATAGTAGACCCATCACTTGTCCCCGGAGATCCTGCTGGCCTAACCACTGAACCTGGTGAACCTGTGCCAACACTCTGTGGTCCTGTAACCCTGGAAACCTGTGATCCTGATTGCTGCGTAGATGGAACCTGTGCCACAACCTGAGGTGCAGGGACCTGCTGCTCTCCCTGCTCTAACTCTCTCGACCTCCTGAAGGCTCGCTCCTCTTCAAACATCACATCCCTCCTTACCACCACTTTCCTCTTAGAGGGAAGATAAATACGGAAAGCCTTCAAAGTCTCATCATAACCCACAAAGATGCCCTTCTCTGCAGTGGGTTCTAACTTTGTTGTCTTCTTTGAAGGGACATGAGAGTAAGTCAGACTACCAAATATATGAAAATGGCCAACTTTAGGCTTCATGCTTGAAAAGCACTCCTCAGGTGTCATGTTCCCCACTGCCCGATGGGGACTCCTGTTCTGAAGATATACAGCGGTGCTGGAAGCCTCAACCTAGAGAAAGAAAGGAAGTGACTGGTCATTTAACATAGCTCGGGCTACTCCAACAATGGACCTGTTCTTCCTCACTGCTACTCCATTTTGCTCTAGAGTATATGGCACTGTCAACTGTCTCCTGATTCCCTCCTGTTTGCAAAATCCATCAAACTCCTTGGAGGTATACTCACCCCCGTTATCCGATCTCAAGACTCAGATCGTCCTCCCTATTTGGTTCTCCACAAGAGCTTTGAACTCTTGGAACCTCTGCAAGACTTGCTTAGACTTCTTGCTCTTCAGAAAGTAGATCCAGGTCTTCTTGGAATGGTCATCAATGAATGTCACATAATACTCGTATCCTCTCAAGGACACAGAAGACATAGGTCCACATAAGTCTGAATGTATCAAGTCAAGAGTACCAGCTGACCTGCTATCACTGCTTGGAAAAGCAGTCTTGGTGTACTTTCCCAAAGCACACCCCCTGCACACATCACCCTGCCCTATGTTGAACTCTGGTAAACCTGTCACCATGTGCCTCAACAACCCCCAGGTTGGATGATGCAAGTGAGCCATCCTCCTATGCCAAAGCTTACACAACTCACTGCTGCTGCTATGTGCTAAAGCATGATGCGGTTGAAACAAGAGCCTATACAGTTTACCACATCTTGCTCCAGTGGCAACTGAAGCAGATGGTCTTGCAGTCTTTGGAAACATATGCACGTGTCCATCTAGGAAAGACACCCCAAGGCCCTGATCCTCGATCATGGAAACTGACACTAGGTTCTTCTTCAGCCCAAGTACATACAATACATCCCACAATACCATGGGACTCATGGACTCCCTCTGAAATGTAATGGTCCCACGTCCAACTGCATTGACTACTAAGTCATCTCCCAACACAACCTCCACATCTATATCTGCCTATGAAAGCTCGTAGAACATCTCACGAGCACCTATCATGTGGCTCGAGGCTCCGCTTTCTATGTACCAAGTGCTGGAAGTAGATGCACTGTAAGAATGGTCTGTCACACAGGAAAACTCCCTCTGTCTGTCAACATGCGCACTGGTGAGAATGGATGCTCTCTCTCTCTCAACATGCCCAGTGCATAGTGAAAACTCACTCTGAAATCTAGCTGCAAAATCATCGATCTCAGCTAAAGCGGCTGTCTGCTGCTTCTTCTTCTTCTTGTTCGGACACGTAGCAGCATAGTGTCCCATCTTGTGACATGCAAAGCACTTCACACTGCTCGTATCCTTCTTCTGCCCATCTTGCTCTTGCTTGGCCCCACCCTTCTTGGGACCCTTCTTGCTCTTCTTCTTCCCCTTCGCTGTCAATGCCACATCCTCCTCATCCCCTCTACTAGTAGAGACATTGCTCTGCAAGAAACCCCTCCGAGTCTCCTCCTGAACAAAGTCATCACATTCTTTGTCCCAAGATGGTGGGTTCTCTCTAGCCACCAACCCCTGAACAAACACAGCCCAAGGTGCAATCACCCCATTCAGGGTTGTCCACACTAACTCAGAAGCATCAATGGCCACCCCAACAGCTGCAAGCTCATCTCTCACCTGAGAGATCCTAGTAAGATAAGTCATACATGCCTCTCCTTTAACCATCTTGATGTTCTTCAGCTTCTCTCTAAGTACCATCTTCCTATTTTCATTAGTACTAACAAACAAACCGGTCAAAGCAGTCCACATTTCATGCGCATGATCCTTTGCTTAAATGTGAGGAACAACATAGTCTTTAAGAGCATCTAAGATTATCCTCATGGCTTTAATATCCTTCTTATTAAAGGTTGCAAGTAATACTGCATCAGTAGAAGGAGGAATAGTAATGGGATTTGTTGTAGTGTTTCTAACTACTTCCTCCCACAACATCTTAGCACAAGTAAACTCCGGGCTTTCCATGAGACAAAGTTCATTGCCCCATCCAACCTGTCATCAGATCTCAACCCCACGGAAGTCATTTTCTCAAACAACAAGTTTCAGCAAAATGTGCTACTGTCACAAATGTTTTTCTGAATTTTGGAAATCACTGTTTCACTGCTGAAATTTAATTTTCTGCCACAACCCGCTCTGATACCATGTAGATTTTTCTTCAGTTTCCAGTCATCGATTTCAAGTAAAAAATTTGTCACAGTTTATTTCAATCTCAGAAATTTAACTTGCCGGAAATAAACATAAATTTTACTAACTTAAAACACTGTTATAAATTAAATCTTTGACAGACAGAAAGTAAATATTCAGCACTTCATTCACACACACAACTCAAAAATTTCAGCCAAATGGCCCTGGAAAAACCCACTAGGGGAAAACCAGTCAGAGAGAGAGTATTTTTATTTTCCATGAGCAGTTTATCATTTATAGCAATACACATAAAATATCAAACCAACTTATCTCAACCCGGAAGATAAATTTTTGTCTCGATTTGCGTGTCGCGCAGCAAAAATCAAACTTTGATTTTTTTCCTGTAATGCCTCGATTTCCGTGCCATTGTACGGACGATATGTACGGACTATACAGACAAACCGTACGGTCCTCAAAATCCGTGTCAATTTTTGTATCCTCAAAATCGTGCCCAAAAATCTTCCTCGAAAATCATGTCTGCTGCGTCGAAAACCGTACCATACGGACCAGCAATAAATGTTGTTGTCTTCTACTTGATTTTCGTGCCCTCTTTGCTGTTGTCCTTTCCCTCGATTTGCGTGCTGCAAATTTTTCCTCTTACTCAGGAAAAATGGAAACTTTCTCTCTTCTCTCTCTCAACTTGCTCTTCTCACTTCAATCTGCAAAAGTGAGGCAAAATGCCTTTCCCATGCCTTTTTGAGAAAACGCTAGGGTGAGTCTAATCTAACGGTGGAGATTAGTTTGGATCAAGGGCTGAAATTAAATGCTCATATTTTATTTCTAAAATATTAATTTCACTCACCTACTTAAATTTATCAAAAGGTGACTTTAATGCTTTAAAGTCAAATTAAATGCTTTTACTTAAGTCATTTAATGCAAGGGTCACTTTATGTCCCCTTTTTAAGTGACTAAGGCAAAAGTCACTAGGGGAACACTTCCCTAGGTACAAAATTAACAACTTTCATAAAAACTCCTAAACAACTTGTTACCACCTAGATGGTAACGTGTTTTCTAGAGGTTGTTTAAGAACACATAGTCAGTAATCTGCCACAATTATGCTACAACAAATATAGCATCAACACTCAGCTTTGGGCATCAACATATAGTCACTAGTATGCCTTTACTGTTGTCTGGATGCAATCCAAATATTACACGAAGGGTATTGAAGGCAACTTTCAAAGACTGATAAAGAAATTCTTGGTTTTCTTTTCTAACCAAGAAAACGTTGTTCAAAAAACAATTAAAACCAACAAGACTCAATCCCATTAGCTCTGGATCTTTGCGGCTTTGACCGACCAATTGATCATATCCAGAAAGGGATTAGGTGACTAGTCTAATTAGCTTTCACACTTTCAATTAACCTCCCAACAATGAATCTAGACATATTCCTCGTAACTTTGTGGTGTATCGGGAATCCCCCTCCCTCATAATCCATTCATTCATTCATAAACTTAAAATTGACCAAGAACAATTACAATACATTCATCACTCGAACATCACTCCATTTTCAGCATTGATCTACATCCTACAATCATTTTGTTTAAAGTGAATCTTATGTGGATGGATTAATTTGTATTTCATATTGTTGTCTTAATCACTATTGCAATCTCTTACGTCACTTTCATAAAAACTCCTAAACAACTTGTTACCACCTAGATAGTAACGTGTTTTCTAGAGGTTGTTTAAGAACACATAGTCACTAATCTGCCACAATTATGCTACAACAAATGAAGCATCAACACTCAGTTCTAGTCTGCCTTTATTGTTGTCAGGATGCAATCCAAATATTACATGTAGGGTGTTGAAGGCAGCTTTCAAACACTGATAAGAATCTCAGGCTATTCGTTACCTTTGGCTTACAAATGTTTATATAACCAACAAAGGGAGACACACTCCGGGATGAAGCTGACAGTGATCACTCCAAATTATCAGAGTTATGGAATAGTAAGTTCATAGCAGCCAGCATGAACATTTTTTGGAGCTCTATATTTCCTATCATCCTACCACACAATTTCTTAAACCTGATGGCAACTTGAGTGAGAGGACATTTTTGCAATCCAGAGCATCATTTTGTAGCAGTTAGTGTGCCTGTTTTGACTAACGAAGGAAGTCTAAAGGGAGACTGGTTTCGAAGCAGTATAATACTCTTCAAATTATTATAGCAGCAGATCTGGACGCCTTTTGGATGCAATTTTGAAGGGACACAAATTGGTTCTCATTCATTTACATTTTGATCATTTATATGGGAGTACTGGGCCTCCATCAACTATTTTTGAAGAATGTGTTGCTCCACTTGTTGATGGTTTATTCCATGGCCACAATGTTGCGGTTCTTGCATATGGACAGACTGGTTTTGATAAGACATATACCATGGGCACTGGTTATGGTGATGGTTGTGAAATAGGAATTTTCCTCGGGTTCTAAAAACCATATTCAAGAAGATTGAAAGCTTAAAGCATCAAGTAGAATTTCAGATAGGGGTTTCCTTCATTGAGATTATGAAAAGAGTACACGACATGCTTGATCCTAATCTTCCATTTGTAGCAAAAGCCATAATTAATGAATAGTCCCAATGGAAAGTCGATGGTCTCTGGAAAGTCACCTATACAAATTTGGGAGATTTCAAATGAAGTTATAATCCTTGCTAGTTCAATAGAGTAGATGTTAGCATTCAGAAAGAAATGGCTACATGTCTAGCACAAGGATCATCATCTCGAGCAGTTAGAAGCGCAAACATGAACTCACATTTCAGTCATTCACATGCCATCTTGACAATTACCATCAATTAGATGGGGATATGCAATGTAGTTTGAACCGAGGAGGTTGGGATGTTCAATGAGTCGAGGAGCATTTTTTACTTTGTATTGTCGGTTTGTATCGAAGGACCTTTCACAGGCTCGGCTCATATTTCACAATCCCACTCACACTTAACTGAGTAGCGCAACATCAATCTAAGCAATGAATTTTTATTATTAGGCTGCAGGAGTATACTTATCATTGAGGTGGATTGCCCACAGATCCGAGTGGAGGTTAGGACCATTGTAGCAATTAGAAAAGGCCGAGTTGTGGTCACCACTTGCAGCTTAGACCCGCAGTTTTTTTGGCAGCGAGTTGAATTTATTGAACCGAGTCACAATTCGTTAAACTCACCGTGACAAGGTTCCGGCGTAAAGTTCCTTTGGCGGCAGATTGAAATACTGGGATTTCCTTGTGGCAGTCAATCACAATTGAAATCCAAATCAGCTCGTGATGACGGTCAAGCATGGGGTTGGAGTAGTTTCTTCACATTCTCCATTAGTAGAGCTGGTGGCTATTGTAATATTGTTTTTT
The DNA here is from genome assembly GCA_001517045.1 of Pseudotsuga menziesii. Lineage (NCBI taxonomy): Eukaryota > Viridiplantae > Streptophyta > Pinopsida > Pinales > Pinaceae > Pseudotsuga > Pseudotsuga menziesii. The sequence continues at coordinate 320,279 of LPNX010356798.1, read as the reverse complement.
TTCATTCATTTGCTAAGAATAAAGAAGCTTCGGAGGCTATATTGTGTAGTGCTTGTATTGTGTGGATTCCCAGCATCATGTTGTAAATGTGGTAATTTAAAATTTTTCCAATTTTGTGGTCCTTTGTGTGCTGGCTTCAAAGGATTCAGTTGAATCAGTAAGAGTGTAAATTTGGCAAGTAAGATTACTTGCTCTTGTTTATTCATATTATGTATGCTAAAAAATATAAGTTATATGCTTAAATAAGATTACTTTTCCATGATCTTGCATTTTTGTTTCATACATATATATCCAGATCTCACGAGGTTTTGTGCAAGTTGTTTGTGATTTAGTTACAGATTCCCAAACGGATGAGGTGTGGATCAAGATTGACGCCACTTCTTATTCAATAAGCTCAAGACACTGTCCCTCGGTGCTCCACAAAAGGCCCTTCCTTCTGCTTGTTCATTCCAGCAACAAACCAACCTTCACTCCTCTCTCTCTTTCTTTAAAATTAAAAGCTCCTTGGTTACTATGTTTATGCATGAATATCTAGTTTATCATATGCAAAATTTCTTCATTAGATCTCATCTATAAACATTTTAAAAGCTAGATCTCATTTTCTCAAACTTTTTCATAAGCATCTTAGATCTAGTTTAGGGAAATTATCATTTTTTACAAGGAATTGAAAGTAGATCTAAAGCTTGTTGAATGCTTTGTTTTTCCCTTTAAATCTAAAAGTTTATTTAGCAAATCAAGTGCTTTTCGATTGGCTGCCCCATAGCTAGCCAATTGGACTTGTCCTCTTGAGTTATTTATGTCATTTTTCTAAAGTAGTTTAACTTAGTAATTTTTGTGGATTGTCCAAAGACACTTCCAAAGTGTTTTTGGGCACTTTTCATTAACATTTGCTTACTGGTTTTTAGTAGGTCCATCAAAAAGGAGAAGGAAACTCTGCCCGAAAAGCAATTTTGGGCCATCTAGAGACCTCGAGGGGCTTCCCCATCTTCCATGTTAACTTTTGGACATTTTTGTAAGCTTTTGGGTTTGTCCAGTAAGAACCAAGTGGCATTTACTATCAAGTTGTAATCAAGTTTAATAAAAAGCAGTTTTGAATAGGCTCTTCCGAGCTCACTGTTAAAAGTATTGTAATTTTGGAAGATATTCTATTATACTTTAGTTGTATTCTCCTTTGGAGATGTTATTCCTCCATTCGGAGATGTCCTTGATGTAATTAGTCATGTAAAAGTCATGAGGTAAACCCTCCGTTGTAAGTCGGGGCAATAGTACTCACATAATTATTATATAAAATGTATTTTGAGTCTCCCAAGGTAGGTCGGCCCTAATTAGGGAACCTAGCCGACCTAGTTAGTTAGTTGAGGCACTCACCTAATGAATATAAATAAGAGAGGTGCCTTTCTCATTCTTACACGTCTTACACTCAAGTATTGCGCTGGAGAGAGAGAGAGAGAAAGAGTCTACTGTGGAAGATAAGCAAGTATTCTTCTTGTGGGGGTTTTACACTATCTTGGTCGATTTCTATATCGAGGAAGTTTTGCGGGGTTTTCTCCCTTGTGGTTTCCCTGAGGAAAATCTATGTATTCTCTTGTGTTGCTGCATTTGTCTTTCATTCAATGATCCATCACTTATGGTTATGATGTCATGATGCTAAATGTTTTTATATATTGTATATCCATTAAAAATCTAACATGGTATCAGAGCTACCTTGAAAGAAGTCTTTGTGTAGCTGAAATTGTGTTACAACTACAACTATTGAAGATTAGGGTTTCAAGCTTGAAAACCCTAAAAGACCAAAACTAGTAATTTTGGAACTTTCGCCATATCTCGAGATTGGAGAATTGTCAGGAGCCGAAACTTTTACAGGCCAAATTGTTATACTGTTGATTTTCAATGATTGTTGATGATGGTTGCTAAGATGTTTTGATGATGGTTGAGTCGATTGTTTCAGTATTGTTATACTGATGCTTGTTGAGATGCTTGATGGAATGATTGCTTCAGTATTGTTATACTGATTGTTGAGATGTGTGCTTCAGTATTACTATATTGATGTTTGTTGAGTTAGTTGCAATGTTGTTACACTGATGATTGATGATTGTTGAAGTTTCAGTGTTACTACACTGATGATTGTTGATTGTTGAAATAATTGCTAAGGCAATTTCAGTATTTCTATACTAATGCTGATAATGATGTTGATGATGTGGTTATGGTCCCAACACCTTGTGTTGATGTTGGGTGTCAGCACCCTGTGCCGATAATGTTGATACGGTTAAAGTCACAACACCTTGTGTTGATGATGTTGATGTGGTTGTGGTCCCAACACCTTGTGTTGTTGCTGATATGATTGTGGTCTCAACACCCTGTGTTGTTAATGTTAATGTTAATGTTGATGATGATGATGTTCCAACATCTCTATGCTAGTAATGCAGATGATGATCTCGCATTACAGATGATTTGGTTTTTAATACTAACATGCTAATGAAGTTGTTGATTGTTTCAGTATTTATATACCGTTGATGCAGATGATGATGTTTCAGTATTTCTATACTGAAGATACAGATGATGATGTTTCAATATTCCCATACTGAAGATATATATGATGTTTCAATATTTACATATTGAAGATGCATATGATGGTGATTCAGTATTTCTATAATGAAGATACAGATGATGATGTTTCAATATTCCCATACTGAATATGCAGATGATGATACTTATGATGCTGCTTTCAGTATTTACATACTGGAGATACAGATGATGATGGTTCAGTATTCACATACTGAAGATGTAGATGATGATGGTTCAGATGATGATTTAGCACTGATGTTGACAAGTAGATGATTCGAAAGATGTTGATGTTAAAGATGATGGTTCAGTGTTTACACATTGATGCTGGGAAGTAGATGATTCAAAAGAAGATTCAGTATTGACATACTGATGTGACAAAAGAAGATTCAATATTCACATACCGATGTTACAGAATAAGGTTCAGAAGATGATTCGGTATTCACATACTAATGTGGCAGAAGATGATTTAGTATTCACATACTGATGTTATAGAAGAAGGTTCAGTATTTAGAAGATGATTTAGTATTCTTATACTGACATGACAGAAGATGATTCAGTATTTACATACTGATGCTACAGAAGATGATTAAGATGATTCAGTATCCACATACTGATACTACAAAAGATGATTTAGAAGATGATTCAGTGTTTATATATTGATAGAAGATGATTCAACACTTACAGAAGAAGGTTCAGTATTCAGAAGATGATTCAGTATTCATATACTAACATGACAGAAGATGATTTCGTATTTACATACAAATGCTACAGAAGATGATTCAATATCCATGTATTGATACTATAGAAGGTGATCTAGAAGATGATTCAGTACTTATATACTGATAGAAGATGATTCGGCACATACAGAAGATGATGCAATATTTACATACTGAAATTGTGGAAGATGATCCAACTGAGATTGATGATGAAGATGTATGATGTTGCAAAACTTCCTATGACATATAGAGATTCACCAGTCAGTTGTTCGGTTGTAATGATGGTTGTTGTTGATGTAGAATACCTTCCTAGTCAAGAGGGAGTGTTAAAGTATTGTAACTTCGGAAGTTATTCTATTGTACTTTTGTTGTATTCTCCTTTGGAGATGTTATTCCTCCATTCAGAGATGTCCTTGATGTAATTAGTCATATAAAAGTCATGAGGTAAACCCTTTGTTGTAAGTCGGGGCAATAATACCCACATAAGTATTATATAAAATGTATTTTGAGTCTCCCAAGGTAGGTTGACCCTAATTAGGGAACTTGATCGACCTAGTTAGTTAATTGAGGCACTCACCTAATGAATATAAATAGGTGAGGCGCCTCTCTCATTCTTACACATCTCACACTCAAGTATTACGCTGGAGAGTGAGAGAGAGAAAGACTCTATTGTGGAAGATAAGCAACTATTCTTGTTGCTGGTGTTTTACACTGTCTTGGTCGAATTCTATATTGAGGAAGTTTTGCGGGGTTTTCTCCCTTGTGGTTTCCCCAAGGAAAATCTTTGTGTTCTCTTGTGTTGCCTCATTTGTCTTTCTTTAAGTGATTCTTTACTTATGGTTATGATGTTATGATGCTAAATGTTTTTATATATTGTATAACCATTAAAAATCTAACACTCACTCCCCATCCCCCAAGGGGAGATCCACATCTTTTTTCCTTTTTTCCTCTAGTATTAGTTTTATTCATCCATATGCAAGTAGTGTACTTTGTTTTATATTGCAAAATTGTTTAATCTTTTAGTTTTGTAAAGTAAATTTACTACTTACCCCACGATTTCCCAAGTGATTTGAAAGGGGAAAGAGATTCGTGGTAGGATAATTAGATAAACTTGTTTTCTTTTCCGCACTTTAATTCTAAATTCAAGTACCCAAAAAAAAAACATTGATAAAACCAACCCCTCTTTGCTTTCTCGATCGCGGATCACTTGAACCGAAAGAGATCGTTGGAGGTTCATTTTCATTTAAAAGAAAACCATTAATAAAATATTTAAAAAACTTTTTAGACTCCATTGTGTATACTGCTTTGCACCGCTGCAGTTCGTTCGAACAATTGGTTGCATCAAAAGCAGCGCGGGTAACTAGTTTAATTAGCTTTCATGCCCTGAAATAACCTCCTAGATGAAAATCCAGGAGCTCGAATTAATCCGTTGCAGTGGCAAAATCCACAAAGGAAGCGGGAACAATTGGGTAGCAACCTCAAGAAACTGTTAGTACCCTTGTTGGTGTAGTGTTGAACACGTCTCAAAGACTCCAACCAGCCCACATATTCCTTGCGGGGAGCCGCATCAGATAACAATTTTGGATAGACTTCTCATACCTTTGGGTATATTTGGAGTCCCCTTTCCCCTAATTAATCTAAAATTTGACCAAGAGCACTTACAACATTTTCATCTATGGACTCCATTTTGGCACTGGTCCTTTACTTGATCTAATCATATGTTTCCACATGCTATACTTATAATATGTTGATCTTTATGATGTCATGTTTTAATTCCTTTGCAATATCTTGTGTCAATTTTTTATTATCATACTCCTAAATAACTCAATCATCACCATTACACTAAGCCTTAACAGCCTTAGCAACTTAATGGGCTCTACCCCCCTTGGCATGATTAGGAGTTGGCCTAAATAAAGGAGTTAAGAACAAGGTGACAACCTTGACTTGAGACTTGCCCCTAAGGACACATCAAGTGGCTTGAAGATTTCTACCACCTTCCCCCAGATGTGTGAAAGGCGACAACACAACTTACTCATTCATCTAAACCACTACCACTAAAGCTTAATCAACCTTAGCAAACCACTACCCCCTTTGGCTTTGTTAAGAATTTGCCTAACTGGAGGAGTCAAGATCAAGTGATAGTACTTGACTCGAGAGTTGCCCCCAAGGACGCACTTAGTGGCTTGAAGATTTTTGCCATGATAACCTAACCCCAGGTGCGTTAAAGGCAACAACAGGTTGTCTTAGGAGTTTAAAGATGGGAAAGTTGCTGACAAGACACTATTCAATATGGTTGTTTTTCTGATTTTGTTTTATCAATCATAGTTTATTTATGGCTTTACTTCATTTTATTTCTCTTGATGTATGTTGTAAACTTGTATTAATGTTTAGATTATAAAATTAAAGACTTTCATGACTTATGCTCCAACTTTCAATTTTTATGTATTCTAATTTAAATTTTGTAGTATTTATGGTGAGGTGCCCCATGTTGTGTTGTCGCCTGTTATACACTTGCAGGAAAACAAAATAGAAATTTTCAAGCTGCTAAATGCATCCTTGGGGGGCAAGTCTCGAGTCAGGTACCGTAACCTGATTCTAACTCCTCTGTTTAGGCTTAACTCCTAACAAAGCCAAGGGGGGTAGTTCCGAAAGAGTGTTTCTAAGGTTTTCAGGTGTTTAAGTGTTAGATGGGGTTGTTTTAGGAGTTTAAAGATGAATAAGTTGCTAACACGTTGCAAAATTAATGAGCTTAATTCAACAACATAACAAGATCTATCAATAATCACAATATGATTGAAAGTAAATAGAATTGCAAGAATTAAACCAGTGCCAATAGTCACAAAAAAATAAATGCTACTGAAAATGGGAAAATGTTTTGCCATGTATTTGGTCAAATTTAATTATTAAAATGATGAGTGATTAAAGGGAAAGGGATTCTTGATATGACGAATGGTATAGGGAATATGTCTGTATTTTGGGAATAGTGGCTCCGCATGGGAAAATGTGAGCTAGATGGAGTCGTGGGGGTGTGTCCAACAATACCCCAACAAGGATGCAGACTGACAGGGCCACACGATCACTGTCTAGTTGTTCCCGCTTTCCCTAAAGAATTTGCCCACTATTTACCGAACTTGTTTTACGCTGGATTTGGTCTCCAATTAGTCCCAACATCATACTTTGTTGAACTGGAATATGTCTGGGACAAGTTCTTGCTGATTTAGGGATGTGTTTTTCTCCATATTTTCCCTTTTCCTATTTTTATTTACTTTTTTGCTTTTTTGGAGATTTTTTACTTAAGTGATAATTTAATCACTTAAAACTTAGGAAAAGTGGGTTTTGGGGTAAAGAGGGTGCTCTGAATTTGAAAACAAGCATCCCCATGGCAAATTTGGTCCCCTAGCCACACTTTTATGACACTTTGAATTTTCCCAATTAAACTATTAAAAAATAGCCTAAGTTTACGGGAAAATATTTTTTTCTCGAAAATTAAAATAGCCTATGGGGGACCTAGTGTAATGTTCATATGACTCAAAAAAGTGACTAGCATGGTAATATACATAGACGCCTAGACTTTATTAACATCCTAAGGCTTAACCACCAAGGCGAATATTCCAGCTTTGGAGATTGAATGAAAAACTAAAAAATTATATGTCATTTGTGCAACAACCGATAATTAACAAACAAAAAAACACTCTAGAGTACCGCATTGATAGCTAAGACTAAGTAGGAAGAGCCATTTACAAAAAATCATTTTGCTATGTCAACTTATTACAACTTCCCCACAGGGTATGAACATGCAAAAGTTTAAAATGGGGCCAAAATTGGCCCTGAAAAGGCTTTTGAACTTTTGAGCCCTGATAACGAAATCCACCTAAGTGCAACTTAGTGGATAACAATACCTGTAAGAGTTGGGATCAAAACATATTCTTCATCACTTGATGAATCTTCTCTTGTTCTTTTGTTTGTCGGTTCATCATCCTCAGTATTATGTGCATGATGCTTGTTCTTCTTGTGGGCCTTAGTGGATCCTTTGTTTTTGGGACTATCTTTTGCGAAGTGGCCTTTCTCATCGCATGGGAAACATCTAAGATCTGAATATTCCCTTTGAGATCTATGATTTTTTTGGAATCTTTTAGACCTTCTGTGAGGATGATTCTTCGTTTTGCTTCTATCGTTCCTTGCATGAACTGTCAGGGCTTGATCATCATTTGCTTCCATCTTCTCTTCTTGACACTAATCAGCCTTCTTCTTGGGTGCTTTCATGCCACAATTTGCTGAACTTGATTACCTTCTTTCTTTCGCATAGCCCTTGAATGAATGAGTCCCATGATCTTGAGAGAGCATTCAAGGTGGTCATCACAATCTTTCCTTCTTCGTCATTTTCTTCAATGTATTCAAGTTCTTCGTTGATTTCTGAAACCCTTATGAAATAAGACTGAATGGTTTCTGAGTGTCAGATCTTCACATTCTTGGGTTAATTCATCAAAGTCATCTTCCAGTTGATGTTCTTTCCTTTAGATAGTTTGGTCAACGCATGTAACATCTTCTTGGGAGTCTTCAATGTTGAGACATGAGGGATGAGATGATCTTTGATGGAGTCTGCAATGATCCCTTTGGCTTTGATCATGTTCTTCTTATGAGTTGCTTAGGCATCATCTCCCTCTGGTTCTGGAACCTCCTCAGAGACATACTTGCCCAAGTCATTATCTTCTAAGATAAGATAAATTCTATACTTCCATGCTCGGATTCATCATTTTGATATGATCATCTCAAATGTAAATAGCAAGGAAATAGATCTTACCAATTTGAGATGCACAAATTGCTCCTTGACGTTGCTGACCTAGGGTTTGATAGAGATACCCTAATTTTTCAAACATGGAATCTTGCACTGATGCGCCTCCTAACGGCGAGTTGTCCAGTGGTGTCCTTTTCCAAATTCAATCGAGGGAAGCCCCCAAAATTTGATGCCCTAGTTCCTTCCCGCGTCCCAAAGGCAAAAGATTGAAACTCCTAATTGGAATTTGACTCCACCAAAAGATGTGCCTCCTTGAGGCGAGTTGGCTTGGTCTTCTTTTCTGGAAACTTTGTGGAGAAAAATGCTAGAACTTGGAAGCCCTAGTTTTCGCAGCTACATAGTGCCTTCTTTCAGGGTGGCTCTGATACCATGTTAGAATTTGCACTTTAATTCAAATATGTTAGATCTATAATCTAATGCAATAGGATCATTGAAAGATAGACAAGCACAACGCAAAAGAGACACAAAGATTTTATCAAGGGAAAACCCTCTCTCGGCAAAAACCCAACAACTTCTTCAGTATAGATTCGTCACTTAGTACAATGTCAAACATAGATAGAAAACCCAAGAGATAAGATAACTTCTACAGCTTCTTCTTCTTCTTCCCAGTGAACTTGTCTTTCTCTTCCTTGGAGCGAACTTGCTTGCACTAGCTGTGTGTCGAAATGAGGGAGGGCGCCTCCCTACTTATACTCTTTCACGATGGTGACCTTTTTCTCTAACAGGGCGACTTCCTTACTTGACTGGGCCGACTTCTCTTTTGGGAGTCCAAAAAATACATTTTACATTATTTTTTTGGGGACTATTGCCCCGACTTGCAACAGAGATTTTACCTCGATGTTCTTACATGATGAAGTATAATAATAACATCTCTGAATGGAGGAAAAACATCTCTGAAGGAGGTACAATAACAATAAGACAATAATAAAATAAAATACAACAACATGAATAATATCTTCCAAAGTTTCATTTACAACAACAATGAAAAGACCATAATATAAGCAAATTTCTACATTTGTATCTTTTTTAGTATGTGTGCATATGCCATGACGTGTTCTTGCTTTGTTTGACGAAATTATGACCACTGTCAAAAATATCATAATTGTATGCAGTTTTTTGGTTTAAACTCTAAAAGAGTGCTTTGTTTTAAAATGGGATGATGTTACAGGTCCTCCTAGGTGCGAGTCACTTGAGTTGCATGGACGACCTGTAGAAGGAGGAAGACTTAGCTTTTCAGTAGTTTATAAAGGAGGGTAAGAGTACTTTCTCATAAAATAAGTTTTTCATGTTTGCACAGTAAAATTTCACCCACAGATACATATTCTTATATGATTTGTCTATATTTCTTATTGCAATAGTGTTTTTCTGTGACAGTGAAAAAGGATCTTGTATCCATGAGTGGATTCGGCAGAAGAGTAATGGTCGCATGGACAAAATAAGCAATAGTGGTGAGCAACTTTTAGAAAGATTGTGATACCCTGAATGTGTCATTAAATGCATTTAAAAGATTACGATGGTTATAGGCGGAGATTAGATTTCGACAAAGAAATATATTTGTAATCTCTTTTGATTTAGATGCTCTTGAACATATAGCCTTCATGTTCAACTCTTCACAGATTCAAGCTAAAACTTAGGTTTACCCATATATTTCCATTAAGGAGCATATTCTATTGCTATATAAGCTGCCAGTTGATAGCACATGCACACGTCAAACACCTGTGACTCTCTGTACTATGTGCAGAAATTCACTTTTGCACTTCAAAACATCAAAAGATTATTTACTGCTTACCTGAGTCTCTAAACCTAATTTTGCAGATTAAGACAAAAATGCTCTTTGCGATGGAAGATCTTCTGAACCTAAACTTTGTTTAAGTTTTGAAAAATGGGGTGGAATGCTTCAAGTGGACAGGGCACCACATTTTTGGAAACTGAAACATGGTTTAGATCCAGAAAATGTTCCAAAATTATGACAAACTGGGAACACCTACATATTCTTTGATAATGCTCTTTGTTGTTATTGGGTCAGTTGGTTTGGTTTAAGATTTTTGCTAGATTTCCATGAGAACCTTGTCTTCTATGATTTTCCTTGTTGCTTTAAGTATATTTTGTTGGGGAAATTATCTATTTGTGACCGAAATTTCTGTAATTGTTGTGCAGAGGTTTTGTACTTGACATGTGAAGATGTTGGCAGCCACATTGAACTTGTTTTCACACCTGTTAGAAAAGATGGTTTTAAAGGAACATCACATAAGGTTTTATCTGATGTCATCGCTGATGGTATGGGATATTGGTTCCTCCATAAATTACATCTTTTGAGCCTGATATTAGATTATTTGATGATTTTCTGAAAGCTGCAGTAAGTAAACACTCTAGATTTCTTATTCTTTTATTTTGGCTTTCCAGCGGAGCCAGTGGGCATTGACCTAGTTATTCCAGATTGTTATGAAGACAAGGAGGTAGTTCCCCAAAAATCCTACTATGGTGGAGTAGAAGGTGGTGGGCAGTACACATGGTATCAAGTTACTCAGGAACTCGCTGATATTGAGCTCATGGATGCAAATGACAGTTTGAGAGATGCTAAAGTTCTTGCAACTTCCATGTATGTAATTGTTGTCTCTAGCATAGCTAAGCTTGTTATCAAAGCAAAAATACATACAGAAATCCATATTCAGAATATTATGTATTTGAAAAGCATTCAAATTCCATGTAATAAAACAAACATTAATCATCTACACCTATTGAGCTTCATTAATCATAAGTAAATGGCACAAAAACTTGGTTCTTAGACATTCTACTATGAGAGCTTGATCATTCATACAAAATCAATTACAAAAAATTACCAAACTGCTAGCTTCTTTAGAGTAACCATTCATTTCCTGTTATGCTTTGATGGCTTCTTATTTTGCTTCCCTCTGATGCATGGAATTTGCTGTCTCTGAGAAACTATTGTGTTTTCCTTCTGTTCTGTAGCCTCCTTTTGTGGACCCTAGGTAACCCACAACCTACTCATCTGTGCTAACAAAAATCACAACATTCCATCAGCAAAGCTTGTTGACTCTTGTAATATCACAGCCATTTTGAGTCCCTTCCCAAGCTGCTCCGCAGTCTAGCCTGCAACAGTAATTTCTGTTATTATTTCCATTTGTATGTTGTGGAGGAAGAGATCCAATCTATATTTAGTAAATCAGCTGATTATGAAATTCAGTTAATAAGTTCTCCTGACACAGCAGTAAGGATGCTTTCATATGATAGGTCATATATTCCAAAGCTGGAAGATGTGGGAGCTTATCTGGCAGTACGTTGGGTACCTGCTCGGAAGGATGGTAAGCTTGGAAAAGCTTTGATTGCAAGAAGCAGGTTGCCAGTTACACCAGGTTGAGTTGATTTTTCTTGAAATTGACAGTTCATTGATTACCACTACTTACAGTCTTAAGAATGGGTAAAGTCTTAATTTTCATGTTAAACATAAAACTAAAACATACAAGTTTGTTTCTTATTTACTTGACAGCTCCTCCTTCTGCACATAATGTGTCCATCAAGGAGTTGTCGCCTGGTTTGTATGTTGGAGAAGGTGAATATTATGGTGGATTGGAGGGAAACAGTCAAATCAGTTGGTATAGAGAAACCGAAGAAGGAACAATGACTATGATCATTGGAGCAGACTCTAAATCATATGAAGTTACTGATGACGACTATACATGTCGGTTATATTTTGGGTAATACTTTATTTGCTATACTTGCTTTCTCCATGTTTGGTGCAGAGAACATATGAGTGACAATTTCAGGCATGGTTGTGTTGCAAGAGCATTGTCTGCTATGTAAAAATAAAATGTATTTACTATTTAGTAAACTTGCTAATGAGTAGTAATATGTTGTAGATATCTTCCCATTCGATTGGATGGTGTTGCGGGTGAACTGTGCCTCTCGGAACCGAGCAATGTCATCCTTCCAGGTATGTTATATACAGTGAGTGTTTGCCCTACATATGTTTCAGCTATTTGTATTGAATCCTCTAGGTGGCATTTTGGACCCCTAGATAACAATTATTATTTATACTAAGCTGGGGCATTCTTTGTTAAAGAACATGCCTTTTGTTTGCATAGCACAACTACATTTTTACCTTGATATATTTCATTTTTACTACTCAGATGGTTATCCAAGAATACGTTTTCCTAAAATTTCCAACTGATGATAATGTTTAATAGAATTCGTTTTGACTGTTTTGATATTTGTATGATGTCAATTTTTCAGAGCTGCCGAAAGTGCAAAAGCTTGTTCTTACAGGGAAGGCAGTGGAAGGAGAAATATTGACTGCTGTGGAGGTCATCCCAAAGAGTGAGTCACAGAAAAGCATTTGGGAGAAGTACAAAAAAGATGTTAAATATCAATGGTATGTCGTAGATATTTTACGGTTACTTCTATTTAAATTACTAGTATTATTGTCATGTCTACCCATGTTTGGGATTCATGAGTTTCCTTCCAATGCGCAGGTTACGATCATCTGACTCTGGAGTTGCACAGACTTTTGGTCCCTTGCTTTTACAACGCTCATGCTCATATAAAGTGCGTCTAGAGGATGTTGGATGTTGCTTACGGTGTGAGTGTGTCATAACAGATATATTTGGCAGGTCTACTGAACCTGTCTCAGCAATTACTGGCCCTGTTTCACCAGGTGAATATCTCCCAATATCTATCTATCTACCTATCGTTTTTATTCAATGAAAACCTTGAAACGTGGTGGATGCTTCTCCATATTCATGGATGGCATCCTTAGTAAACCTGTCAGCCTAGATTAATGCACCCTTCCCACGGGCATCTGAGCTGGGCACCTGATGGCACGGAACTAGCCCAGTGTCCAACAACATTGGCAACAAACAGTTGAGCCAACCTCTAGGGCTAATATCTATCTATTTATCTCTGTATGTACACATTCTTTTGCAATTTAGTTGGTTCGATATAATCCAAACCAAATATTGTTTTGGAAAGATCTGGATCAAGTCTAGGCTAGCATGATAATAGATTTCAGGTTTCTTATTTCGTGCTGTCTTACATAAAATCTTTAGCCAGAACAATTGATTTGTTTTGTCATATAACAGCACAAAGTAATGAAATACGAGGGGCATTATGTTGGTTTAGAAAAGCCGAAGGTCAATACTTTATTTGTGTCAAATAATGTTTAACTATAGTAATGTGCTCATTGTGAACAACGTTCTTTCAAAGTTTCAATGAGATATGACATCTTAGACCATATGGTGTTAAAGAACAGCAGCTATATTCTTATTTCGGATTATGGTGTATTAAAGCTGATGTGTGGTAAGCTGAAAGGCTTATGTTTATATTTGTCCAACTAAATTTTCCTTTTGGAAGTGGCTTCTAGGCAAGGTTTTAGAATAGAAAGGCATCTGGATAGAATGTGGCAGATCTGGATGTCATGATTTGTGACCTTACTGGTTTTTTGCCAAGAGAACCATTCACTGTTCAGATGCAAAAGCTTGGCTATATGTGTCAAATAGTATATGCCAAAGAAAGAAAGAAATTATATTAATGGCCCCTAATTATTGAGAAATGGTCAATGGTACTATTTAAGTTTTTGTTTTGGTATTTGTAAACTCTTCTAAATTTTGCACGGGGAGCTATGAACCTGACTCTGTGTTAACATGGTAAAAAGTATGACATTTTGTGGGCCTTATTGCCTAAAAATGTCCTCCATGGGGTTTAAACATGTGTCTCATCCATGAGAACCCAATACCTTTACTGGTGCTCTGTATCTATGTTGATGGGACTCAAAGAGTCTTAGTGTTATTGGTGTTAGCTACATTATTTTAAGATTGTCAAAGGTACATTAATTGTTGTTATGGAAGGTATGATTTGAGGCACTATATTGACACTGAATATTATGTTGAAACTGGATAACTTTAGTTGCAAACCTGAACACTCACTTAAACTTTGAAGTTTTATGGCTTTAGAAGAAGTATTGTTGCATCCATTCAGGTTCTCTGCCCACTGCTTCATTTATTTTGCCAGCGTTTATAACTTTTTTTGAAGAAAGATGTATCATATGAATTGCCTCAGATTTAACAGCATGAATTGAAATTGATTTAACTCTATGAATTTCAGGGATGCCGAAAATAGATAAGCTGGAGATAGAAGGCAGAGGATATCATACAAATTTGTATGCTGTTCGAGGTATTTACAGTGGAGGAAAGGAGGGGAAAAGCAAAATCCAATGGCTGAGATCTATGGTGGGAAGTCCGGATCTAATTTCTATTCCTGGTATGGAGTCTGACATCTACTGTATTGGATTAGAAAACTAAGAATACTTGTAGATTTATTCTAATGTAATTGGTGGCATATTTTATCAGATTTTTCATCAAGAAACTTGTATTTTGGTTAATATCTAGATATTTGATATTGCAACCTAATGGTGTAACTACTAGCTTATGTAGCACTAGTGATATGACACAGCAATTTTTTTGTGATTTAACATTTTCATGTGACTACAGTCTTCAGATTCATGGCTTAGTTATACAAGTGTGTTCAACTTGTGGTTTGCGTGATTAATATTGCATTTCCAAATGGATTTTCTTTATGCATAGTTTGTTGTCTTTCTTTGCCTACAGATCTAGAATCAGATTAAATGCATAGAATAAAGAACACATGCATATTCTCATGGCTTAATACAAATAATTTTTGTATAAGAGGCGCTTATACTATGGAAGACCATGGCTTTTAAGTTTTCTCCTAACTCATACAATTACGTACATCCAAACATGCACACACAACAGTTTTGTTGTTGGGTTAGAATCTCAAAACACATAGAACTCGGATTTTTAAAGTTTTTGACCTATTGATTCTTTCTTCAATTACTGTTGTGATTCTTTTCTATATTCCACTATGTGGTCTTGTGGCCTTTGTATTGTTGTGGAACTCTGATTTTTTCAGCTGTGTTTCAGGTCTTCTAATTCTTGCAAAATTATGTTCACTTATGGAATATTGATTTTGGAAACTTAGGGTGACAGGTCTCAAATTGTGTTGACCACTTTGTTGTGTCTATGACCTTGCAGTTTTCGGGGTTTTCTTCTTGTGTCCTTTCATTCCCACAACTTTTCTATTTCAGATTCTTGCAGTTCTGCAAGACGATGAACTTGAACAATAAAATTTTCTCATTTTGACCTAGATTGGTCCTCCCCTATCTAAACCCCCTGTGATCCCCAAATGTAAAGTTGAATGTTGTATTATTTAATATTAAGTGAAAAAAATTTGAACCATCTCCAAAACCCACCACCCTTTGTTCTCTAAGGTTCAATTTTATACAGTGATCTTTGAATTTAAATTGGCACATCTAATTCTGATGGGGAAGAAATTGAATTGTCCATTATTCAAACTGTCGGTATTCAGAACCCCATAAATCAAATTAGTCTTCATCATCACAAATATGGAACTCATGAATTATTCATTAACGTGCCTGAGCTAAATTTCAATTTGAGATTATTTGTTGAGAGTTTGAGGGACGAGTGTGTAAACCCCTTTTGAAATTTTGAATAGTTCAAGCAAACATTTGTTCTTTTCTATGTAAAGTGTTCTTTATTCATTCCTTCTCCAGGTCTCTTCACTACTTTTTACTCTGAATCTCATTATTCTCTTTTTATTTTTGTGTTGTTTTGTTAGTTCTTATTTCACATTCTCTCCGTTAGCTATTAATAAATGGATTCATGAAGCTATGTTGAGTGGAAGCGCCCCCCTCTCCACCCCTGCTCCCGAAGTTCGCTTCCTTCTGAAGCCCTGGGGAAGTTGGGGAAGTGAGCTTCCCAAAGGCTCCCATATGGGAGCGATTTTAGGAATCTCTCTTCCTTGAGAAAAAAAACGCTTCCTCCTTTTGTTTTCATTTTTTCTTAAGAAAAATAAAAAAGTTAAAGTGATGGGTAGGGGACTAACCGTAGGTCCATACTAATACTATATAAAGGAGGAAAAACCTACTTCAATAGCAAAAAACCTAACCTTTGTAATCATTAGTAGCATTAAATTTAAAACCTAACCTTTGTAATCATTAGTAGCATTAAATTTTCTATCCTTTTATGGGGTGTACAACACTAGACGACAAATTCTAACTTCTGAAAGTTATACGAGGAAGAGTTGTCATAGTAGAACCTGCATATGAAAGGTTGATAGCCTCTGGTATATGTGAATATTACGAGCGTTGTAAACATCGGAATCAACAAAATATCAGCGGGCATCATAAACTTGGATATTGTAAACTTTTGGAAAATATTGGCCATATTGAGATGAATTAAAATTACCTATGAATTATCGTTGTGAAGAAAATACGATGATTTATCATGATAAATCTCATAAATAGGTGTTAAGTCTGCTAAATTATCTACGATAGTAGACAACTGATAGTTTTCTGATTTATTTTCCGGTATATTTTGAAAATTTGCTCTCGGGGAAACGGTGGCTTTTTATATGTGACCGAGTTTGTTCAACGTGTAATATTTTACCTTCCTATGGCATCATTGGTTATGCACAAAATCATTTCAAGGTTAGTTAAGAGATAAGATCTCTTAACTAACATATGCCAACTGTCTGTGTGTTTCTGAGATTTACAAGTAATTGTCTTATTTGAATGAGACTTAAATGCATGAATCATCCTTTTCTGTAACCAAGTTTTAAACTACGTCGTTAGCTCGAACAAGAGACTCGTTCTTGCGGAGATTGAATCTCTTGAATAGTGGCCATAGTTTTACACTGATTTTGGATACCCTCTGATTTATGAATCATTGGTCATGTGGACATTTTCTCCAGTATTTGAGTTCTCACTATGAACTGGGACAGATATTTTGCAGATCTTATCTTAAGATTTATGTGCGGACTGGAAATCCCGATTATGTGCCGTCTACGTAAGTAGACACCATGCAGCGTATAAACATTAGGATTAGGAACAAATTTGAAAGGTAGCTTTTGGATGGAAATTCGACCATGGAATTACTTATGTTTGGTATATCATTAGCAAAAGTTTCTGTATTAAAACAGGAATGCTCGACGATTGCCTAGTATGGCTTTATATGTATTGCGTAATAGATTATTCCTATGTACTCTTAAGATTCTTGGTGCCTTTACTGAAATATGATATCGAATCTATTGCTAAGCTGGATTGTTATCATATGATTAATTTGCAGGTGAAGTAGGCCGCATGTACGAGGCAAATGTTGATGATGTTGGCTATAGGCTTGTAGCTGTATACACACCTGTGAGGGAGGATGGTGTGGAAGGTCTTCCAGTTTCAACATCGACGGAGCAAATCTCTGTTGGTAAGACGTACCGAACATTCCTCACTATATACTTAAAGTTTAGCGTTTGATCAAAATGCAATCTCTTGATGTCGTTCTATGATTCACTTGTGAAGCATGGTTCTTTCGGTCAGATCTTCGTTGATTTCAGAATAAGAAAAAATGTGATATTGAAGAAATTAGAGTCGTTAACTAAAGGAATTTTTAAAATCTGAATGGTTCAAGTTCAAACGAATGTTAGGATAAACATATTGAGATGTGGAAACTACTAGAAATTCTCCACTTTATGGACTACATCTGAGGAACTTGAAACCTGGAAACAGTTTCGATTTAAAAAGCGGGTACGTACGCATTTCAGCAAAAAACATTGCAATTTTTTTAAGACGGGGAGACGACATATAATATAAACAGTGAAAATCAGCTTATAAAAATCCAAACGCAGCACAGATTATATATGAACACACAGTTACATTGGAAACCTTCTTTTTTATGGTTTTGTACCAGAAATAATTCCGATATGGAAACAACGGATGGGAGGAATTTTTGGTAACATTGGCTTGAATCTGCCAGGTGTGTGCACGCGTTCGTTGGTTGGGTGCATGTACCATGTGCGGGGTGCGCACATTGCTCATTGTGTGCATGTCACTGATAGGTAGATTTGCCTGTGCAGGGTGCGCACGTGTGCGCATTGTGTGCATGCGGGGAGATCGCTAGAACAACAATTTAAGGGTCGAAGCCCTAGTCATAGTTAGATTTGCTTGTTACTGTACTAGATGACCCCATAACAGGTTCAGCGTTCAAATGAAGATTCAAACTGAAATTTTAAAAAATAAACCACGAGTGTCCAACTACAATTGTGATTTGACATTATCCTATATATAATATTCTACATTTTGAAACTTTGCATGTGTTTGTGATTGCGATATTGTAATTTGAATTACCGTATTTAATATTATTCTACATTTCCCATTTTAATCTTTTTAATCTTTATACATTATTCTTTTGTAGTGATGCAGCCACTTACAGCCACAGCACACCTGAAACACTGAAACACTGAAGAAACATTACAGGAAATAAACAATCATATAGAACTGAAATCGAGAGCCACTTGGAACCGGCATCTCTTTTCTTATTATTAACAATCTCCTGGGTATTATAAACCAGACCCCTTCATTACAGACGCCTTCACCTTCACGCAGGAAGCACAGGCCTTTTTTATTTAAACATAGAACCAAAAAAAATCCAGTCCCCTCTCTACAGTAGAAAACCCCTTTTTAACTCAGCAAATACTCGCCACGCATCATTCCCAGAGCCCTGGCAGCATGCAGATCGGATCCCTCAGATTACGGATCCTGTATCCCGCGCCAATTTCCTGTATCCCGCGCCAAGTTGTCATGCTCCGCATCATCCTCCTTATCTTTTAAAGTTTCAGAACCTCCTGGTTCTAGCTTGTTGGGTGCCCTGTTTTGGCTGTGTTTAAACAGTTCTGATTCGGTGATCCAAGAATTGTAAGAGTCGGGCAGTCCTTCCCACTTCACTACGTATAATTTATACGCTTGGGAGCGCGTTCCAGATAGTTTTGTGTCTATGACACGCTCAATTTGCTCACGCTTCTTCTTGGGCAAATGTCTGATCCAATTCTCTGCCTTTTCTTGGGAATCTTCAGCTATTTGCCTTGTGATGGTCTCTTCTCCAGCTTCCGTAGGTAATGAGTATAGGTCAGCCACATTGAAGACAGGGCTGATGTCTAATTCCTCAGGCAAATCAAGGAGGTAGGCATTGTCATTAATCCTGCTCTTGATTTTACACGGACCGAATTTCCTTGGTTT
>LPNX010356798.1:240481-294859 GCA_001517045.1 Pseudotsuga menziesii | reverse complement strand
TTTAAGCCATTTTTTAATGGTTTAATTAAAAAACTTCAGATTGTAATAAAAGTCAGATACGGAGTCCGTTTCTGACGTGGGGACACTCGTTTTCACACCGGGAGCGTCCACTTTACCCATGGGACCACTTTCTACATCAGTCAGGCAGCCGAAAAAACCCGTGAGGCATTATTTGGGTTAAAAGTGCATAAAATAGCATTTTAATGCTAAATCTGGACAAATTGAAACTATGGTCAAAAGTTGAAAAGTCAAAATTATTAAAATATTTGAGTGGTGGGGTGACATGTCATGGGACCCCTAGTGCTTACGATCTCTTTGGAATTAAAGTTTAAATTAAACTTTGATTTAGTGGGTGAATATTAGCGTGAGGATAAGAGGTGACGTCCATGCTAATGAAGTGAAGTGCGAGCTGCGTGGATGAATGGACCCCACTTCAGTCTTAGTTTAAGGTTTTTAATGTTTGATAAAATCATATGATATCATTCACGTGAGAGGGTGCAAACGTCAACGGTTATGTGGAGCTCACGTGAAAGGGTGCAGACGTCAGCCAAATTTGTTGTTCACGCTGGCATCTTTGAATTGCGTTGGCAGTGGACCCCCTTTTCAAATTAATAAAGTTTACCATATGGCAAAGCTTGGATCAGCGAATACTTGAACTCGAGTTGTAGCAATTCCACGTCATTCTTTGAAAGATCATGCGATTTGGGTTGGTGAGACTATCTCACGCGTGGAGGAGCCGTACACTCACGCGAGGGTAGTGGGTAATATCATCTGCAGTCTCTTTCATTGCTTGGTATGTGTTGGAGTTTGATGATTCGTTAGAGGAGTTTGGTGAGAGAGGTGTCAATCACCTTCTCTGTTCAACTCAGTCCAAGCCCAGTTACACTCTGACTTCATTTTCAGTATTGATTAGGCCCCCTTGGGTCTCCCTTTTCTTATATAAGCTGGTCTCTTCTCCTTTGTTCAGCATCGGAAGGTTGAACCTCTGCTTGCATACATTGTAATATTTTCTGAGTATTGTTAATAAAAGGCTTTGGAGGCAATTTCTGTGTGGGATCCATAGATGTTGTATCGATGTTTTCCTTATGCTAAATCATTGAGGTAATCTGTATCAAATCTTTTCATAATCTGCAATTGTTGGGATTACTTGTCTTCGTAAGGAAATTTACATTTTGGTAAGAATAGGAAGTGATTCTTGTTAGGTTACTTCTTATTGTGGAATATATTAGATTACCAAGTTTTATATGATTTTTTGTATGGATCTATAATACTGTTTATCTTGTTATTATTTCACACAGGTGCTTTTAATCCTCTTTGCATGTTGTTGACGGTATTTTACAGGAAACTCGAGCTGGAGCATTTGATGAGCGAGTGGGCTCTCCCTCTTCTCCAGTAACTTTGAAAGAAGAAGCATCATCCCTCGGATCTCACCAAAGGAGGCGTCACCATCCCTTTTCTACTTCTTGCTCCACCTGGTTCTATCACTTCTTGATCCAAAAATATTTAAATTTACTTTGCTTACCGTTACTTTGCTTAGATCTACATTTCAAAGATACATATAAAGTAGATTTAAATTCTCAATTCTAGATCTGATTGCGTAATTACGAATTGTTCTTTTAAACATTAGATCTAGCCCTCTTTCCGCAAGTTTAAAGTAAAATTTCGAAGTACTTGGCTAAGAAGATTAAAGAGCTTTCATTCGATTTATCTAGCATTTTAGTGCTTGAAATTTGCTTGCCATTCTTTTCAAGAGGCAAGCAAAGATCCTAAGAAGGCAAGCTTTCTAGCTTGCCTTACTTAGTTGTTTCAATTTCTTTTGTAATCAGTTTGCTACTTAGATTTTTTTTTGTAATTTTGCACGTTGTCCAAAGACACTTCCAAAGTGTTTTTGGGCATCTTTCACTGATATATGCTTGCTGGTTTTTAGCAGGCCCATCAAAAAAGAGAAGGAAACTCTGCCCGAAGTTAGCTTTTTCGAGCATCCGGAGCTCCCAGGAGGCTTTCCCCTTAGCTGGGCCTATTTCCTTTGCATGTTATAAGCCTTTAGATCCCAGATAACAAGGACCAAAGAGCATTCTCTGCTGAAGCATTGTAACCGAATAATAATAATAAAAAAAACAAGTTTGAGTAGGCTCAGTAGAGCCCGGTCCCCATCCCCCTTGGGGGATTTGTGTTGGTGTCATTTTCTGTTTTCTTATATGCTGGTAGTGTAGTTGTCCTTGTTTTTATCATTTTATGCTGTGTTTAAGTTGTGCAAAAGTAACCTGAATACTTACCCACTGCGCTATACTGAAGTACCATAAGGGAAAAGATTTGAGCAGTGTAGTAATTAAAAAACAAAAACAATTTTGTTATACACTGCTAAGTTAAAATAAACCCCCTCGCTTTCCCGAGTACAGATTCGTGGATAAGGGCTTGCCCGAGTACTGAATTTGGAAAGAGACTGCAGGGTTTTATCTTTTTTCTAAATCAGAAAATTTGTTCTAATTAAAATAAACCAAGACTCCTTCCCCGTATGCTCTACACCACTGCAGCTTGTCTGATCAGTTGGCTGTATCAGAAAGGGATACGAGTTATTAGATCTAATAGGAAAATCCACACAAGTAATTTTCTTGAGAACTCGGGAGGTTGCAGAGAGTAATCACTACAGAGTCAGGGGGCTACTCTAAGCAGGTCTATCCTCGCCCTGTTGGACACTTGGTATTACTGCTTTAGCACTCAGTTCGAAGGGACTTGACTTGTTGGGCCAAACCCATAATTTACCCATTCCTTAATCAATTCATTTAATAATTTAAAATTTACCAACCGAGACACTGCAATACTTTCACTGAGACTACACTAGCAACCCTCTTTTGCAAGCACACTTTTCACTTTGGCACTGGTCTTTTCTATTCCTTTTTTGCATAAGTTAATCACGCAATGTGTAATTGAATTTTGTGTATCCAATTTGAGCTAAGGTGTTGCTAAGGTTAAGTTTTGTTTGCAGTAATTGGTGGTTTCTTAAATTCATTCATTCCATATTAAAACTCCTAGAATTAACTACTTCTCTCGTAGAGTAAAACCTTAGATTTTACTTTTCTTTAGGGTCCACCCCCCTTGGCTTCGCTAGGAGTTGGCCTAGACGGAGGAGCTGAGTATCAGGTGACAGCACTTGGCTTGAGCTTGCCCCCAAGGTCGCACTCAGTGGCTTGAAGATTTCTGCCACGTTACCCGAGGTGCGAATTAGGCGGCAACAGGTTGAAACTTGAACTTGTCACTGCCATTGGAGACCAAGAGCCAAGGATGTAGGCTCTACAATCTTTCTTGTTGATTTGCTTTGTGTTTGAAAGTTTTTGAACTTTGATCTCTATTTTTAATCATGAATGCGTGGAATATAGATTCTAAAATCTAGACACTAGAATGCACGTTGTAGATGTTCCTCTCCTACTCTTTCCCATGCTTCCTCCCTCATTCTATTGTAGGAAACAGGTTAAATCTGTATTTCCATCAACCATGATGATGGGTTTATGGTGTATTTTGTTGGTTCCATTTGTTATTTTGATGTTGGTGATTGGAAATCGGAGGAAGAATGAGGGAGAGGATGAAGAAGTGGGAAGTGGTGTTGATTTTTGTACCTAGGAAAGTGTTCCCTTAGTGACTACTGCCTAAGTCATTAAAAGGAGAAAATTAAAGTGACCCTTGCAATTAATAACTTGAGATGAGTTTTTAATTTTCACTTTAGAGAATAGAGTGACTTTTTGATAAATTTAAGTGAGGTGAGTGAAATTAATTTTGGAGAGAATTAAAAGTGCATTTAATCTCATCCATCCATCTAATTCATTTTGGGCCCTTTGATTAGATAACTATTCAGCTTCCTCATTTAGACACCAAAAAGGCAAGGGAAGGCATTTTGAGTCTCATTTTGTTTTTCATGAGAGTTGGAGGGCACGAGAAAAAGTTGCAGGTAGAGAGAGAAAAGAAGAGGGAATGTTTCCCAAGACCATACAACAACAGAAATTATATTTCTGTGCAGCACGGTTTTCGAGGAAAATTTTGGGAAAATTTTTAGAAGCAGTTTTTTTTGGGCACGATTTTCGAGGAGAATTTTTATTTATTTTTTATTTTTTATTTTATTTTTTATTTTTTGTTTTCTAGGCACATAATTGTCTATAGTCTGTACAATTCTACGCAGTGGGCACAGAAATTGAGGCAGTTCGTACAGTGGACACGAAAATTGAGGCAGTCCGTACAGTGGCCACGAAAATCGAGGTAGTCCGTACAATCAGTTTGGCATGGTTTTCGAGTCAACGAGTTGACAGAAGTTTTGACTGTAAAATTTCTGAATTCAGTCAATTTGTCGAGCACTGTGGTTGAGATATGTTTATCTATGTTTTTGTTGTACTTTCATTTTATTGCAGAAAATAAAATTTCTCTCTCTCTAGAACAGGTTTTCCTCGGAGGTTGGGGTTTTGCTTGGGTCATTTGACCAAAACATTTTGAGTCTGTTTTTTTATGTGACTGTGTTTTTTAATTGTTGCTCATTAAAAGTAGTAAAATTCTTCTTGTGTTTCAGTCATAAATTGTTTATGAGAAAATTTGACTTAATTTGCAGCTGAGAGTAAATTGGGTTGGGCATTAAACTATGATGAAAATCGTGGTTGAAATCGGGTTGGGAGAATGCTGAAAAATTTACACGTGGCACATACCATTGAGATGGAGAGGAGGAGGAGGAGGAAAACCAAAGACGACCCCACACCCATGTGGAAATATGTCACAAGGCAGGGAGGAGGTAGATGAGATGGAACCACCAAATTTGGTTGCCCCCGTTGTAAAAAGACATACACAGGTTCATATACCTGTGTGAGAATACATCTATGTGGGCACATGCCATGTGATTAAAAAAACTATAGGAGTTTGTGTTATCCCACATGTGGTATCAACACAAAGAGCCATCTATAAGAAGGAAGAATTTGAAGCACAAAGCATAACAAAACGATCAACGGATGACCATGACCTTTCATGCTCACCGAGAACTAGAGGCCCATTCACCCAAGGCAGTGGATTCTCTCCCATGTAGGCACGTGGCAAGACAATATCATATTTACTTGACCAAGGTGGTAGGGATGACATGGATTCAAAAGTGTTTCGGTTTCTCTATGCATGTGGCATGCCATTCAATGTTCTTCGCTCACCTTATTGGCATGAAATGGTAGAGGCCATCCACATTGCCCTAGCAGGACACAAGAACCCTGGGTATGACAAACCTAGAACTGTGGGACTTGACAAGGAAAAAGCCAAGATCCAAAATGCTTTGGGGCAATTCACAAATGCTTGGAATGAGTATGGGGTATCAATTGTATCAGATGGTTGGACAAATGTGAAAGGCAATCCATTGATAAATGTTCTTGGTGTCTCTGCTACTGGTGCAGTCTTCCCTTCGGCACATGACTACTCAAATAAATTCAAGACCGGCATGAACATTGCAGAACTCCTACTCAAAAGCATTGAAACAATTGGTCCATACAATGGCATCCAAGTCATAACCGATAATGCTGCAAATTGTAAGGCAACGGGACCAATCATTGAAGATAAATACCCCAACATATTTTGGCCCGAGTGTTTGGTTCACACATTGAACCTTTTCATGCATGACATTATTAAGTTGAAGGAAAACGATTACAAAAGGATTGGTGATCTCCACAAAAAGGGCAAGCACATGATAAGATTTATTACCAACCATAGCAATGTCCACAACATTTTCTGCATTCACTCAAAGGTAGAGATATCATGCATGACATTATTAAGTTTATGGAAAACAATTACAAAAAGATTGGTGATCTCCACAAAAAGGGCAAGCACATGATAAGATTTATTACCAACCATAGCAATGCCCACGACATTTTCTGCATTCACTCAAAGTTAGAGATATTAATTATAGCAAAGACTAACAGGCTTGGTATCAAGTGAATCATGGTAAGTCTTGAAAGATAGGGCTACATCTAACAGAATTGATTTTCAAGATGTGGGAGACACCGTTCTTGATGGTTAATTTTGGGCAAGTGTCAAGTTAGTTTTGCAATTCACAAAGCCCATTTATCACATGATTCGGTTTGCAGATACAACTCAGCCGGTAATTGGGGAGGTGTATGAGCAAATGGATAGCATGTTGGGTGAAATTAAAGATATTGTTGAATCGAAAGATCCCATCATGTATGACCATATTCACAAACATGTGGTCAAAAGGTGGGAACATCTCAACGTTCCACTGCATGCCTTAGCATATGTATTAACACCAAAATATTGTTCTCTATCTTGGTTGGCCAAACCAACACCTGGGATTACAAGTTGGGTACATGGCTGCTATAGACAAGTTGGTCCTTGATGAAGAGGAATGTGCCTTATTGCATAGTGAATTAAGCAAATACCTTAGTGATATTGGTTTGTTTAGTACTTTGCATGCTAGAGAAGATCGAGATAGGGTGCCTGCTATTGAATGGTGGAACATGTATGGCTCATCATGCCCACGCTTGCATAAATTGGCAACCAAAGTGCTTTCATAGGTGGTAAACAATTCCTCTGCAGAAAGGTGTGGGAGCACCTGTAGCTTCATCCACTCAGTGAAAAGAAACCGATTAAATGAAAAACATGCCACCTAATCTATCAGTTGGTTTATGTACATTACAACTTAAGGTTGTTGACTCATTAATGTGAGCGGACCAAAACTGATAGATCAGATGGATTGCATGTTGGGCCAAATTAAAGATATTGTTGAATTGAAAGATTCCATCTTGTATGACTATATACACAAACATGTGGTCAAAAGGTGAGAACATCTCAAACGTTACACTGCATGCCTTAGGATATGTATTAACACCAAATTATTATTCTCTATCTTGGTTGGCCATGTTAAAGATAGTGCAGCTGCGAGGCCCATTCTCAGGGAGGATGGGACCCTAGTCAGTTAGCTAGGGAAGAGTAAGACCCTTGGACCTTTGGTACCCTATCAAGATGCCCAAGAAGGAGTTCTGATACCAAATGAAATGACAAAATCGTTTCATAATGAAACAACCAGCACAAATAAGCCAGATTACAATAATCCATGATTAATAAAATATATTATTGATAAGATATTGGTGATATTACAATGAGAATGATGCCTGTATAAATACCCATACTGGGTGCCCTTTCGTAAAGAGGCATATCCTTTCATCAAGGTGTCTCTTCATTAAGTATTAGTTTATTTAATTATTATTGTTTATTAATGTTTAATTATTATGTATTTTGTTCATTACATCTTAGCGATTCCCGCAGCGTAGCTCAAAACCATCTACGTAAAAAATTGCATTATATTGTGTTGTACGCTTTCATTTCTATAATTCCAACCACTCTGATTTTGTTAATAGAAGTTACTGTCTAGTAGATTCTTGACTTAGTATTATCCTCTGAGAAATTATTGTATGAATTAGCCAAATCAGAACATGTATTCGTTCTATTCTGATCACTTTTCCTAAAATATGTTGTCTTGGTAAATGGGACAGTACCATCCTTAAAAAGATTTCCTTCCACACTAATGTTGTTCTTTCTTGAATATGGACATGTTTTTCATCGAAATAAAATGTCTCGTGAGATTCTAAAAGTGTATCCTTTTGACAGAATGTTGAGGTTGGACTTTGATCCTATCTATACTGTTATTTGTGAAATCTGGATATTATTGACTCTCTAAAACTTTCTGCTTGAATTGAAAGTAAACTGATGCTACCTTTAAATTCAATGTGATCTATCTTCATCGACACTATGTACTTTCAAAATGGATTTAACAGTTATTGTATAAAGCTGAGAGGTTTGATTCCAGAACTTTGGGTTTAAGAGGGTACAATTTCATACTGAACGTTTTGTAATGTTGTTTATGCATAGAGTTACATGCAGCATGCATGGGTGATCTACCATAAAGAACATTTATGTATAAGATATATTGCTCCTTTATTCAGTTGTGATGCTTCTTGAATTTTCGTTTTCTATAAGCATGGAGGTTTGTGTACATTTTTGTTGTGAACCAATGAAATATTAATGTATTTACCTGTTGTTCATCTCAAGCTGAATCTGGGACTCTGAATTTTTTTCTGTGTATTTAATAGGATCATTGTTACAAGACTTGTGTAATGCTCTTTTAATAGTCAACTATAATTTCTTGACAAAGATATGCATTCTATTCTTCTATTGCAGAACCTGAAATTTTGAAAGAAGTGAAGCAAAAGCTAGAACTTGGGGCAGTGAAGTTCGAGGTAACAGAAACTGTTTTCTTGCTGTTGTTGTTTGCATACTTTTATAATTGATTGTACTTTCTGTTACAAACTAGATTCCAAAGATGACATATTGATTTAACTGTAGGCATTACGTGATCGAGACCGTTCACCAATGAAGGTATGTGTTTTTTCCCTCTGGGTTATGAGTTGGCATAAAAAATTATAACGCTGATAATTATATGCCATGATAAGAAATGAATCCTTTGTGGCCTTTCAGTCAATTGGATTTTAAGAATGTATCTAATAATAAAGAAAGAAAAAATTTCACCACTTGTATTAGTATTCCTATGATGCCTTGGCTTCTGACATGACAAGTTAAAACAAATTTTGTACCCTAATTTTCAGTCACAAGTGCAAGGATTGGGAAGTTTGGAGAGACGCATTCTGGATGTCAATAGGAAACGCCTCAAGGTTGTCAAACCTGGTTCAAAGACTTCTTTTCCAAACACAGAGATTCGTGGCTCATATGCTCCTCCTTTCCACGTAAGTTTATAGTCATCTTGGATTTTCAAGAATATACATTTAGATGATAAATTCTACTTGATAAGCTTCAATTGAATAGTTTATATTATAATGGGTATGTGGGCAGCCTGGAGAAGAAATAGCATTAGAGATTCTGAAGGTGTGATAAGCTTCAAATTATAGTGCAAAATGTAAGAATGTATGCTCATATTTTCTTTCTTTCATCCGTTTTTCATGCTGTATTCTAACATTTTTATAGCTATAGTTGCTGATATAGCTATTCTTGTTCATGATTTTACAAAAAGCCCTAGTCTTACTGCTGATGTTATTATGTGTTATCACAGCATAGCTTACGTGTGTCCACATTTAATACTAAAATTATGTCGTAGACATTGCTCGTAAAATATATAATAGTTTTTCTCAGAGGTCTCCACTCACTCTGAGAAGTCAGGATAATGAATCTAGCAACAATATTCACTAAATCAATATGAGCAATACTTCAAACCTATTTAGAACTTGCAGCACATGAAAATCCTTACTCAATCAAGCAACCACATATGACACGAATTTTACCCTAGAAACCTCAATGGGGAAACCAACAAACTATGGGTCTTTCTACTTTCTTGAGCCCAAAGCAAATAAATGAATATAGAAGAGGTACAGAATGAGTTTAGATCCAATTAGATGAACTTGAAGGGCCAAAGACCTAGATCTGCAGCAGCTGCAACTGCTGGCCTTGGAAGATGCAGCCCCAACAGTACGCCCTCACGTTGAATTTCTCTTATCAACTCACGCTCTATCAGTCATTGAACATTGTACTCTTTGTCTAACTCCTTGGAGAATGCTACCTCAATTATTTGCTCTGCTCTGCTCGGATATGAAAGTGGAATTACGTCCTCAAGCACTAAAAAACGTACCCTGGCTGTACAACTATGTCCTCACTCCTCTGAGGCACAACTCAGCTGATATGCTATCAGTCTGACTCTAACTGATCATTGAAAGTCTCTCCTCAATCACTGAAGAAAACCCACAACTCTCTGGGCCCTCTCTGGGCCCTCTCTACCCCCACACATCTTCCTCCAGTTGCTCACTCTGCTGCTTCTCTTTAGACTCTGAAGATGCCCAGTGGAGACCCTCTCTCTCACTATCCTGATAATGGCTCTCCTCACTCTCTGAGGATTTGACCTCTCACTGCTCTCAGGAATGCGCCCCCAGCTTTCTCAAATGGTTTGCCCTCCTTTGGTCAACTGCTACTCATCTCTGCTCTGATCTCCTGATACACACAAAAGATAATGACTCGTGCACCCTAATTTTTATAAGTTAACTTGAAATTAGGTCACCAAACCCAAATTAGGGTTCCAAAACCGTAATTTCACTTTTGGTGCCCAAAATCAAAATGCATGCACTTTTGTATGTGATTGGCAAAAGTGAATTGATACGTTGCATGTTTCCACTATTGGATCCATGAAACATGGTAGAGTGCATCTCACACTCTACCCTCCTTCCTGAGCTGACAAGTGCCTCCATGCCAGGCAGTCTGCATGGAGGGCATCCTAAGTTATACCATAAATCAACAATATGTTAATCATTTTGGGTTCTAGTGAACAAAAAGTTTGCTTTAGCATTTGTATTTGATAATGATTATTTTCATCCAACTTATCCTCTATAAGTTTGTGTGTTGTTTTTTAAAATGTGTAGTTAATATCTCGTGAGAAATTCAACCTGTTTCATATTAAACCATCTTGGGGAACTGTTATCCACTAAAGTTGTACTGAAGTGGATTTCCAGTGAGCCGCCAAAGTCTTGAACAAGCCAGTTGTTCATCATCAGAGCTGAGAGGTTCCATGGTTACATCAAGACCAGTTGTGGTCCTGTTTTTTAATAAAATGCATGTTCACACTCCTTAGGAATTGTTGTTGTCTTTCATGCACCTAGGGGGGCTAGGTTGTCGTGGCAGAAATCTTTTAGCCACTAAGTGCGTCCTTGGGGGCAAGTCTCAAGTCAAGTACTGTCACTTGATCTTGACTCCTCCATTTAGGCAAACTCTTAAAGAAGCCTAGTGGGGTAGACCCCAATTGGTTGCTAAGGCTCATTAAGCTTTAGTGGTAGTGGTTTAGATGAACTAATTACTACAACATAAATAGCACAAAAGGTTTAAATAGGTCATTCAACACATAAATTATCTGAGAAAAGCTTACAAAAAAAATAAAGACCAATGTTGAAATAAATGGAGTCGAAAAAATTGTATTTGCTGAAATGTTGGAGTGGATATTTTGCAATTGTTTCTTGGTAAGTTTTAAATTGTTGTGGATTAAATTAGGGGAAGAGGACTCCAAATATACCTGGTGGTATGAGGAGTGTATCCAAAACCCTTATCCAATGCGGCTCCACACGAAGAATATGTGGGCTGGATCGGAGTCTTTGGGATGTGTCCAACACTACACCAACGAGAGTGTAGCCTGACGGTATCTCGAGGTCACTATCCAGTGGTTCCTGCTTCCTCTGTGAACTTTCCCTGCAACTGATTAATTCGAGGCGTTGGATTTTCACCTTGGGAGGTTAATTTGGAAGTGAAGTTATCTTAAACTAGTCACCCGCGTTGCTTTTGATGCATCCAACTGGTTGGTCGAACCGCAGCGGTGCAAAGCATACACAACAAAGCCTTAGTACTTTTTAAGGATTTTAGTGCGATGTGTTTGCTTGTTTATTGAGTCCCCAAGAATATCTTTTAGGTTGTAAACCCTAATCGAGAGAGCAAGGGAGTAAATTATATGAACAGTGAAAGCAACACAAAGTAATTAAGCAACAATTTTCTAATTAGTCTTGTTGTCGCCTTTCACACACCTCAGGGGGACGTGGCAGAAATCTTCAAGCTACTCGGTGTGTCCTTGGGGGCAAGTCTCAAGTAAAAGTTGTCACCTTGTTCTTGACTCCTCTGTTTAGGCCAACTCCTAATCGAAGCCAAGGGGGGTAGACCCTATTAAATTGATAAGGTTGTTAAGGCTTTAGTGATGATGGTGATGAATGAGTTATTTAGGAGTTTGATAAACCAAATTTGACACAAGATATTGCAATATTAATTAAACCATAAGAACATAAAGATCAATATATGATAAGCAAAGCATGTGGAAACATATGATGATATCATGTAAAAAGAAACCAATGCCAATAATGGAGTCCACAAATGAAAATGTTGTTATATTGCTAAAAGAAATGTTGCAAGTGCTCTTGGTCAAATTTTAGATTAAATATGGGATGAGTTGATTAAATTAAGGGAAAAGGGAACTCCAAATATACCCGAAGGTACGAGGAGTATATCCAAAATCGTTATCCGATGCGGCTCCCCGCAAGGAAATGTAGTCTGGTTGGAGTCTCTAAGATGTGTTCAACACTACACCAACAAGGGTGTAGCCTAACGGTGTCCCAAGGTCACTACCCAGCTGTTCCCGCTTCCTTTGTGGATTTTGCCACCGCAACGGATTAATTCGAGGCGTTGGATTTTTGCTTGGGAGGTTAATTCGAGGCATGAAGACTTAATTATTCTAGTCACCCACGTTGCTTTTGATGCAGCCGATTGATCAGACAAACCGCAGTGGTGCAGAGCATACACAACGGAGTCTGAAGGATTTTAAAGATTTTATTAAAGGTTTTCTTTTAAAAGAAGAAAAAGTGAACCTCTAAGGATCTCTTTCGGTTCAAGTGAACCGCAATCGAGAAAGCGAGGGGTTGATTTTAATAGTGTTTTAAGTTCTTGAAATTAGAATTAAAGTGCTGGAAAATAAAACACGGTTATCTAATTATCCTACCATGAATCTCTTTCTCCTTTCAGGTCACTCGAGAAATCGTGGGGTAAGTAGTAAGTTTACTTTGAGAACTCGAAAAGATGTAAACAATTTGCAATGTAACACAAAGTAGACTACTTACATGTGAATAAACAAAACTAAACTAAACTAAACAAAAGAAAAAGGAAAAATGATGTGGATCCCCCCAAGGGGGATGGGGTTTGCTTTTTATTAAATTTGATTACAACTTGATAGAAAAATGCCACTTGGTTCTTATACAGAACAAACTCAAGGGATTACAAAGTACAACAATAATGATTACGGAAGATGGGGAGACCCTTGGGGGGTTCTGGATGGCCTAAAATTCGCTTTTTGGACAACACCTCCTCTTTTCAGACGGACCTGCTAAAAACCTATAAGCTTTAATTAGTGTAAAGTGCCCAAAAACACTTTAAAAGTGTCTTTGGACAACGCAAAAAAAATCATAATTTTTTTTGTTAAAACTATTTTAGAATGCAAAAAAATGAACCAAGGAAAGCAAGCCTTCCTTGGGATCTTGGCTTGCCTATTGGGAAGCCAATGCAATGTGCACTTAGATGCAAGATTTATTTTTAAAAAGGGAAGACTATTCACCTTAAAGAAGCTTTAGATTTGACTTAAAACCGCATATAAAAATGAAAGACTTTTTATTGCAAGATCTAGTTTTTTAGAAAGAAAGGACTTGGATCTTTTCTTAAATAAAACTAAATCTATGCATGCAACTTCTATATATTCAAATATGGGAAAAATAGTAGTTTTAAAATAGTAGATCTAACATATAAAAGCCAAGTAACCAAGGAAGTGTTGATAAAAACGAGAAAGAGTAAAAGAAATGGCTTGGTGCCCAAATGATCAACCGTGGAGCTTTCCTGTGGAATGTCGAGGGACTATGCCTTTGAGAAAGTTTGGAGAAAGTGAAGAAGCAAACTAGATCAACGCCCTCTCCAAGCTAGGAAACTGCAGCTAATCCAAAGGCTTGCCAAGATGCTTGTGAGATTCGGTTAATACCATAGTTTTAAAAATCGGAATCGATCGAGGGTCAACTCGGAATCGGAATTGGAATCGGTAATGAATCAGTCATAAATCGGCCGATTTGAATTTAATGAATCGGTTTGCTAAAAAATACATCAAATATTTAAATTTTAAAGAAAAACAACATTTTCAAGATTAAATAATTTAAATGGACAAGTTTCCAAACCAGAATGTAACAAAATCAGATTAAACAAGATTTGATTGCACAAAATCTGGTTTGTTCTGGCAAAAATGAGAGGTAATACCCCCTTCAGAATCTGTGACAATAGAGTTATGGAAGAGTACCTTGTCAAATGGAAGGGGTTGCTTTCTCTTTGCTTGAGGGCTAGCAAAGTCAGGAGGGGGGTATTTTGTAATGATCCCTTTTAACAGAACAATTATTGTTTTGGTATCAAGTCCCCAATTTTGTTATTCATAGGAGAATATTTCTTGGTTGGTAGAGGAGTTCTTTGTTAGATCCTGGTTGTTAGGACAGTCTATCAAATCTTGTTTGGTAAGACATTCAAATGCTGTAAACTCTCAAAACTCGAAGGGAGGGCATGCTTTTTGGATTATGTTGTCACGAGCAGTCTCAAGAGACTTCTTTGGGCAAGTGCAGTATCCTTACCGTGATTGTTGAATTTCAGGCCTGAGATTAATGGTCACTTGTTTTTTGGAAAGTATTCTTTTGCGTCATTTGCTGTTGGAGAGAGTTATTACAAATTACAATCCATTGAGTTCTGATTTTGTTACATTCTGGTGCACTTTACAAATTACAATCCATTGAGTTCTGATTTTCAACATTTTCAACATTTTTATGATGACACTGACCAATACCAAACCGAACCGGTCAATTGCTAACTCGGTCGGTTGGACCGGTTAGTTACCGAACCGGACCGGTTTGGTTACCAACCGGCCGGTTCGGTAACTAACCGGTCCCCGATCCGGTTTACCAACCGGTTTGACCCGGTTTGGTACCGAACCGGTGAACCGGCTGGTTCCAGTTTCGATTTTTCTAGTTTTTAAAACTATGGTTAATACATAACAGAGATATTAAAATAGTATGCATATAATCTTATAAAGCATGTTAAATCTAGATCTCTAGACATGCATAGAAGGAAAGGAGATAGCCAATAAACTTATTAACAGATTCCTTTCCTACCAAGATCATAATAAACTTATTGACAATCTTTTAGCACTGGATCCACAATATCAAAATAAACAAGTTATGAACACAGATACAGGTTACCTCAATGAAACATGGCAATGCTCATCCACACATAATAACATGACACCATCTTGCCTCCAAAGCTTTCTTTTATTCCGAGCAACAAAAATAATTACATTATTACAACAACAAAACCAATTCTCTATCCAACTCGAACTAACTTAGAAGAGAGAAACTTTGCTTTATTTATAGCCAGAGCCAAGCCGCTGGGGGACTACCTACACTAAAGATAAACCCGAAGTTATTTGAGCTTGAACTGAGTTGAAGTGAAGAAGGGCTGAGTTGAATTGTAGAGGTGATTGACACCTCTCTCGGTTAACTCATAATCAGCTGCCAACCCACTCAATCCAACTCACCATCTCCAAATCAGTGTCCTTCATTCCCTCATGTGTGAGCTTTTAAGACTAGCGTGAGGTGGGTGATGTCATTGAGTTTCATGCGCTAGCATTTAAGAAGTAAACCAAAGTTTAAAAAATACAAGCTTCAAAGAGGGGGGTCCACACCCCTTTTATACTAGTTTTCGACTTGACAATTACTTATCAGGGCCGACTTCTCTAGGAGAGTCTAATAACCCTAGTGCCCCTCAACTGTGGGGACTTTGCCCCTGACTTACAAAGGAGGGTTAATCTCTATGACTTTACATGACTTGATTACATTAATGATTCTCCTGATAGGAACATCGAGGACCAATGAAATACAATATATAAATATACAAGTGAATACATTCCAAAGTTACAAATACATCAACACATCTACCCATTCGCTAGCCTCCAATTTGCTCACGCCACCCTTCTTTCACGTGAGCTCTTATTCATAAACCATAGTCAATGTATGATATTCATGTTTTAATACAATACTTCCACTTTGAAGAGGATCGTAAGCTTAGGGGGACCCATGCCATGTCACTCCATTCAATATTATTTTAATTTTTCACATTTTTCAAACTTTGACCATGGTGCCAAAATGTCATAATTTAGCCTTAAAATGCTATTTTGACGCATCTTTAGTTGAATAATGCTCCACGGGGTGTTTCGACTAGCCGACTGATGTGGAAAGTGGTCCTTGGGGTAAAGTGGATGCTCTGAGTGTGAAAATGAGTGACCCATCAAAAACGGACTCCGTATTTGACTTTTATTACATTTTGAAAATTTTTAATAAAACCATTAAAAAATGGCTTAAAAATATATATATATTCTCGAAAACTGACAAAACTCTAAGGGGCCTAGTACATGTCCATACGACTCAATTTCAATGTCTAGCATGTTGAAAAACAGTGACACGAAGGCTCTAATAACCTCCTAGGGCTGAAAGACCAAAACGACTACCCCAACTTTGTTGGTGTAAGTGAAAAACTCAGAAGTTATTAGTCGTTTGTTCAGCAACCAATAATAACCAAGGGAAAAAACACTTTGGGTTAGTTGGCTTGATGCTTAAGTCTGGAAAGTCCTTGGGGGCAAGTCTTAAGTCAAGGTTGTCACCTTATTCTTGACTCCTCCGTTTAGGCCAACTCCTAATGAAGCCAAGGGGGGTAGACCCTATTAGTTGTTAAGGCTTTAGTGTGATGATGATTTAGTTGTTTTTTAGGAATTTTGACAAGAAATAATCAATTGAACAAGATATTGCAACAGATATATTCAAAACACAAAAGCGTATAAATTAACACATGATATGCGAAGCACACAGAAACAGATGATTGTATAATGTAAAACCACGCCAAAAACGGACTCCGGATCACACTTTTTTACATTTTGAATTTTTCTATTTAAACCATTAAAAAATGGCTTAAAAGCCGGAAAAATAAAATATTTTTTCTCGGAATCAAACGAAACTCTAGGAGGACCTAGTACATGTCCATACAACTCAAAAACAATGCCTAACACGCTTATATACATCAACACATGAATTTTAATAACCTCCTAAGGCCTAACCACCAAGCCGAAAATTCCAACTTTGGAGGAGCGGTGAAAAACTCGAAAATTATACATCGCTTATTCGGCATTGCATAATTGACAAGGGAAAAAACACCTTGGAATAATCAAATTGATGCCCAGTCCTTTACAAAACATTTGTTGTGTTAGATAATTTATTACAACGCCCCCAAGGGGTATGAACATGCATTTTATTAAAAAAGAGGCCCAGAAAAGGCCCTGATGAACCGTGAAACCTTATGAGCACCGATAATGAACAACTCTCTTGTTCATGACTTCAGCGGCTCACTGGGAATTCGCTAAGTGCAAAATTAGTGGATAACAAATCTTTTGAGTGCCTAACTCAGCCTTTTTTCTGCGGATACTTTATCACAGCCTACAACATCAAGCAGTAAAACTCTCCATTCATTTTTGTTCCAAATAGCTTACTATTCAATATCATTGTGTATCCCTTCCTTAGGCTCACCATATTGCGAAAATGGGTCCAAAGCCTCTGGCATATTGGTGAGGAAATGACCAACTTCAAACTTGGAAACTAGGGCAGAAAAAAGAAAACGAACATAAGAGATTACTGGGAAGAAAAGCTTCTAAAATTTTTCTATAATTCATGAAAAAAAAAAATTATAATAGGAGGCAAATATTATGCACTCTGAAATTCCTTGCATATATTTGGAAAAATTTGAGGTGATACCTTGAAAACCATGGCCAGCAATCAATCCCTTCCTTACTCTGAGAAAATATCTCTGATGGCAATGAAAGCGATTCTTTGGTTCTTTCCAAATCAATGCTTTGCTCTTTCTGGCTCCTTACCTTTCAACCCAATAACAGAGAAGAACAAGAAGCCCTAAAAAGTCTGATTTTCAACCTTTATTCGGGCTTTTCCATGGAGGATGGATTAATTCCCACTGACTTGTAGTTATTTCTAATTAATCTTGATTATTTGAATTATTCCTGATTATTTCAATTCTGGAAAAAATCCCCTTTTCTTGCCATTTAATTGGTTTGGAATTTAGTTTGAGAATAATCACAATAAATATTTCGAGATAAAAACGTCTTCATACGCCAAGGATAGAGTTTTATCAAGTTTTCACTCTGGTTCAACAGTTTTTGTAAAGCAGATTGGAGTTTAATACTCTTTATCATCTATGATGCCACCTTCTATTACTAAATTTTCAGTTTAAAAAAGCTATGTTTTTGCACTCTTCGTATGATGCCACCTTTTCTCTAGCAAATCTACCACTTGTTTGTTGCTCAGTTCAGTGACCATGCCACCTTTCTTTCCTGAATTTCCCAGTTTGACAAGACCACATTCAGACTCTTTACCTGGATAGGCCACTTTTATGTACTGAATTTACTCTCTTAATAGGATGCGTGACACTGTCCCCTTTCTCGTTCGGATATGCCACCTTATCATCTGGATAGGGGTTGAATAACTATTTCTTAGACAACTATTATGTGGCCACCTTTTATTGAGCAGATTTCAGATTTGTTATAAGCACCAAAAGTCCTCCAAATTATTTCTATCTCCTAGACAATCAGCTAATAATAGTGGCTTATGCCTTCCAATCAAAACCAAAGTCCATGCCTTTGAAATTACATAATATCAAAAAGAATAAAAAATTATCATCACCAGCGTCCTCCAAACTCTCTATCTTTTATACTATCAGCAAATAATAGTGGTTTATGCCTTCAACCAAAACCAAAGTCCATGCTTTGAGATTATATTAATATAAAAAGAGTAAAAAATTATCATCATCAGCGCCATAAGTAGCCATTAACTTTTACTTAGGCAGCTCGATCGGCTGTTCCACCCCGACGCACTGAGCTCGGCAGTTCGACTCCTTGGGTAGCTGCTTGCAAGTTGGTGGCAGCCTTATGTCTGGCTAAACCAGTTTTGTTACTTTTGTAGTCTGCCTGCCCTGTGCATGCCAATTCTGCACCTACGCTATTCCAATCTGCTTTACCGGAAATTTACATTCTCTGCTGTATGATTTTCCATAAGAATGTCCAACGCTTTCTACCCTTAGAAGTTTATTCTTTTGAATGCGGTCAGCCAATTAAGACTTTGTCAAATGTTGTCGCAGGGCTTGGAGTCTGTATATTAGGTGTACAACCCCTGATTAGCTGATTGCCATTGTTTGTCATTTTAATACCTTGTTTTGCCTGTGTTGTGGCATGTATAACAATTATTCAATGGGATCGAGATAGACTACTACTGGATCCATAACCCCAAGAGTCGATGACTTGCAATGACAACATACATCTCCATGTCTTCTGCACTGGTACCAAGCGGCTGATTATAATGACTGCTGACAGATTCCAGTTTTCTTTGATGGGAGTCAAATGGAATTTATAAATAGGGGTACTAGCCATATAAGATATTGTCTATAGTCGATGGAAATTTCTATAAACAATAATTTTGTCTGACACATTCTCTGTAAAATATTTTAAAAAGTACATGTCAGTGAGCTGCTGTTGGATCCATAAGCTCAAGCTAATTTATTGAATAACATTATATCTTTGCATGCCTTCTAAAGTTGTACCAAGCAACTGATTGTAACCAGCACAGCCAAGAAAATCCAATATGCTTCCACAAAATGAAAGTGGAAGTAATATGTAGGGGTACTTTCTAGGCAATGTCAATGAAATTAGTTATACTAGTAGTCCGCCATTCAACAAAGTCTATGCCCTCTATTATCATAAAACAAAATGAATTAATTTCTTTCGTTTGCTGTCTACCGTGGAAGCATTCTTATTTCAAGTTAGGTACTGCAAGTCAAGAAGTAAATGGCTCACAATTTCAATGAAAGAAATGCCTTTCACAATGAATGAAGGGTGCTGGCATTCAATACTTGTCATATTTGAGTTATCTTTAAACTTACCTACCAACTCAGCACCCCGTGCAGATGACATGAACTTTCACTTCTATTTCATGAATGACATCTCTGGGGAGTTACTAAACAGCAAACCCGAGAAAACATTGCATAATTCATTTGATAGTTCATTTTACCAAGTGGATCCACCAAAGAACTGAAGGCCTCAATAAATAACCTATAACGAGTATACTAATTTTTCACCCTTTTCTGCAGTGGACCTGAGGAGAAGCCATTGCTCAACTGTCACTATCGTACATTTTCCCAAGTAGATATATACCAGAGAACGAAAGGCCTTGATAAATAACCCATAACGAGTATACCCAACTTGCATCCTTTTCATCAGTGGGCATGCTATTCATAATAACTTATTTGACTTCACACGAGAGAAATGATTGGCAAGCCAAATGAAGACCTTTTTTCAATATGTTATTTAAAGAAACGGACTTTCACACCTGTAGGTGTTTAATGCAAAACATGCAGTGCAAAGATGCCAACATGGAACACTATCGGAGAAAAGTTACTAGCTCTATAAAATTATGTACCAAGTTTACAAAAGATCTAGAGCAATGAATAGTAAGGTTCAATTATTTATCCACATCCAAGTATGCCCTTGGCGTAAAACCTCACAGAAATTGTTACTGTTTATAAACATGTACATCAGTTTTTACCATCACCGATCTCCATAGTTTTTCAGATTTGTGACAATTAAGTTTGCGGACTTTGGTTTATGCTATTGGTAAACGGGCAAGCATTTTGGTTTTGCAGGTGGAGCTTTTCCGAAATGACCAGCATCGCTTGAAGATTGTAATCGATAGTGAAAATGAGGTAGATTTGATGGTACAGACACGACATATGCGTGATGTGATTGTTCTCGTCATAAGAGGTCTTGCTCAAAGATTCAATAGTACTTCTTTGAACTCACTCTTGAAGATGTGATGTTTGATACAGTCACACTGCATTTGCTATTATTTGTTATCCTCATCATTTATTGTACATACATATGGGCTTGGACCTGAGTATTATTTCTTGTTATGTGCTGCATATGGAGGAAATATTTTGAGGAGTGGTCTTGTAATTAGTATATGTATTGGGAACCCATAGAATGGATGGTATTTAATAGTATAGCAGGTCAGTGTATCAATGGATTTGGTGCAGTTTTGCACATGGGTAATGTGCCCATTGTAAATTATTCCGTTGGTTTGTGAAAATAAACTTTCCACAGTAATTGTATTCTTTTTATTAGTAGAATTTGCATTTTCAGCAATTGAATGTTGTATAGACTACAGCCTGCATAAACTTTATATTACTTGGCATAAGGCAAGAGCTTGAGACTCTCAAGCACTGTAGAAGACTGGCGTGCACATCTTTTATCCATCGTATAGAAGTTTATTGTCATACTCACCCGAAGGGGGATTCATTTACTTGTTAGTCTTGATTATATAGATTGCCCAGGTTTACCATGTCTGTATTATTGCCATTTATGTGATTGGCTAAGTTCACAATTTGCAATTGCTAATTGCATGATCTGTGTCCCATTTATCCGTCACACAGAAATACATAAAGTCAGTCATATAGGACATTTTAGCAATAAAGCAGAGACAATTGTTGAATACATTACAACTATTCATATATCTTGGAATGGAATTATATGGCAATTACACTTTCTTAAAATGCATAGCAACAAGTTATCTACAGGAATGCGTGTTGAAAAGGTAATTCTCCCTCTTGATAGTTTGTATGAGCTCCATTCTGCAACATGCTTCACAACACAGTAAGATGGATTTCACAAACTGCTGAAATTTGAATCCAAGTGGGAAATTTCGAAATTTAATTTAGAGGTGATTAAGAAGCAAGAGAAGGAATACTGCTTTGAAACTTTGTTTTCTGAATTGCAAAAATTCCTACCATCACTTTAATCAGATCGTGTGAATTTTGTGTTTCTCGCTGGTGTTTTTCAACTTCATTTTGGAATAAGACTGCAAGACAATAATAACAATTTGTAAATACAGTGCTAATTCACCACATAAAAAGTAACATTTTTTTGGTGATGTTGAGCTCCTATGATGAAAAAATGTCAAAACCCCAAGAGAAGATATAAGTAAGGTTGCTATCCATATTGATATTGGGCTTGGCTCGATAACAGATGGTTAGTAATACCCCAAGATGTTACATAGAGAGTAGAGAATATTCAGTGAATATCAGTGTATGCTTTAATAAGCTGGGGGCATCACCCTCCATCCAACGTTGGCAGGAGAATCTGTGCTATGAAGTCACGAACCTTGGTTCTCTCACAAATCATAGTTTTTGCTTCTGCTCTCAAACCATATTCCCTAATAAGGGCTATTTTTAACCTCATCATTATTTCACTTTTAGAACATTTTATCATCTAACTGGATCATAATTATAGTTGTTTTGCTTAAGGCAGTTTGTTTATTGAGACAGATCATGAATCATAAATTAAGGGTTATTACTTTTGATCTTGATCATTGTATAAGAAGTTTTACTAATGGAGTAAAAATTAGTCACTGTTAAGTATTTTATGGTAATTGTGTTAGCTTTTAATGGATTTTTACATACAAAAATTGAATCAGTCTTTTCAATAACAAAATATTATGCCAACGCTTTGTGAAGGAAATCATATTAAGGTTTGTAAGAGGGAGAGGGGCTTTCAACCTGTTTAGGGCCTCTAGGTAATTTGCTGAACGTGGTGTGGTTCACCTAGGAGACAAGTTTATATGCATTGAGGAATAACACACAAAATAAGAGGGCATGAAGAAATTTGTCAATATTTTTTTTTATGGAATATCTAAGAAAGTATCTTCATAGCAAAAGTGGGAGGAAACTGGCTCAAGGGAAATTCGTTAAATATCTTATGGTAATTGTGTTAGATTTTAATGGATTTTTACATGCGCCTTTTCAATAACAAAATATTATGCAAAAGCTTTGTGAAAGAAATGAGGCACAGAGCCTATTAAGGTTTATAGGATATAGAGGGTCTCTCAACCTGTTTAGGGCCTCTGGGTATTATGCCAAAGCTTTGTGAAAGAATTGAGGCACAGAACCTATTAAGGTTTGTAGGATATAGAGGGGCTCTCAACCTGTTTAGGGCCTCTGGGTAAGTTGCTGCAGGTGTTGTGGCTTGGTTTGATGAGGAGACAAGTTTATATGCATTGATGAATAACACAAACTAAAAGGGCATGAATAAATTTGTCATTAATTGTTTTTAATGAAATGTCTATAAAATATCTTCATAGTAAAAGTGAGAAGAAACTGGTTCAAGGGAAATTGTTGATTTTTTTTTTAATTATATAATATTAATACATGTTATGAAGTTTTGCATTCTCTAAATTCATCGGAATCTTAAAGCATGTAAAGTTAATCATGCATATTCACTAGTTGCATGAGAAATTTGAAGATTAATAATAAATTTGAGAGATTCCATTTACATCCTTTACACTTTTACTTGTAAGCAATGCTTGAATGGAATAAACCTAAACCAAATCTACTTCCAAAATTATTCTCATTAACTAACAAAACATTGAATTATTTTAAATAATATATTTTCACGAAACCTATATTAAACTACATTGATAATGTCAATCTTTTAGTTGTGTTTCCCATGCATACTTGTATGACTTGCCTAGTTACCTTTTCTAACCTTTCAGAGTTCTGCCAAATATAATTTGGTACATGTTATTAATCTCAAGGTTGCTATGGTTTCTATCTTCGTGATTTTTTAATTCAAATTCAACTTTTTGGAAAGTTTTATGATTTTTTAATTCAAATTCATCTTTGGGGAAGTTTCAAAGTGTGGAGAAAACTTGACTAATTTTGTTACAAGTGTAATATTTTGAATAATTTTCAAACTTTTTATAAGAAGGCCTTGAAAGGGATTGACCCAGTTCTTTATTGTAGGAGTTGTGTCAATCAAAAGTTTATCACGTAAATGTTGGATTATGTGCATGGTTTTGGTTGATGTATTAGAGATGAAGAATGTAAAATCATGAACATGAGTGACAACATTGGCATGGGTTAAAGAGTGTTATTGTGTTGCAAACATACTAATATTCTAGTTGTGTGGTTTTGACAATGCCAACTAATCACATAATCTAAGTATATATATAGGCAACATTGGCACACATCCTTGTTGTAGACAAAATTCAACTAGTGTAAGTGCATTAGAGTGGATGGCAAATTCAATAATGAAATCTTAATAATCATGTTAGATCAGTTAAAAATCTCAAAATCTATGCAAAAACTCACTAATAGATTTTGTCAAACACTTAGTACACTCTTATTTTAGTCTTTAACAGGGATAAAAAGCAACCACAATTCATTGGCATAAATATTAATGTGGTTGTAAGCTAATACATGGTACTAAGTACATTTTTAGCAGTGGAAATAACTCATGGCAATAGGCAGTAATAAGAAATCAGACACCGTGATTTTGGTCTAAGACCTTGGAAGACCTCCCTAAGGGGAAAACCAGTGACGAGAGATTTACTATGGAGCATCTCAGAAATAAAGATTACACAACTATATACCAATAACAGTTAACAATGTACTTTCTCTTCCTTATTCTTTGGAAATGTGCTAGACAACCATACAACATGTAATGAATACATAGGCAAAAAATACAGTACATAAATTTATGTGCCTTTCATACCTGTTGTACGACCCCACTACTCAGCAAAATATGCCTTGGGAATAGTGCTAGAAATCAGCCTTGATTTATTTGCATGAAATATCAATACAACCTCCAGAAATCATTGTACGGGTTGCCTTATTAATGGTTGCACGGTCAACATAAATAATGCTATTGTTTTCCTCGACATTTGTACCCTTCTTGTCTCAAGAAGTGAGCTTCTAGCCAAAGAATGTGTGCCCCTTCTAGTTGCCTCTTCC
The DNA here is from genome assembly GCA_001517045.1 of Pseudotsuga menziesii. Taxonomy (NCBI): domain Eukaryota; kingdom Viridiplantae; phylum Streptophyta; class Pinopsida; order Pinales; family Pinaceae; genus Pseudotsuga; species Pseudotsuga menziesii. The sequence continues at coordinate 270,346 of LPNX010356798.1, read as the reverse complement.
ATCTTGGGAATGCATGCCCTTCAAACAACCTCTTCCCTCCTAGAATGCATGCTTGTCAAGCTGCCACTTCACTCCTCATTTGTCCTTGCTCTAAAACTCTCTCCTCTAGAAGCTCGAGCCCCTTACTCTTCTCTCTAAGACTCTTGGAATTTGTGCCTTTCCAAAAATGCTCTCTTTGGAAAGTTTGCAAATGGTCTCATGAAACTCCTTTTATTAATTACTTAGGGTAACTGCTTTGTCCTTTCATCTCCCTTTTTGTCCTTTCATCTCCTATAGCAATGATCAATTCTCGTCAAATGGATGTAGCTTGGGTGGATGGGAGGAATGAATGTTACCCTCCCCACCCAGGTTCTACTCTTGTAAGTGACATGTTGCTCTTGTGGAGCCCTTTGTAATAAATGTTGTGATTGATGATCTGACCATACCTTGATTTAGTTTGAATATCAGGTATTGGAATTTATAAAATCAGCAATGATCAATTCTAGGCCCACAAGTTCTAAGTTTGTGATTTAATCTCAAGTTCATTTAAATCACTTAAGCGAGAATTATATAAAATCACATTTTCATTCGAAAAGTCACGTCACCCTAAAACAATAAAAAAGTGCACTTTATCTTATAAAGTATAACTCACTTTACTATTATGATGTCACTTTAAAAACACATTTAATAAAGTCACTTTACATTACTAAATGAGACCCCATGTGCTCGGACCCTTGCACCTAGGCACATGATGTAGGAGTGCCTCTAAGCTACCAAAAGTAACACTCCCTCTTAGCGAGGGAGGTACTCTTGGCACCTTCACTTGGATCTGTGTTTAACGTCCTCTCTCCAATTGTTGAAGTTTCTCTCTCTGAAACTAAATGTCTCTCAGCTACATGCTCTAGATCATGTATTGGAGATATGCGCCAAACAAGTCTAAACTGAGAGTTCTCATTCTCTCGCTCATTCTCAAGAGTCATCTTGCACCCGCTCAGTAAGGATACTGAGCTAGAAGAATTCTCTCCATTGGTTGCTACTACTGCTGCCATTGAGTTCGATATCCCACCAAACTCACCATCAACACGATGACCCAATACTCGATATGTCCTTCCATCTTTGATGCCCAACACTCTCGTCACATCCACACTCTCACCTATCCTATATAAAATAACATGTCCATTGCAATGAAGGACTGCATATCCGTCATCCTCCAGAGTTAGCACTAAAAGCAAGCTCTTTCTCAGCTCTATAACAAATAACACATTCTCTACCTCCAGATAACCACCAGACTCAAGATGGAATCGAACGCATCCAACTCCTACTGCATGGGTGACATCAAACCCGTCTTTCGCAAGTATAACTCTGTCAATATCTGTCAACTGCAAGAACATATCTTGTATTCTTAACATGTGGCATGTTACCCCACTGTCCACATGTCATGCTTCAGTTTCCAGATTCTCAGCAACACTGCTACCCAAGACAATACTCACCAAGGAGAATTCCTTCTCGAGCTTCTTGGTGTACTATTTAACTTCAAACTGCCTCCTATGTCTTGTCCTTCTTACCCTTCTTTCTATTAGGACAGTGGCATGCATAGTGGCCATACTTTTGACAAGAAAAGCATCTTGCCTTACTCATGTCCTCGGATTTGCCTCCACTACTTGAGCCCTTCTTCTTCTTTCCCTTTGCTGAAAGGGCCACGTCCTACTCACTGTCTCCATTATTTGTGTTTGCGTGAATGGAGCTTAGTCTCAACTCCTCCTATACGAAGTCATCCCAAATTCTAGTCCATGTCTGCATGTTCTCTTTGGCAACAACTGCTTGCACAAAATCCTGCCAAAGTTGTGAGAAACCATTCAAGTCAATTCTCACCAACTTTGTTTCTCCCACCATTAGAGGAAATTTGGGGTCTAAAATGAGCTTGATAAGAAAACAACCATTAATGAATTGGAATTGAAGAACCAATAGAACTTGAAGAACTGAGTCAACCATAATGGATGAATTGATATATTTGTCATAAAAAAACAACTTTTTGTTTTCGCATTTTCAACTTATCTCCTTGTGGTTTTACTCAAATTTTGAGCGAGAGCACTTGTTGGATACAAAATTCAATTTCGCATCCAATGAGAAGCTACACTAGATACTTCTAGCAGACCCTTCCCCATGAAAAATGAGGAATACTTTTGATGGACCCCACCCCACGAAAAATGAGAAATATATTAAAAAATGAGTTAATTTTTTATGTATTTTTCATTTTTCATGGGGTGTGGTTCGTCAAAAGCATGCATGTGGGTGCTCGTTGAATACAAAATTGAATTATGCATCCAATGACTGTTTCTGCTTGAAATTTGAGTAAAACCACAGGGAGAAGTTGAAAATATGAAAACAACAAGTAGTTTTGTGTCTTTTCCTTCAAAATTTATAATATTATTTTATTATTTTCCTTAGGAGGCTCATTTTAGGCCTCAAATTTCCTCTAATGTATCTTGCCAATAGACCCCAACTCATCACATACTCGTGAAATCCGGGGCAGGTATGATGTGACATTTTTTGTCTTGGTCATCTTAGTGTTCTATAACTTCTCCCTCAAAACCATTTTTTCAGTTTTGATTATTGCTTTGAAACAACTTTATGAAAGCAACCCACATCTCATATGCATCATTTTTACCGGTCACATGAGGTCTCAGGTTGTCCTCGATTGCATCAAGAAGACATTTAGCCTTCACATTCTTCTTGTTGTACACATCCAATTCATCAACAGTAGTAGAAATCGTGACAACTTCCTTGGGTATTTTCCACAAGTCAAGTTTTTCAGAAGTAAAGAGACCCTCTCTATAAAAAAATCACTACACAACTGTACAACTCAACAATACTCTTGCACACACGACTGCCACAAAACTACCCCTTGTCAAACTCAGAGCCCTAGCTCCGATACCATGTTAAAAATATTAAAATATGTGCACAAACTCACTAAGAGATTTTGTCAAACACTTAGTACACTATGCTATTAGTCTTTAACTTGAATAAAAAGCAACCACAATTCACTGGCATAAATCTTAATGTGATTGTAAGCTAATACATAGTGTTAAGTATTTTTTTAGAAGCTAAAATAACTCATTACAGTAGACAATAATAAAAGATCAGACATAGTGATTTTGGTTTAAGACCCTGGAAAAACCTCCTAAGGGGAAAACTAGTCACAATAGAGTTTTTTTATGGAGCTTCTCATAAATAAAGATTACACAGGTTGATACCAACAACAGTAAACATTGTACTTTCCCTTCCTTGTTGTTGGGAAATGTGCTCGACAACCGTACAACCTGTAGAAATCACTATACAAACTGCCTCATTAATTCCTATACAATCTGCAAAAATAATGTTGATGTTTGCCTCAATATTCGTTTCCTTCTTGTCTTAAGAAGTGTGCCTCTATCCTAAGAATGTGTGCCCCTTCGAGTTGCCTCTTCCATTATGGGATGCATGCCCTTCAAACAATGTCTTCCCTCCTTGAAATGCATGACAGTTAGGCTATCTCTTCACTCCTCCTTTCTCCTTGCTCCAAACTCTCCTCTAGAAACTCAAGCCCCTTACTCTTCTTTCTAAGAGTCTCTGTTGGAATTTGTGCCTCTCCAAAAATGCTCTCTTTGGAATGTTTGCAAATGATCTCATGAAAATCTTTTTATTAATTACTTAGGGTAGTTGCCTTGCCTTTTCATCTTCTATGTCTAGGATCAATTCTAGGCCCACAAGATCAAGGCTATGATTTAATCTCAAATTCACTTATATCGCTTAAGTGAGAACTATATAAAATCATTTTTTCATTCGAAAAGTCACATCACCCTAAAATAATAATAAAATACACTTTATCTCATAAAGTACAACTCACTTTAATACTATGAAGTCACTTTAAAAACAAATTTAATAAAGTCACTTTACATTACTTAATGAGACCCCTTGTGCTCTGACCTGTTAGAATATGTAATGATGACTTATGTGGTATATTGGTAAAATATCATTTAAATGCATAAAATAACTCTAATATTATAAAATAGAGTTATTCCACATGCATCATTGTAATTATATCTTTTGTAATCATTCTCTATATAAAGAGGTGGAAATTCATTTATCCCACATGTGTTATGGGATGTATTGTAACCCAAATCTCTTGGTATATAAGATAGATGAAGGAGACTATTTGTGGGTATGTTTTGATTGTAGTTCATAACACATCACATGTTGTGTATGTCATCTGGACACTCATGATTGGGTGATGGAGTTTGATGTGATTCATATGTGAGGATGCCATGTAATCTTGGGGATCTATTTTCAGAATAATGGAAGATGCAACCCTTCCCGTGGACGTAGCCCATATTGGGTGAACCACATATATCGGGGTTCTCTTGTTGTTCTCTTTTCTCGAATTTGATTTCATGCTTTATGTTGCTTGGTAGATAGAAGGATAAACTAGTAATGTTTTCTATATTTTATATTGTGTTATGATATATTTCACATGTTCACAATATTCTAACATGACCCTGAACCTAGGCACATGATGCAGGAGTACCTTCGAGATACCAAAACTATCATGATCATCTTTCTCTTTCTATGGGTTCCTCTCCCAAAATTTTATAAGGTTATGTAAACTAGAAAAGACAAATAGAGGAAAAAAACAAAGGGTATTGTATTTCTAGAGGTAGATTGTTTATACAATTTGTTGAGATTGTAAATGAGTTGAATAGCTGATTATTGGTTGAACACTTTGTTTAGAGTTAGGGAAATATGGTAGGACACATTATCTTGAAAAAAGGCATACCCGTAGATCTCAAGTGCATGAAAGTTATAATGCAAGTTGCCTTGCCACACAACAAGAAGACAATGCAAACATTTTTTTGGAAAATCAACTTTGTTAGACAATTCATCTAAGATTTCACAAAAATTATTAGGCCTTTACAATATATTATTGAGAAGGATGTTGCTTTCCAATGGATTGCGCTTCAAAGTTTGGCTTTCGAAAGACTGAGGTGCCTATTTTTGTTGTTTGAACTCTAAGCCGTGTAAATTATAGAAATGATTTTCATCTTCATACATTTGCATCAAACCATTCCTTTGTTGTTGTATTCATGCTAAAAGATGAAGGAGCAATCGAGTTCCCAATTTCATTCATAAGCATTATGTTACAAGGGGTTGATCTAAATTACCTGGTTGAGAAACAAGCATACACTATGCTTAAAGTTGCAAAACAATTTAGATCATTTTGAAGAATCACATGGAAATTGTTTTGCATTGTTGAAATATCATTCTTTATCCATAAAGAACTTGATAAAACGTGTGCCAATTAGATGGTTTCTATCTAGGAGTATAAATTGGAAGGCAAACTCGCTACTATAGTTTGGGGACAATGATTATGCAACTTAGCCATTGATGCAAAAGGTCAAGTTGATGGAGGGTCAAAGGTTAAAAGGTCCATGTGCATTGTTGATATTCCTTGTGTACATGAAAATATAGATTCATGATATTATGAGTTGAAATACACTTTACAACATGGATTTAGGGCTAATGATTCAAATACCAAAACAAAAATGGTGTTAGGGTTAAGAGTTTCTTAGTACATTATTGTCAATTGCTTTGTTTTTAGGGAAAATTATGATAACTTGCTACTTATATGTTTAGAAAACTCAAATATAGAACCCTGAATTACTTACATGATAAGTCAATAGATAAACACTTATCTTGAATCGCCACCAGAGATAAGGTAGTGAGGGTTGGATATTATTGGCAACACCATTCAAGGATGTGTATGAACATCTTTGAAAGTGTCATATTTTCCAAACATGTGTAGGGAAATAGAAGAATGTTGAAATTCCTTTGTAGTTTGCTACCATTAACAAACCTTTTAAATAGTGGGGCCTTGATGTGATTGGAGATTCGACTTGCATTCCTCCGAAATGCACAAAGGCATGCCCATAAAAGTTGATTTGATTGCTTTACTTGATGGTCAAATGCCATCCTTTAATTGTTGTGAATGTTATAATGGAGATTTTGTTCATAGAATAATAAACTATTACCGAATTTGATATGTTTTTTGTTTTAGTATTTGATAACATGTATTTTAAATCTTAAATATCATTGAGTCTTCATTGATCTAATTATTTTGTATCATATTTAACTTATGGTCATCGGACATCTTTAAGAGGATTGGTGATTTGATGGAGTAGTATTTAGAAGCATACTTCACTTATTGTGGTGTTGGTAATTTGATTATGGCTCACATTCTAGTAGGATTGGATGTTTGGGAGGGCTTGGTTAATAGTATGATCATTACCTATAAAATTGTCATGATAAAAAACCTCTTAATTTTGAAGGTATGCCTTGTAAATCTATATGTGTCACAACAAGTATGGCCACCTTGTGTCTAACTATGGTCTCCCTTGGAGGAAATGGGAATGGGTGAAGAAACAAGGGGATAAACATGGTCCTAGTCTGCCTTAGAAGAAATGGGCATGGGTGAAGAAACAAGGGGATAAACATGGTCCTATAATAGAAAGTCAAGGCAATAGCACTAGGAGTGATTTTGGTACTTCAAAAGAATTTTGCAACAATTATCCAAGCTCTAGAACGACTGAGGGTTAAGAAAAACTCAAAATCATATTTGAAATTTATAGAATGGGTCATACCAAGGATCATAGAAGGGGTTCTTGGTGATCATTCTATCTATAAGCAACTTGATGAAGCACAAAAGGGAGTGACTTTGGTGGCTTCTACACATCCAGTGTCGGTAAGGTTTAAGTTCTCATTTTCCCATTTTATCTCCTATAGAAGGATCTTTGGTGTTTGGGTTTGTTTCTATAGGTAATCTTAGGTCAGAACCTGTTATATTTTAATGGTCATCCACACACTCATGGGAACATTATAGGTTTGATAAGTAATTGTAAGAGTTGATTTTTCATTGTAAATTACTCATTTCAGGAACACTCCCATGGAAAAGAGTTCTTAATGGAAAGGAAGCCAGATTTGTTGTTGTGCATTCAATACATAGTTTGTCTTCTTGTGACAAGTTGTTAATAACCTATAATTTAATGAGTGCATTGGGACTATAATTTAATGAGTGCATTGGGAATATAATTAGATATGGCCATTGCAATAAAATCAATGTCATTGAGTAATTGTATTTTTTTTTGTTTTCAATGGATTTATTTAAATGTATTGTTTAATTTAATATTTCTTTTATTAATTGGTTCATTAAATATGTACTGTTGAAAAAAAATCATACTTTTAAACATATTAAATATATTGTATTTATTAATACCATTGATTTAATGTTCAATATTTTAGCAATCAGGATTTTGAAGATTAATGACATATGATGTGAGATCAAAGAGAAAGTTAAAAACAAACACAACTTAGAGAGACAAGAAGAACCACACCAATACCATTGATTTAATGTTCAATATTTTAACATTCAAGATTTTGAAGATTAATGACATATGATGTGAAATCAAAGAGAAAGTTAAAAACAAACCCAACTTAGAGAAACAAGAAGAAGCACACCAAACATGGTGGGTTAGATTTAACCTTATTCAATTATAAGCTATTTAGCTTATAAAGAAAATAAATTTTTAAAAATTAAAATTAAAAAATATATATTTAGCTAATTAATTAAAATGGAAGTATATAAATTAATATCATAGTAAATAAATAATTTAATGTGCATAAACCGACCCTAATCAATTTGTAGCTTCTTCGTTCGATCAGGATAAGCCCCATCGATGATATGCTGCCTCATATCCGGATTTACTCTCTGTTGATAAACATCATCCTGTGGGTTGTGCTGCCTAATATCCATCTCCATTCTCTGTTGATCAACATCATATTGTGCACTGCGCTGCCTCATATCCATATCGATTCTCTGTTGATAATCATCATATTGTGGATTACTGGAAGGGCAATGTAAATCAGCCATTGAATCATTCCTTGGTAGTAACTGTTCCCTTGGTGCTAATGATGGTCTCTGATAGACTGTCCCATAGGAATCCAATGGTGGATCAACAAATACAAGAGGAACAGGATCTCTTTCAACACCATAGTGTAGCATTTCTCTACCGGGCATCACTGGGGCAGGGTCATAGTGTAGCATTTTTCTCTCAAACACAACTGGATTAGGGTTATGCATATGCAAAGATGGGGCATATGGATCAAATGGCACATGCCCAGAATCAGCATTGCCTAAATATTCCCTTCTCAATCATTCCTCCATATTTCTGATACCTTCTTCCCTAGATAATATCAAGTCTTCCTCTCTATTCCTTGCTACTTCTTCCCTTAAAAATCTCGATTCCCTTATCAATATTTCCTGTATTTGATTAACAAAATCTAGATTACTGCCAGATCCATTCATTTTATGTTGCCTGCCATGTCTCTCTTCTCTTGCAACAATCGAGTCAATAGGACAAAATAGGCGAGAAAGACTTTTTACCTGCATATGGAAGGCAGAGTGAAAATTAATCAGATCATGAAATCAGGTAATCAATTTTTCATGCTATGGGATGATACTCACCTGCTCTGCACTCAACTAAAACTTGAATTTGTTTCTTCCATCATAATTATATTTGATTGCCTTCTTGAATATCTCCTAGGACAATGGCAGACAGTCTCTATGGATATGGAAGCGAACCTGTACGCAAAGCACATAGACATTAATCATAAGGTATATAGCTTGTAACAAAAATCACTTTGCAGTAGACCTTTAATGATGTGGACTCTTGGATTTATATCCAAAGATCAAATCTAACAGTCCACATCCCCTCAGCATTAAATGTTGCACTATTGTTATTGTTAGTCTCCAAGTATAAGACATCATTTACAAAAAATTGAATGCTTTACAGAGATAGATAAATAGGTTTAGATGCACCCGAACAGATTGATAAATTAGTCAAAAGAAACGAAGACCTAAAATTATTTACCTGTGCAGGAAACGATCTCTTGGATCCTCTGAAGGCATTTTGTTCAAGATCAATCCCACCAGCTGATGAAGCTCTATAGATGCCATACATTAATCTTAAGTCAGAATCAAACAAGAATAACTTCATTCCGGGATGAGCTTTTTGGACAAGCTCCAGTTTGGCTGATGGCATGCCAAAAACATGACGTAAACAATCTTGTTTAGTGGCTGAATTGTACATAAAAGCTTTAGCTTATCTCGATTGCAAATTCCCTGCATCTCGGCAAAGAGCAGAGTCAACAGTTGACTTTACTCCATGCTCCTTGGATGCAGGGAATCTGCAATCTAAATAAAGATGGCCCACATAAAAATCAACCTAGCAAGTTTATTCTTCAAATGAGAAACACGGTTTATCAAGTTTATTCTTCAAATGATAAACCCGGTTTATCTTGTCTCTTTATTTTTCTTTCCTTTTGGGATTGTTGCTTTCTTTCTTCTTTTTCTCATTTTGAACATCCTTTGGTGAAGCCTCTGACTTATCAGAAGCAGAAGCTTCATTCATTATCAGCTTTTCATCAACAAAATCATTCTGGTTTGGATTGCTTGCACTTGCAACATCTGCGTGTCCATATCCTTCTTCATTGTTACACTCGTTTTGACTTTTGTTATTTACTTCCGCCATAATGTAACCTGCAATCCACAATAGAAGTTGTTTTTCTCAGTTTGGCATATGCCTTTGTAAGAGATGATGCAGGCTTGGATTTATTGAATTACTTATGACAAAATCATACAAAATTGATTTGCAAACACTTAAAAGAGAAAGATTCTTGAGTTCAAATAAGCTCAATTATTCAAAAAAAGAAGAGCTGATGTTACCTCTGAGAGTCACAATGAAGCTTCTGAAACTTTCCGAGAATTGAATTCGAGGCCGAATGACATAAAAATTGATGAGAATCGAAGAAGGCGAGCGCCTGTGTATACACTGATGAAAATGGCACAAAATTGAATATTGAATGGCAGTTTGGAAACGCTCGGCTCCATTATATCGCAGAATTTTATGTATATGGGATTATCAACCCCACGTAGGGTGCCTACCCTTGTCACCTGCTGGCACCCTTGCCATTCCTGCTATGATCTTGCAGCCTTTTGTGACACGAGGTGGATCTAAGCAAGATTTTTGTAAAAAAAATAAGATAAAAAGTAATAATTTACACTTTAAAAATGAATTTGGATCGTTCTATAGATCCAGGATTAAGATGAATCTATGTTAGCTATAACACTCAAGATGTATCTAAAACCAGCATAATAGAGACTCACCATCCTGCATCTATTACAATTCCACACAAAGCTATATTACTATCCAAAGAGCAATGGTTGTGATTATTTATTTAGTACACAAACCCAAAGACGCCCCTGGTGTGGTGTATCTTATGGTTCGTCGCGGCAAGGAAATAAATGGCGGCTTCCAAAGCTCCGAGCCCTGTCACTTCCCACATGATGATACAAGTTGTGTATGAAGCACGTGCTTACAGAAACAAGATCCCTAAGAACATACGATCCACCATCAATGAGGCAGAGGAAGAAGCAAGGTTTGAGACATAGTTTATCTCAAATGAAGAAATCCTCTTAAAATTTGAAAGTTGGATTGAAGACTTGGGCAACAACAAAGCCCAAACCTCCTTATTTTAGCGTAATGTGCATAGCTTTGGACCATAAATACCTATTAGGAAATAGCTTTGGACACATAAGTATCTAATATGAAAGGCACTCTTACTAAGAGGGGAGAAGCATATACTAAAATTTTGTTGTAGCAAGATGCAATGTAGACCCACCTAGATAGTTTGAAAGAAAAAATCAAAGACATGGAGAGAGTCATGAAGTTGATGGTTCTTGGTCTGGGCATAAAAACTGGTTTGTGTCCTCACTCAAGCTATTTGCCCAACTCTTTAGCTACTATCCACTATGGTGGCTCTTATGACAACCCTCAGTAATGGATTTTCTCTTTTCTTTTATCATGTTTTTCAGTTAGGCAATGTTATCTAAATCACTCTTGTTGCATTCAGTGGTCTTGTATGGATGCTTTGTTTAGGTTCATCATCAAAGGCATTGCTACATGGTTTTTTGGTATGCCTACACTTCGAGGCAGATACATTTGGGTTACTCCTTATTAGTTCTTTTTCACAACTCTATGGCATGTTTTCCACTCATGAGGGCCAATATTTGTGTTTTTTGCTAGTTATGACCATTGATGGATGTAATCTTTTTACTAGGAAATGAAAGGTTCCTCTATCTTAGCTACAAAAATAATTTACACTGACACAAATATATTGGTGAGCAATTGATGCACTCCAAGGTACACATACATGGTTAAATTAGCATTTTTATTAATGTGGAACCAAATTTTAATATAGAGATATGTTATTGGAGAAAGAGATTCTAATGCATTACATAGATAACAACAACAAGCCAAAAACAATCCACAAGGCATGACATCAATCCCTAAAGTGGGGGAGGATGTTATCACATCAACTCGAGGACTTGCACCCCAAAGGGAATGCTTGGATTTGTAAATATTTTAGCAAGAGTAATGCATTAGAAACCCTTTATGTCTCATAGTTGTTATGCATGTAGGAGTAATAACAACACACACATGGCAAGGGTAAAGTATATATTTAATTCAAATAAAATATCAACACAAGGATATGACATTATGGAAATAGCGTGCGATACATCATATAGATAATAATGCAACTTAAAGAGGCCTACAAGGTGTAACATTAATATTATCGATTATGTTAGTACTAGTGTGGGGCATGTCTTCACATTAACACGGGACTTGTACCCTAGAACTAGGGTTCAAATTAAAAAAACTGTCAATACAAGCAATGCCTTGAAAACCTCTTTTGTTTCAAAAGTGTTACCTATACAATAAAATAACTTTATAAAATCATATAAATAACAACCATGAGTTAAAACTAACCCATAAGACATGACATAGAAACCATTGTTGATTTAATACCAAATCAATGGAGAATGTTATCAATCAATTAAACAGAGTTAACTACAAAGTTAGCAAAATTTCAAATGGGACAATTCTAAGATTGAGTAAAATAATTATCATGTGGAATCAATTCCCATAACAGAGATAGTGGTAACTATTAGTAGTAATATCGTATAAAACACTACATAAAGCTTAACCTACTATCTCTATTAGTAGTAATATCCTTTAATACACTACATAATTGTTAACTACAAGTTAAAGAGGGTCCATGGGTAACATTGATATCATTAACAATATAAGTATCATAGTGAGGAAAGATATATTATATCTTCGACTTAGAGATTGAATCTCAAAATCAAATCTTGTTATGGATATGTGAGAATACTATACTATTCTCCACCAGTGTCTTATTAAGGATGATTTTTCCATAAATCATTTAATAAATCTAAGTATTGATAAGTTAGCAAAGAGAATAAATTGTTAAATATACACTAACACATAAAAAAATCTCCAATAAGAAGATGAATGATGTACACATAAGGCAACATGTCCAATATATATAAGTTTAGGTTTTTTAGTAAGTTATCCATAAACCCTCATCAGTGTGATATGCGACCCACTCAATTAACACCAATCTAGTCCAAAATCTCAATAATTCACGTTTACATATTCCAACATTCCTCCTTAAACCAATTAGTAGAGACCAAGTAAAAATTACATCTCAACATCCTCCATAATTGTTGTAATTTTTTGGATTAAACGATGTTGGATTTAGAAATGTCCCTACATTTCAATTGGACACTCCACCCATGATCAGGGGTCCAAGCAGAGCTCATTGAAAGATGGAAAGAGTGAGGCCTTAAACAATTAAATTGGAGATGAGAAAAATTGTTATGGTAAGAGTGAGGCTTTAAACAATTAAACAAGAGATGAGAAAATTTACTACGCAATGTTTCTCATCTCTACTTTAATTGTTCAAAGCCTCACTATTTCCATCTTTCAATGAGCTCTACTTAGACCCCTGATGATGGGTGGAGTGTCCGCTTGAAATGCCAGGATGTTGCTAATTTTCTCATCTCTTATTTAATTTGTTTAATGCATCACCCTATCCATCTATAGAACTGAGGTTGTGGCGTCCCTAGATTCCTTTCTTGGTCATCCAATGTTACCCACAAAGTTTACTTAGTCTCATTAAACTTATGTAACGTAAAATTGAACTCCTAAAAACAATATATTATAGAATTCATATGCAAATATAAAATAATAGTGGAAAGAACACTACATGCTCATAATTCATTCATTCCCAATTTATTTAATGTATTAGAAAAAATAGAAAAAACATTCCACAAGGAGACAATCATGAATACTTATTTGCATTTAAAGCCATGTCAACCAAACAAGTTGTTGAGAAGTAATTTTCCACCCAACCGTAGTAGTCAACTACGGATTCCACCTCCAAGCAAGACCATGATATCACCAAGGTGAAGGAATCTCCTACAAGGATCTAAGCTCACTCACCCAACCTATTACTCCATTACAATCCATATGCTTATTATATAGATCTATAGGCCCTCCTCTAGCCATTAAACAAGTCATAGCACTCTCTTCCACTACCCTCAAACAACACAAGGAAGACCTACTCTTTATCTACTCAATAACCCCTCTAGGTACTCGTCCCTTCCAACACTCTTTAATATGTGCATAGATATGCCAATTTGATGTCTACCTTCTAGTAATAACTTAGAACAAAATACACTTAGCCTCAAGATGATCATTAAGAAGCAATAAAAAAGTTGTGGGTCTAAAGGTATTTCTTCGGCTATTATAATGTTATGTATTTTATTTTTCATACATTATTTTACATTTACATGAGCATAATATCATGGAAAATATGTGATCACTTTGTAATCCTATCCCACCACTTGGACTCATATGCATTCATTATTCGAGCATTATCCTTGCGCTCTACACTAGAAACGTTTACAATGCATTTTACATATTTACAACATGGGATAGTTATATATTATCCCACATGGCTTGATTCTCATCACATAAACCACCTCACACAATAATACATTGTTTATTACATGTTATATGCCATGGATTATAACTGAGATATTACAGAGGTACACTCTTTTATGGATATCTCATCTGCAAGATTGTAACCTCCAAACACTTTCACATGATCCTCTTTAGAAAATAATGAAACAACAAAAGCGATCACAATGATAACTCTATCCCTCTATGTTTTATAAAGACAATCAAGATGTTGTCTAGGAGCAATATCCAAAACATAGAGGATGCTTATGAGGCTTATGACCATACACTCAGGAGGTTTACTAAGACTAGTAGGTGTTCCATATTGGATGAACCAATATGGTCTTCCCACCAAGGACACCAAATTATAAAAAAGGAACAACAAAAAGACAAAAATGTGTCTTCTAGTCAAACTACTTATGCACAAGTAGGATTTCCTACAAACATGCCAAACGTCCCAACTTGCCTTCAAAATTGTCCAAGAGAAAATGTCGTTGTAATAAATCAATTAAAAAGAACAATGGGCATTGTACAATTGTATAGTCGATGACACACATTGAAATGAATTCCTTGGACCATTGCTTATTGTTCCATGGTTAATCATCAATCTAACCATAAGAAACATTGGTGATTAGCACTAAAGCAAGGTTTTTCCTTCTATGGCTCTTGTATAAATAATTGTAAGAAGATTTATTACCATACCAAGAGGAATTTCAATAAATGGATGAATTCCGAAAATCAAAGTGATTAGAGTGTCAATATGGTGTAGTTGTCAATGGCAAAGAATTTTGTTTTTATTGAACAAAAAGGAGATGGTGTGGCTCTTGCTCAAAAAAAATTTACAAAGGTTTCTCTTTTTAAATCAATAGTAGAATAATCATCTGAAGTGGTGTCTCAAGCTCTATCATATCATCAACACATCATCAATGAACAAATCAATATATGGTGCAAGATCGTGTCTCCCCAAATTAGTGGTAAAAGAATGCATTCCATTTGGAGATAAAGTCTCAAAATATATTTGGCCTACTCACATTGGTGCTATCTCAGGCTCAATAGGAATAACATTTCCCTATCTATATTTACCAAGTTTACGACTTGTATGTCTTATCTAACAAAGCAATCTATAACCAAAGCCTCTAGAAGGATTTTCGTATTCAAGATATTGTATTCCTTTTATAGATAGCAATGCTTGAGAAGAAGTATGTCCATTATTAACACAAGTTTCATTAAAGGCGTCATGAACATCATCATAAAAAAATCATTGCCATTCACCAAAGCAAATGTATGAAAAATGTCATTCTGTGAATGAGAATCATCAACACTATCAATCTAGGTTACATCATGGGCTTTTACATCAACATGAGAGTTGTTATCATGCAAAGCATCAATATGTCTTTGAGTATGAGAAAATTAAGTTCTAGCATCATATGAAGCACAATTGTTGAAGTAAACCATCAGTGTTACATGAAGAATCAACCAAATCTACAAAATCACATGCTGCAAAAACAATCAACAAGCTCTATTATATCACATATGTCACAACGATAATTTGCTAAAGCATGTTTATCATTTAATTTTGTATTTTCTTCCTTAAACACATCTATCTTAGTTAATGTATTGCATATGATTATTGCAACATTTGGAGACATGACAATGCCATCATAAGCATCTTCATCATTTAGAAATTCCCTTAGTTGAAAATGAAGATTTTCAAGTTCTCCATCTTTCTCACGCTCTTTAAGATGAAAACTTGAATTGGTCCCTTATTAGTCCTTTCCTTCAGGATAGCAGGGACTTTAGTAATCAGTGTGCCATTTTGTTTCATAAACTTACACTCAGACCAAAACATAAATTAACTATTTTCACAGAGTTATCTGAAGTTTTTGGATCAAGGATATTAGATAGCTTTATCCCCACCAATGAAAATTTTGGTAGTCTTATTTGGATTCATCCCAGGTTGAGCCGAGCCAAATTAGACATGTAATTTCTTATGTTTAGTGTTGAAAAACATAGAAACATAGAAATTGCAACAACATAATTCATAAAGTAAAGTAATGTTACTAAACATTAACATCAACTTGTTGTTTTCTTTTTGCTTTTCGTGATATATCAAGCTACATAAATATTGCATAATAACCATCACAAACTTGTATATCTTAAAATATTGAATTTTAAATAAAAAAAACAGCACTTGTAACGTTTCAAATATTTTTTTCTTTATAAAATATTTAAGGCAAAAAAGCAATTCAAACTTTAACAATAATATTATGTTGATATTTATTCATACTAGAAAATTGGTGAAACTATAACTTACCCTAATTTTTCACAAATAAGAACTAAAAAAAGAGCATTCGAAAATTGTATCGCATGAGAAAGTTAAGAGAATTTTATCAAGTACATAAAAATCAACAATAACAAGAGTAAAACATACTTTCAAAAGCTAAAATTGGATTATAATGCCTTCATACAACAATAAATCACCCTGCAAAATATATTTGAAAATTATTAACATAGTTATCAACTTCTTTTTTTAGTGTTGTTTCTACTCCTGAATTCGAAAAATGGTGCTACTAGAAGCACAACTTTTTCTTCATCCAATGTTATTTTGTTTTTAAAGTGTGTTTATTTATTTTTATTTTTTTCTACTTTGTTTAGCTTTTTAATTTTTATAGCTTAGTTTTTTTTTAAGAATTTGAAGAAGTCAATTGTAGGAATTACTCCCTCAAAATATTTTTCTCTTTTCAACACGTTGTAAAATGTTAAAAAAAGTGTTGCCGATAACACCTCTTTTCAATTCAATGGTCAACAGTACCAGTTTTTAAGTCCACGATTTTAAAACAAGTTGTAATTTTAACCTCAAAAAAATGGGTGATACTAGGAACACCACTTTTCGATTCGACGGCTGATTTTAAGGTTTTTGTTTGCAAATTTGCAAGGGTTTAAGCTTTTGGTGGAAAAAAGTTATAATTTTAACCTCAACAAAAAGGACATGCTACTGGTGGCACCAATTTTGAATTTAAAGGTTGGTTTGTATGTATTTGACCAAAAAATATGGGTTTTCAGAGACTTATTGTTTTGAGGCCATAGTTCTCATCAAATTGGTAACTTTGTTTATGTAGCCAAAAAAAGTTATGAAAGAAATGGTTCAAAGCTTTTTTAGCACTTCCAAAACCCTAAATTCATAATAACTTGGCAAAATGAGAGTTGAAAATCGCCATTCAAATCACAAACTCCATAAAACTCTACCAAATAGAAATTGGTATATATGTCCCTTAAAACTGTGCCATCAAGTCTCATATTACATCACAATCACTATCATAAATTCACAAGGTATTGTTTGATTTCTACAGAATCATGTGTTATGATACCATGTGAGAATTAGTCCATCACCAAGCATGATTTTTCCATAATTCATTCAACAAATCCAAGGATCAATCATTTAGGAAATAGGAAAATTTATCTAAATACACAACAACACATATTATAGTTAAATAACATAAAGGGAAAAGCACACTCTAATAAGAAGCTCAAGTCATAAATGCTCTTCTCTAACGATGTATAAATGAGGTTAAGCCTTCTAATATGTATTGGTTTGGGTTGTTTAGTTATTTATCTCGTCCATTATGAAACCACACACCTGCCCAATTAACCACCAATGTGATCCAAAATATCAACAAGTCAAGTTTACA
The DNA here is from genome assembly GCA_001517045.1 of Pseudotsuga menziesii. Taxonomy (NCBI): domain Eukaryota; kingdom Viridiplantae; phylum Streptophyta; class Pinopsida; order Pinales; family Pinaceae; genus Pseudotsuga; species Pseudotsuga menziesii. The sequence continues at coordinate 252,702 of LPNX010356798.1, read as the reverse complement.
TATTCCAACAATATAATCCTTTATAAATCAATTCCTTTAGTAAAGAGCTAAATCCAAACCTGAGATAATCATTTTTTTTATATTTGTAAAGAGGGTTATTGAGTAAAATATTTGAAGGTAAATGAGAACTCCTAGAAATCAACATTGAGTTCCAATGAGTGTATCATTATTCAAGTTACAATTTGTTTTGAAAATGCCAAAAAAAAAATCAAGTTTATCATGTTGTGGTATAGTGGTTGAGATGAAGTGTCACTGTGTTAATAACCCATGTTCAAACCTGGGTAGAGACATAATCTTAGATTATGAGTTATTCAAATTTGATATGATTTAGATGCAACATTATTTTAATATAATAATACAAAGCAATACCATTAAATCTTAACAAGACATTAATCCACGCAAAAATATATGTTAAGATGTAATAGCTCATATAACTTTAACTTTAGTCAATAATCATGGCTTCCATGCCTATCTGCCAATTTCAATTGATAGGTCCAAGTGAAAGGCATTAAAGTGCATTGTTTGAGCAATTGCATAAGGTTTATAATGTATTGTTTTAAACTTGTTGTAGTTACACATGATCGCCAACATAGAAGTGATGAGTGACTTGATGTCAATCGTTTGTCATGTGTTTCAGTAAGGATGTTGACTTGGAATATTAGAGAATGAAATGAAAATAGGGATATAAAACGGAAACGCACATATAAAGAAGTTGCAAATAGAACAGTAGTATAGTAAAACCCAAATTCTAGTAATAAATGAAATGAAAAATCATTGTAAACTATAAAGTAATACAAAGTAGTTAGAATGGTGGCATCTTATCTTTGAAGATAGATGTGTTGACTATGCTTGTTTGTAAGAAGACCATTACAAAATGCCAAAAAATGGCCTTTTAACATAAATTTCTAGATTGTAAGAAGAAAAAACTCAAAATATCTTAAACTCTAACCTGAGGAGATGAAGTCGCAAAAAGAAACAACAACTCTCATCTACCTCCCAATCTAAATGTATAAATCCAAGTAACAACAACTCTCCACCTTCTACATACCTTATGCCATAATGAATTGTGCCCTTTAGATATATAAGCACATGTTTGATAACGTTCCATTCTATCTAACAAGGTTCAACCACAAACTAGCTCAAAGCCTCGACTACAAACCAAACATCAGGCCCAATATTACAATATACATAAGGGAAACATTCAACTACCTATACAAAGATGTATCTACCAAATAAAAATCCAAACCAATAGATAACTTTGTATTTTGTGTCATGGGAGTGGCCAAGGGTTTGTAGTCTAGCATTTTCAATCTCTTCAAATTCCCCACTATTTACTTTCCTTACATAGGGAACACTTATTTTACAACCTACCAAAACTCTAGACCCAAAATTTATTTCATAAGTTCAATGTCCTTGATGTCATATTCAGTTTCCAACTCCATTTTTCATAAAGAAATGAGCTTCCTATAACTATAGTGTAAGAATTAGATCATCTACATATGAGACCAAAATAAGTACAAATCCTAAATACCAATATTGGATCAAGAAACAAGGATCACATCAATGATGAAGCATCTAAATTCCTTTCGCACTACATACATGGGACCATCAACAATCTCATTAGACTCTTTTAGAAAGAATATTGGGGTGTCTTACAAACCCTAACAATAATCAATAACTCCCTCGGGTCATTTAAGGACCCTACTAATCATGTCGATTAGAAATGTGTCATCATGATTTCTTTCTCATGTGGAAAACCTTACATTGGTAAAATCGGTCAATCCATCAAGATTAGGAATATGTAGCTAATATTAGACATAATGCATCCGTACCTTTGATTTGGTTGAGCACTCAAACAAGACAAACCATCAAAATTGCGTCAAAATCCTAGCCAAGGAGGATCATTATCATAACAAAAAATTAGGAAAGTAATTATTAAAATAGAAAATCACTAATAACCTTGATAGAGATGACATATGGAAGATTATCCAAAGTTGGATCCGAACATTATCAACCAGGTTTGTTTATAAATCATTTTTCATTATACATATTTCTCCATTAGTTTCTTTGTTTTTGTTTTTACAATTTCCATGATTTCCTTTTCACATGACCTTTTTGTTTCTTTTTTGTACTTTCCATTATTATTTTATCTTTATATCTCTATTTATATATAGCATCATATATTTTTCCCTTATTGCCTCCTTTAATGCAACTTTAATAATAACCCTATATTACTAACTCTATAGTACATATTAGTAAATAAACATTTAATTTCTTATTTAGGCCTATTTAACCCAATACATTAATTAGATTCTTAGGACTCTATAACAATATAGGTGCATCTTTGTTTTAATATTTTTTTTCTCTTTTTCTTTCTTTTTTGTAACTACGAGAATCAACAACTAGCATCGAGTTTGTACGCGCATGACATGAGGTTGGTTCCGGTCTACTACCAATATTCCCCTAGACATACCAATGTTATCACATGTGCGACACAGAAGGCTTGGTCGAAGTTTGAACCCATGACATCGCAATGAGGGCCTTTACAATGCACCCTATCGCCAACTACTTTACACCCTAGGGGTGTTTTACTAATTTTTTAAATTAAAACACAAATATGGTATTAATTTAATAATATTATGCTTCACATATAATTATAGTTATTAAAATTCATTTATTAATGGATGATGAAATTAAGAATTATTAATAATGTTAATGTTCAATTAATTTCATATTGTATTGTAGTGTTGCCTTGATAACAAACTCTTAAGGAACTAATAGCTCATTCATATTCATAAAATTTTACATATTTGACTTTCTCCATATTTCATCCTAATGATGGACCATATTAGTTTGGTATGAAACATTGATTTAAAAAAATTGTGATGGATCTGAAAGAATCATCTCATGTGTATCATATAAATCATAAAGATTTAGATATATTAATCTAGTCTCAATGAATCCCTACCTAAGTAGCCATAAATCCTTGAGTACCCATGCATGTGGTTCCTACTTTAGTTCATAAAGGGACTTTTTCAACCTACACGCATGGGTATCTCGTCCATGCACCTCAAAACCCATTGACTAATTAATGTATCCTTTATCTTGAATCATTCCATTCATAAAAGTGGTATTTACATTCATCTCGTATAAGGGTCAAAAATAAATAATGCAATATACATGATTACTCTAATAGAAGTATACCTTGAAACTGGAGGAAAAAGTCTTATCTTTAGTAAACTTATAGTTTTTAAAGAATCTGTTACCTAAGAATTTGGATTTGTACTTCTCCATGCTCCCATTTGTTGCATTCGTAATCTCATGCAACCATTTGGAATCTATAATAGATGTCTCCATAGTTATTTTTATCACAATACTCCATACATCAACCTTTAATATGGAGTTATATTCATCCACCATGGAATCACACCATATGTTACACGAAATTTTTGTCCTCATCGTGATCACAAACCATATACACATATTCCTTACCTTAATCCTTGAAGTGCTTGGCCAGAAGCTCCTTGGAAGATGATGCATGGGGGTTTTTCCCTTTAAAACCCCTATTATTATTGGGTGACGCACTTTCCCTTCTAGCAGGGTGTGTCACTCTCCACTTACGCACTTTGCTCCATTACAGGGTGAGTCACTGACGCACTTTGCTTATGTAAAAGGTGTGTCACTTCTTGTATGAAGGGAAAAGAGAGAAGTTTCGAGAATTCTCTCGAAGGAGACCCTCGTAGAGGTTTACCCCTTCAACTTAAGGTGGATCTCACTCCCCTCCCAGCTTAGTGGGATCCCACCTCCTCCTTCTCCCTAATCCTCTCCTCCTCATCTCTTTTGTGCTATAAATGTAATCCCATCCTCATGGCTTGGGGAGTTAGAAGGAGAGCAACCAAATGCTGGAGAAATTAGGCCAGAGATCTTATCTTTAATGGTTTGCATATTAAGGAAAGTTTATGTTGGAAGGGATCTTCAACATCAAGGATGTATATGGTTGTAATTATTTCCTCTTTGATATTAATACATTAATGTCTTTCTTTTCCCATGAATGATGTGTAATATCATTTGTAGCATGTCTCCTTGGTCACTTGCTTGGATCTATTGAATTATCTTGTAGTTTCTACTTGTTTCTTGTTTCCTTTGAATCTTTTGCAGGTTATCTCTTCATCAATAAGCAGGATTGTGAAAGTTTCATGTTAACGAGGAAAACCTTCGAAAAGAGGTACATATCCTTTACATTCAAGTGATTTGATTGATCTAGAGAAAAGTTTGCATTTGTGTGGTGTTTTGTTCTAGATCCAAACAATTTGGACTAGATATCTTTGCCCTTGTCTGCATAAACAAAGTGTCTTAAAACACCGTACCTTCTTTTGATTAGCCTCTTCAAAGCTAGAAGGATTTGTATCAATGATGGAAGACATCAATGAAACATAAGAAGGATATCATCTAAGTGTATGGCTTCCTTCAAAAGTAGATTTGGGTGCTCCCACTTTCTCTATGTCCTTCAAAGTCTATATAAGCCAACTTGGCTTCCTCGTTGAACTTAAGTGTAATAATCCCTCTCCCTTTGAACTGGGATCTTGTTGATCTAAATCTGAATCTAATTTATCCTTTGTAACATACTTCAAGATCAACAACCTTCTCACCTTCCACGATCTTTATGGGAGGCTCTTGGGAACTTTAGAAGGATTTGTCCTCATCAAACTTTACATCCCTACTTATCATTATGTTGGAATGTAGATACGATAATAATTTGATTTTTCATCAAACTTTACATCCTTGCTTATCATTATGTTGGAATGTAGATATGATAATCATTTGATTTTTCACTTTACTTGCCAAAAAAGTCATTGATACTCAATGGTTTGAAACATAGTTCTCTTCTCGTTAGGAACATGAATATAAATAGGACAACCAAATACGCAAAAGTGAAATACAAGTGGTTTATTTCCAATAAATTCTTTCATTGTTGTCTTATCCTTTAATTTCATATGAGGACATCCATTCAAAATGTACACATTCATAATGCATGCATTTACCCAAAGACACATGTGTAAATTTAAAGTCATGGACTATATCCTTGGTTGTCTCTATAATGGATTGGTTATTCCTCTTTACAACCCCATTATGTTGCAAGGTGTAAGGTGCTATTATATCCCTCTTGAATCTTTCTTACCTACAAAATGCATCAAATCCATTGGAGGTGTACTCCCCTCCATTGTTATACCTCAACATTTTGATCATTTTACTTGTTTGATTCTCCATAAGAGATTTAAACTCTTGAAAAGTACTAAAGACTTCAGCATTGGTCTTCATAATTTAAATCTAGGTATTTTGGAGGATCCTCAATAAATGAAACTTGATGAATGTTACTTTTCAGAGAATTAGGTGGCATAGGTCCACATACATCTGAATGAATTATATAAACAAATTCTCTTAATCCATGCTCCTTACTTGGAAAAGTAGTCTTCATATCTGTGTCAAGTGCACAACCGTTGCACACTACTCCCAACTTCTAGTTCTTGAAGTTGAGCAATCTCTACACTATTTCCTTTAAGAGTGGAAGTCCTCCATAATGCAAGGGACCAAATATTTTGTACCAAATCTCTCCTAGATTGTCACATTCATGCACTAAAGCACCATCTTTCATTAGATCTTTAAGCAACCTATACATGCCACATTCTCATGCACCTTTGGTGAAGACTTGATCGTCCTTCTAGTTGTGATATATTACGATGACTTGCTTATCATAAAGCTTGACCACACACATAATATTTGTTAAGGATGAACTAAAATAACATCCTTCATTAAACTATAAATATACAAAACATCATCCTACTCAATAAAATCACTCGATAGCATGCAAAAAGAGACAGATCACATTTAGGTAACTAAATATATGGCAATGTTTCCTAACTCTAGTTATATGTTGGCTTCTTTATTTTTTAGTTTGTTGAAATCCTTCTTGTTGAATTTCACATGTCTAAATGCTCCACTATCCACATAGTACCCTGCACCAAAGTTGGTGTTAGTGGAGAGACACGATACCACGAATAGGGTGGTCTCAAGCTTGAATGCTAACTCATCCACTCCAAAAGATTCTACACTCCTAGAAACTGCGTCTGTTGCTTGTTTTGTTCCTTCTTCTCAAGACACCAATATGTATTGTGGAACATTTCACATGATATAATGTTTTATTTCCATGGTCTGATGAATAAGAATGTTCATTGTGACCCTTCTTTGGTCCTTCATTATTTTCTCTTTTCCTCACCTTATCAATGAAGGCTTGGCTCGAGATATCATTATATCTTGTTGCAATTGATGTACTCTTTGTCTTAGAAGAAATATTCCCAAGTTATCAAAGGTAGGCATGTGATCATGAGCACAAACACTATGCATAAAGGGTTACCAGGATTTCAGAGTCCATTCATTGCAATTGACACCAACTTCTCATTCTTGACCTTCATCTCAATGGTCATGAGTTGATATTTGATCTAGGTAAACTTCATCAAGAGACCGCATACCGTGTCTATGTCACTCATGGTTGTATGAGTGATTTAATTCTTCATAACCAAATTATGGGACAAATTCCCAATGGTCATAGGGGTGTAAGTGCATCTCCCCCATGTGGCACACACATCATGTAAGGAATATTTCACAGGGATGTAAGTGCATCTCTCCCACATGGCACATTCATCATGTAAGGAATCAAATTCAAGACTCATGCACCCTGATACTAAGAAGAACAAATCAGAGCAACAACAAAAAATAAGATTAGCAAGCGTCAAGCACCAATGATTTTTCATACCATATTGTACATTTCCCCCTCTACTCATGAATCAAAGAGAGTATTTCTCTAAAATTACCTGAAATACACATGAAAATCCATGGTTTCTTGGTTAAAATCCATGAATCAGTTCTTCCAAAAAAAACACCTTAATCAATGTTTTTCCCAACATTTCCCTATGCCCCTGAGTTATTCCAGAATCTATTTATATCACATCTGAGGGCTTTGTCATGGGTTTGAAATATTACTATCTTACATATCATTACTTTATCACATTATTGTTGAAATTGTAACCTAGTGCTCTTACTCTCACCTCTGATGCATTTTAATTGCATGGATCTTTTCCTAATGTTGGATCTATTGGTTGATATAGGGTGTCTCTAGATTCTTCCTTCCTATATCTTTGTATTCCAACATCATCACTTGAAGGGAGCTCCCAACACAAATTACGAGTGAAGAATGTATCTTCTTACTTAGGGCACCAAGGGTCTCATAATTGCATTGCATGGTTAGATATTATAATATGTGATTTTTTATGTGTTTCATTTTATTGCATATATTTCAAGATAGTATATCCAAATCTATTTTGTAAGGAAGTGTCAACATATTTATATGTTAAAGCAAGTTGTTTCCCTTCCTTAGATGCATGTTGTTTTCTCTTTATCCTTAGTACAAGTAGTTTTCTTTATTCCATTTGATTTGACATTTCTTTGCTTAAAAAAGATGGTTAAGAGTCATCTCTCACCTAGGAGAGTTGTCAAACACAAGGATATTTTTCATATGCGTGTCCAATGGAGGTGAAAGGGGTTAATTGATTCAATGTTTGTTGTTCATTGATTGCATTGAATCAAAGGGTATATTGGTTTCATCTATATCTCTCTCTTCTATTTCTTTTAAGTTCTCTTTACTTTCCTATGTCAAGTAGTAATGTTTACTCGGCCCCTACTAATTGTGTTTGAGAGATGTTGTAATATGTAAACTTGAATCATTGATATTTTGAACTAGATTGGTGTTAATTGAGTGGTTTAAGGTCACACATATGAGGGTTTATTAATAACTAACTAAACACCCTAAACCTATATGTATTTAAGAGGTCTTGCATGATTTGTATATCATGATTGAACAACATCATTTATGCGTTGAGCTTTTTATTAGAGAATAGTTTTTTTAGTGTTGTTGTGATCACATGTATTTGACTATTTATTTATCTTTGCTAAGTTATTGATGCTTGGATATATCAAATGACTTATGCCGAAAGCATCTTTAATGAAGTACTATTCCAATACAATAGTATTCTCATATATCCATACCAAAATCTATGTTATTTTAAGATTTGATTTTAAAATTCAAATCTCTAAGTTAAAGTGATAAGATCTTTCATCACTATTATACTATTATTGTTAATTATACCAATGTTATATCTCGTGGCCTTCTTTGACTTCGTGTTATTATACCTGCCGAGAGGGCATGGTATATTGTTTTCGATATTTGGTCAACAGCCACTAGTTTAACGGTTGACAAAATTATTTTAAAGTTTTCCAAAAGTAGTTTAACATTAGACATTCATATTTCTAATTTTTTTTCTATTATTGAAAAGTAATTTATCTTTGATCTTATTGGTTAATCGACTTGAAATGTTATTACCCAGATTTTTAAAGTTTTCCAAAAGTAGTTTAACATTAGACATTCATATTTCTAATTTTTTTTCTATTATTGAAAAGTAATTTATCTTTGATCTTATTGGTTAATCGACTTGAAATGTTATTACCCAGTCGGCGACGAGCTTCTTGGTTTATGTTTTTCTCATTAAATGAACATTTAACTATCCATCCCTTTGTTTTCCTCTGCCACCTAAACATTTAATTCTCCATCCATTTGACACCCTGATTCCTCTGCCAAAATTCACTGTAGCCACCATCGCTTTCACCATCACCCCCCTACCATCCCTCATTGCTTTAAGTATATAATCCTCATGCTCTGATCTTACCACCAACTGCTCGAGCATCCCTCACCACCTTAAGCATATGATCCTTAGCCTCTCAGCTTCATCTCTTATCTCGACCATTTGTGTGATCCTATTAAATCGTCACCTTGGATTAACTCTAAGAGGGATAATCCAATTGTACCTGAAGCTAATCCGCCTTCTCATACTTGTAGTAGAGACAAGGGTGTCTCAAAATAGTGCACATAGGCTTTGATGAGGCAGATGCGCCCATACTTGAAAAGCATGGCCCAAGGAAAGCTTCTCAAAGGGGACAGACAGAGCTTCGGTAGTTGGGTTCACATGGAGGAGTAGCTGTAGGTTCACATGGAGGAGGCTCAGGAATTTTGGAGGGTCTTATATACTAGACAGACTTTCTTTTGGGAGGGGAGATTGCCAAATGAGCACCGTCGGTATCCATTTGACAGGCTCCCCTCCCAAAAAAAAGTCTGTCCAGTAAATAAGGTTTACTTTCTTTGTCCAGTAAATAAGGATTGCCCAAGAACTTTGAGATAACAACTATTATTCATTGCACATAATTAATTCAATTGTATCTACATGATTGAAAGAAATGAATTAGAAAACAGTCTGAATATGTGATGCATTTATCATTATCCGTTTCAACTATTCTCTCAAGTAATCACATGCATGGTTTATCAATTCTAATGGAGATTGCAACAAACCAACATTTCCATACTCCACTGCCTAGACCCCAATTTCAATTAGTTGATTATAACAAAGTAGAAGTTACCTTGCATCATGAGCTTCCAACTCCATAGTGTTCCCTGATCAACTGCAAGTATTATATTAAGTGTTGCAGTCTTCTCATGATTGAGTTGCTCGAGTCTCACCAAGAAATTCATGGGTAGAAGAGGTCGAAGCAGCAGTTTCAGGACCTACCTATAAAGGTTGTAGAACCAACAGCATGAAACTTTTACCTAGAAAAAAGAATACGAGCAAGCAACCATGGTAAAGCAAGTGGAAAAGGAGGAGCAATTTTGAACAATTTTTCATTAATACGCAGAAGTCATATAGGCAAAGGTAATTAACCCAGCATCCAAGTCATACCGATAGCTAGTTTCATATTCAATTAGACTATATCGAGTAGCAATTACAACAGATATTCAGAGCCTGCCTCTTTGAATCTTGGAATCTTGTAGGATGACCTTCAAAGCCTCTGCCAGTATTCGATTTGTGCAATCATGCATTTTTAAATCCAAGCTATGACATAAGGATGTTGTTGTCTCTTGCAAGAATCAGACAAGATAGTTCTCTGTAAAATAGAAACAACACAGTAAATTATTTGGCTATGTGATTTCTACAGTAATAAAGTTACTGTTACTGTAATCAAGTCCCTTTCAAATTCTGGAATAAACAATTCAACTCGATGTTTACACCTGCCACGGCACCCCTCAGTTGTCACACCATTTTCAGAAAATCTTGTGTTTCCAACAGTGAATGAGTTGTTATGCTCGCTAAGATCCATATGACCTTTAAATAGAGCATGAGAATGAACAAAGATTGATAACATTGTATTCGCTTGTAGGACATGTACCTGGGCCAAACTACCACTGAAACCTTGGTATTATTGCTCCAGTTGCATATGATGAACAACATCCCAGGGACGTTTTCCATGCAATTGTGCATGGTTTAAATGGCAAACAATATTCAACATGTAATAGAGTAATAAATGTTTCGGGAGCAAATCATTGGATCTCAAATTGTTTTAGATCCAAGGGTTCACAGGGACGTTTTCCATGCAATTGTGCATGGTTTAAATGGCAAACAATATTCAACATGTAATAGAGTAATAAATGTTTCGGCAGCAAATCATTGGATCTCAAATTGTTTTAGATCCAAGGGTTCACAATGCTGCCGCTACAACATTTATGACTCGCTGCATGTAAAATATTTTTTGACAGCTGTGGTTGTGGTCAATTGCATGTTCGGACAAGTAATCCATTTGTTAGAACTATGTTTTAAAATAGTCAGTCATCATACATTGTACTTGCAACTAACTCTTTTTTATATTAAATGCCCGTCATGGGTCAATTTACCCCTCAAATACAGCTAAATTTTTTTTGAGACAGTCAAAATCTGGCTTAGAATACAGAAAACGTTTCAGATTTTGTTTGTTACCGGCAATTTCGACGGGTGTTGGTCATTTGAAATTCCAACTTGATTATAACTAAAACCTTATATCAAAGAGAGAAATCAATGCAAAGTAAAATTTAACTTTATACGATGTGTCTATTAACCCTAGTTATGCATAATTTTGTACCATGTATTTACTATATATTAATTATGTATCATTTTAATTATTAAATATGTTATGCATTTCTATTCAATACATGAATTAAATATGTATACAATACAATATTAATTGTAGCGCCATATACTATAATTAATTAAGTATACAATAATATGCATAGTATTGTATAATATAATTAATGCAAAATACTATGTAATTAATTGTATTGTAAACATATTTAATTGTATAATTAATTAATTAATTATACAATACTATGTAATAATTAATTCATTAATTAAATATGTATATAATGTATAGTGTCCATTGGACGTAGCTCGCGTGGTTGGGAGTACTAATTGATATTAGGACATGTTCTGCCTTCCCTACACCCCTTGTGGGATAAAGGGGAGGTTTCTGTGGCTGTAGGGCATGCCAATGGTTGTCGTGAACCACGTTGAAAAAAATGTATATAGTCATAGCATTTAATACAATTATTTATTAAGTATATTATGCATTTGTATTCAATACATGAGTTGACGTGAGCTTTCTCTTACGTAGTGTATAGTGGTTGCATAGTTTCAATACACAATATTGATAGTGAGTTTCAATTACTAACGAAGGGCTTACACTCCCATATGGTGTTGTTTTATTGTGTATTTAATATTTAATTGTATTATATTAATTATTCAATATGATTTTATTGTGCATTTAATAACAAGGTTCAATACTAATCAAATGACTTACTCTCCTAGTTTCCTCTCTACTATTTGGATCTCTTTTTTTTTTTTTGCCTACAACATCTAGTTAAATTTTTAATATCAAGTTATACCAAATTACAACTATCACTTTCATAAGATAGGTGTACTTAATCTTTAAAAATTTAGGGATATATCAGGCAATAATATGAGCAATTATGTGCCAAAAATTTCCACTAAAACATTCAAGTAAAATTTCCGCTATAATTTAGGTTGTGTAATTGATTTCCTATGAAGAGTAAAAATGGTTGACATGAGTTTTTTGAAAAGTAATTGAACTTGAGGGCTAGAGTAAGTTGACCGAGCGCAGAAAATCTTCCTCGGTTCCAACAAAGGCTAGTCAAACACACCCGTGTTTCATTGTCGGCTGCTTGGCCTCCAGATCTGTGGCTGGCCACGATCCCGTTGATTCATAGTTAGTAGAAGGTACTCCTATGGTGGCTG